>JAYWLJ010000057.1:0-2500 GCA_037074615.1 Leucaena leucocephala
ACGGACTGGGAACGGGCCCTCCGGGGTCCCCTCCCCGGGCGTCGAACAGTCGACTCAGAACTGGTACGGACAAGGGGAATCCGACTGTTTAATTAAAACAAAGCATTGCGATGGTCCCTGCGGATGTTGACGCAATGTGATTTCTGCCCAGTGCTCTGAATGTCAAAGTGAAGAAATTCAACCAAGCGCGGGTAAACGGCGGGAGTAACTATGACTCTCTTAAGGTAGCCAAATGCCTCGTCATCTAATTAGTGACGCGCATGAATGGATTAACGAGATTCCCACTGTCCCTGTCTACTATCCAGCGAAACCATGGGTAGGGTCCCGGCTAACGTGGCGGCAAGTGTGGGCAGCGGGCGGGCACCCATGTGCAAGGCGGTGCCAAGTGTGGGCATGGTCCCGACGCCCATGGGCAAGTGTGGGCAAGGTCCCGGCACCAAGGTGCAAGGGGGTGGCAAGTGTTGGCATGGTCCGGGCAAGTGTGGGCAAGGATAGGGCACCCATGGGCAACCTGGTGCCAAGTGTGGGCAAGGTCCGGGCACATATGTGCAAGGGGGTGGCAAGTGTTGGCATGGTCCGGCAAGTGTGGGGAACCCATTTGGAAGGTGGTGGCAAGTGTGGGCAAGGTGGTGCAAGGTCTGGGCAAGTGTTGGCAGGCTTGGACAGGGTCCTGGCACGTCCCGGGCAAGTCGTGGCACGTCCAGGACTGGTCCTGGCACGTCCAGGACTGGTCCTGGCACGTCCAGGCAGGTCCTGGCACGTCCAGGACTGGTCCTGGCACGTCCAGGCAGGTCCTGGCACGTCCAGGACTGGTCCTGGCACGTCCAGGCAGGTCCTGGCACGTCCAGGACTGGTCCTGGCACGTACAGGACCTGCCTGGCACGTCCAGGACTGGTCCTGGCACGTCCAGGACCTGCCTGGCACGTCCAGGACTGGTCCTGGCACGTCCAGGATCAGTCCTGGACGTGCCAGGACTGCCCAGGACTGGTCCGGGCAGGTTCCAGCGCAGTCCAAAAACTTCACACCCGTACCAAAATTAAATTTACCCGTTACATTTGTGATCTAACACTTTGGTTGACTAATACATGACCCCTCCCACATGTTAGGAGGTCCGGCCACCCGTGGTTCCTCCCGGATTAAGTTTTCAAGGCCGCACAAGTGTGGAAACCCAGAAATTCCAAATATATTCCACGGGTGTCCAAAAATTATGAAACTTGGCGTTTGGCCTCCTCTAACCATGCCAAAGATTGCTGCAAAAAATCGCGCGAAAATTCGATCTCTAGGTCCCCGAAAGGGCTGCTGTCGTTTCGTAAAAAAGTATGTCCGTTGGAGGCAGACTAGAAGAGGCTCATATTGCTATTATAGGGGGCACCCCTCCCCCCCCCAATGGCCCACACGCCCAAGGTAGCCTATGTCCCTTCGATGAGTATTGTGTGGGTTGTTGGGGCCCTACCACCATGAGCACCCGCCTCCACCACCACGGTGGACGGCGGCGGTGGTGGGGCGGTGGCCGGCCGTCGAGGGGGCGGCCGCCGGCGACTTTTCCGGCGAACTCTCCGGTGGACCCTAAAATGTGTGGGATTTCAAACGGGACCTATGGTGCAACGCGCCTTTTACCTTACTAGTGTGACCCGAGGCGGGTACGCCCCTGCGAATAATGACTCCGGTGGGGGAACTCCTTACCACGCGCGCGCGCGCGCACGCACACGCACTCGCACACGCACTTAGCACTTTGCACGCTTGCACGTGCGCGTGCGCGTGGGCGAGCACCAAGGTGCGCGGGGACCCTTGGGAAAGGTCCTACCGATATGGGCGAGGGCGCTAAGTCCGTCCAGAGAAGGGGAAGCTTGTTCCATGTCCGGGCAAGTGGCACGACGTCTAGGGAAGTGTTGGCAACGTGGTGGCAATGTCGGGGCAAGTGTGGGCAAGCTTGTTCAATGCCTAGGCAAGTGTTGGCAAGCCCGGGCAAGGTGGTGCGATGCCCGGGCAAGCTTGTTCAATGTTTGGGCAAGCGTGGGCAAGGTCCGGGAGAGTGTGGGCAACGTTCGGGCAAGTGTTGGCAAGTCCGGGCAAGGTGGTGGCAAGTCCGGGCAAGGTGGTGCGATGCTCGGGCAAGCTTGTTCAATGTTTGGGCAAGTCCGGGCAAGTGTAGGCAACGTTCGGGCAAGTGTTGGCAAGCCCGGGCAAGGTGGTGCAATGCTCGGGCAAGCTTGTTCTATGTGTGGGCAAGCGTGGTCAAGGTGGTGGCAAGTCCGGGCAAGCTTGTTCAAGGTATGGGCAAGGTGGTGCAAGGTGTGGGCAAGTGTTGGCAAGATGGTGGCAAGTCCGGGCAAGGTGGTGCGATGCTCGGGCAAAGCTTGTTCTATGCGTGGGCAAGGTGGTGGCAAGTCCGGGCAAGGTGTGGGCAAGTGTTGGCAAGATGGTGGCAAGTCCGGGCAAGGTGGTGCGATGCCCGGGCAAGCTTGTTCAATGTTTGGGCAAGCGTGGGCAAGGTCCGGGC
>JAYWLJ010000057.1:12500-15000 GCA_037074615.1 Leucaena leucocephala
TCCGGCCACCCGTGGTTCCTCCCGGATTAAGTTTTCAAGGCCGCACAAGTGTGGAAACCCAAAAATTCCAAATATATTCCACGGGTGTCCAAAAATTATGAAACTTGGCGTTTGGCCTCCTCTAACCATGCCAAAGATTGCTGCAAAAAATCGCGCGAAAATTCGATCTCTAGGTCCCCGAAAGGGCTGCTGTCGTTTCGTAAAAAAGTATGTCCGTTGGAGGCAGACTAGAAGAGGCTCATATTGCTATTATAGGGGGCACCCCTCCCCCCCCCCAATGGCCCACACGCCCAAGGTAGCCTATGTCCCTTCGATGAGTATTGTGTGGGTTGTTGGGGCCCTACCACCATGAGCACCCGCCTCCACCACCACGGTGGACGGCGGCGGTGGTGGGGCGGTGGCCGGCCGTCGAGGGGGCGGCCGCCGGCGACTTTTCCGGCGAACTCTCCGGTGGACCCTAAAATGTGTGGGATTTCAAACGGGACCTATGGTGCAACGCGCCTTTTACCTTACTAGTGTGACCCGAGGCGGGTACGCCCCTGCGAATAATGACTCCGGTGGGGGAACTCCTTACCACGCGCGCGCGCGCGCACGCACACGCACTCGCACACGCACTTAGCACTTTGCACGCTTGCACGTGCGCGTGCGCGTGGGCGAGCACCAAGGTGCGCGGGGACCCTTGGGAAAGGTCCTACCGATATGGGCGAGGGCGCTAAGTCCGTCCAGAGAAGGGGAAGCTTGTTCCATGTCCGGGCAAGTGGCACGACGTCTAGGGAAGTGTTGGCAACGTGGTGGCAATGTCGGGGCAAGTGTGGGCAAGCTTGTTCAATGCCTAGGCAAGTGTTGGCAAGCCCGGGCAAGGTGGTGCGATGCCCGGGCAAGCTTGTTCAATGTTTGGGCAAGCGTGGGCAAGGTCCGGGAGAGTGTGGGCAACGTTCGGGCAAGTGTTGGCAAGTCCGGGCAAGGTGGTGGCAAGTCCGGGCAAGGTGGTGCGATGCTCGGGCAAGCTTGTTCAATGTTTAGGCAAGTCCGGGCAAGTGTAGGCAACGTTCGGGCAAGTGTTGGCAAGCCCGGGCAAGGTGGTGCAATGCTCGGGCAAGCTTGTTCTATGCGTGGGCAAGCGTGGTCAAGGTGGTGGCAAGTCCGGGCAAGGTGGTGCAAGGTGTGGGCAAGTGTTGGCAAGTCCGGGCAAGGTGGTGCGATGCTCGGGCAAGCTTGTTCAATGCGTGGGCAAGGTGGTGGCAAGTCCGGGCAAGGTATGGGCAAGGTGTGGGCAAGTGTTGGCAAGATGGTGGCAAGCCCGGGCAAGGTGGTGCGATGCTCGGGCAAGCTTGTTCAGTGTTTGGGCAAGTCCGGGCAAGTGTAGGCAACGTTCGGGCAAGTGTTGGCAAGGCCGGGCAAGGTGGTGCAATGCTCGGGCAAGCTTATTCTATGCGTGGGCAAGGTGGTGGCAAGTCCGGGCAAGGTGGTGCGATGCTCGGGCAAGCTTGTTCAATGTTTGGGTAAGTCCGGGCAAGTGTAGGCAACGTTCGGGCAAGTGTTGGCAAGCCCGGGCAAGGTGGTGCAATGCTCGGGCAAGCTTGTTCTATGCGTGGGCAAGCGTGGTCAAGGTGGTGGCAAGTCCGGGCAAGGTATGGGCAAGGTGGTGCAAGGTGTGGGCAAGTGTTGGCAAGTCCGGGCAAGGTGGTGCGATGCTCGGGCAAGCTTGTTCTATGTGTGGGCAAGCGTGGGCAAGGTGGTGCGATGCTCGGGCAAGCTTGTTCAATGTTTGGGCAAGTCCGGGCAAGTGTAGGCAACGTTCGGGCAAGTGTTGGCAAGTCCGGGCAAGGTGGTGCGATGCTCGGGCAAGCTTGTTCTATGTGTGGGCAAGCGTGGTCAAGGTGGTGGCAAGTCTGGGCAAGGTATGGGCAAGGTGGTGCAAGGTGTGGGCAAGTGTTGGCAAGATGGTGGCAAGTCCGGGCAAGGTGGTGCGATGCTCGGGCAAGCTTGTTCTATGCGTGGGCAAGGTGGTGGTAAGTCCGGGCAAGGTGGTGCGATGCTCGGGCAAGCTTGTTCAATGTTTGGGCAAGCGTGGGCAAGGTCCGGGCAAGTGTAGGCAACGTTCGGGCAAGTGTTGGCAAGTCCAGGCAAGGTGGTGCGATGCTCGGGCAAGCTTGTTCAATGTTTGGGCAAGTCCGGGCAAGTGTAGGCAACGTTCGGGCAAGTGTTGGCAAGTCCGGGCAAGGTGGTGCAATGCTCGGGCAAGCTTGTTCTATGTGTGGGCAAGCGTGGTCAAGGTGGTGGCAAGTCCGGGCAAGCTTGTTCAAGGTATGGGCAAGGTGGTGCAAGGTGTGGGCAAGTGTTGGCAAGATGGTGGCAAGTCCGGGCAAGGTGGTGCGATGCTCGGGCAAAGCTTGTTCTATGCGTGGGCAAGGTGGTGGCAAGTCCGGGCAAGGTGTGGGCAAGTGTTGGCAAGATGGTGGCAAGTCCGGGCAAGGTGGTGCGATGCCCGGGCAAGCTT
>JAYWLJ010000057.1:25000-30000 GCA_037074615.1 Leucaena leucocephala
GTTGACTAATACATGACCCCTCCCACATGTTAGGAGGTCCGGCCACCCGTGGTTCCTCCCGGATTAAGTTTTCAAGGCCGCACAAGTGTGGAAACCCAGAAATTCCAAATATATTCCACGGGTGTCCAAAAATTATGAAACTTGGCGTTTGGCCTCCTCTAACCATGCCAAAGATTGCTGCAAAAAATCGCGCGAAAATTCGATCTCTAGGTCCCCGAAAGGGCTGCTGTCGTTTCGTAAAAAAGTATGTCCGTTGGAGGCAGACTAGAAGAGGCTCATATTGCTATTATAGGGGGCACCCCTCCCCCCCCCAATGGCCCACACGCCCAAGGTAGCCTATGTCCCTTCGATGAGTATTGTGTGGGTTGTTGGGGCCCTACCACCATGAGCACCCGCCTCCACCACCACGGTGGACGGCGGCGGTGGTGGGGCGGTGGCCGGCCGTCGAGGGGGCGGCCGCCGGCGACTTTTCCGGCGAACTCTCCGGTGGACCCTAAAATGTGTGGGATTTCAAACGGGACCTATGGTGCAACGCGCCTTTTACCTTACTAGTGTGACCCGAGGCGGGTACGCCCCTGCGAATAATGACTCCGGTGGGGGAACTCCTTACCACGCGCGCGCGCGCGCGCACGCACACGCACTCGCACACGCACTTAGCACTTTGCACGCTTGCACGTGCGCGTGCGCGTGGGCGAGCACCAAGGTGCGCGGGGACCCTTGGGAAAGGTCCTACCGATATGGGCGAGGGCGCTAAGTCCGTCCAGAGAAGGGGAAGCTTGTTCCATGTCCGGGCAAGTGGCACGACGTCTAGGGAAGTGTTGGCAACGTGGTGGCAATGTCGGGGCAAGTGTGGGCAAGCTTGTTCAATGCCTAGGCAAGTGTTGGCAAGCCCGGGCAAGGTGGTGCGATGCCCGGGCAAGCTTGTTCAATGTTTGGGCAAGCGTGGGCAAGGTCCGGGAGAGTGTGGGCAACGTTCGGGCAAGTGTTGGCAAGTCCGGGCAAGGTGGTGGCAAGTCCGGGCAAGGTGGTGCGATGCTCGGGCAAGCTTGTTCAATGTTTGGGCAAGTCCGGGCAAGTGTAGGCAACGTTCGGGCAAGTGTTGGCAAGCCCGGGCAAGGTGGTGCAATGCTCGGGCAAGCTTGTTCTATGCGTGGGCAAGCGTGGTCAAGGTGGTGGCAAGTCCGGGCAAGGTGGTGCAAGGTGTGGGCAAGTGTTGGCAAGTCCGGGCAAGGTGGTGCGATGCTCGGGCAAGCTTGTTCAATGCGTGGGCAAGGTGGTGGCAAGTCCGGGCAAGGTATGGGCAAGGTGTGGGCAAGTGTTGGCAAGATGGTGGCAAGCCCGGGCAAGGTGGTGCGATGCTCGGGCAAGCTTGTTCAGTGTTTGGGCAAGTCCGGGCAAGTGTAGGCAACGTTCGGGCAAGTGTTGGCAAGGCCGGGCAAGGTGGTGCAATGCTCGGGCAAGCTTATTCTATGCGTGGGCAAGGTGGTGGCAAGTCCGGGCAAGGTGGTGCGATGCTCGGGCAAGTGTTGGCAAGCCCGGGCAAGGTGGTGCAATGCTCGGGCAAGCTTGTTCTATGCGTGGGCAAGCGTGGTCAAGGTGGTGGCAAGTCCGGGCAAGGTATGGGCAAGTTGGTGCAAGGTGTGGGCAAGTGTTGGCAAGTCCGGGCAAGGTGGTGCGATGCTCGGGCAAGCTTGTTCTATGTGTGGGCAAGCGTGGGCAAGGTGGTGCGATGCTCGGGCAAGCTTGTTCAATGTTTGGGCAAGTCCGGGCAAGTGTAGGCAACGTTCGGGCAAGTGTTGGCAAGTCCGGGCAAGGTGGTGCGATGCTCGGGCAAGCTTGTTCTATGTGTGGGCAAGCGTGGTCAAGGTGGTGGCAAGTCTGGGCAAGGTATGGGCAAGGTGGTGCAAGGTGTGGGCAAGTGTTGGCAAGATGGTGGCAAGTCCGGGCAAGGTGGTGCGATGCTCGGGCAAGCTTGTTCTATGCGTGGGCAAGGTGGTGGTAAGTCCGGGCAAGGTGGTGCGATGCTCGGGCAAGCTTGTTCAATGTTTGGGCAAGCGTGGGCAAGGTCCGGGCAAGTGTAGGCAACGTTCGGGCAAGTGTTGGCAAGTCCGGGCAAGGTGGTGCGATGCTCGGGCAAGCTTGTTCAATGTTTGGGCAAGTCCGGGCAAGTGTAGGCAACGTTCGGGCAAGTGTTGGCAAGTCCGGGCAAGGTGGTGCAATGCTCGGGCAAGCTTGTTCTATGTGTGGGCAAGCGTGGTCAAGGTGGTGGCAAGTCCGGGCAAGCTTGTTCAAGGTATGGGCAAGGTGGTGCAAGGTGTGGGCAAGTGTTGGCAAGATGGTGGCAAGTCCGGGCAAGGTGGTGCGATGCTCGGGCAAAGCTTGTTCTATGCGTGGGCAAGGTGGTGGCAAGTCCGGGCAAGGTGTGGGCAAGTGTTGGCAAGATGGTGGCAAGTCCGGGCAAGGTGGTGCGATGCCCGGGCAAGCTTGTTCAATGTTTGGGCAAGCGTGGGCAAGGTCCGGGCAAGTGTGGGCAATGTTCGGCCAAGTGTTGGCAAGTCCGGGCAAGGTGGTGCAATGCTCGGGCAAGCTTGTTCAATGTGTGGGCAAGCGTGGGCAAGGTGGTGGCAAGTCCGGGCAAGGTGGTGCGATGCTCGGGCAAGCGCTTTCCATGTGTGGGCAAGCGTGGCCAAGGTGGTGGCAAGTGTGGGCAAGGTGGTGCAAGGTCTGGGCAAGTGTTGGCAGGCTTGGACAGGGTCCTGGCACGTCCCGGGCAAGTCGTGGCACGTCCAGGACGAGTCCTGGCACGTCCAGGCAGGTCCTGGCACGTCCAGGACTGGTCCTGGCACGTCCAGGCAGGTCCTGGCACGTCCAGGACTGGTCCTGGCACGTCCAGGCAGGTCCTGGCACGTACAGGACTGGTCCTGGCACGTCCAGGACTGGTCCTGGCACGTCCAGGACTGGTCCTGGCACGTACAGGACCTGCCTGGCACGTCCAGGACTGGTCCTGGCACGTCCAGGACCTGCCTGGCACGTCCAGGATCAGTCCTGTACGTGCCAGGACTGCCCAGGACTGGTCCGGGCAGGGTCCTGCGCAGTACAAAAACTTCACCTCCGTACCAAAATGAAATTTACCCGTTACATTTGTGATCTAACACTTTAGTTAACTAATATATGTTCCCCCCTACATGTTGGGAGGTCCGGCCGGCCGCGGTTCCTCCCGGATCATGAGATCTAAGGCTCACAAAATTGACAATTTTTGCCACTAAAAAATTCATAAAATATTCTATGGGTGTCCAAAAATTATGAAACTTGGGGTTTGATCATCATTTATCATGCCAAAGATTGCTGCAAAAAATCGCGCGAAAATTCGATCTCTAGGTCCCCGAAAAAAGTGTCGTCGTTTGGGAAAAAAGTATGTCTGTTCGTGCCAGAAGGGAAAAGGCTCATATTGCTATTATAGGGGGGAACCCCCACCCCCTCCCAAGGACACTATTCACAGGGGACCCTATGCCCTTTTGTCTAGTGAACCTTGGGGCCCCACCACCATGTGCACCCGCCACCACCACCACGGTGGCCGGCGGCGGTGGTGGGGCGGTGGCCGGCCGTCGGGGGGGCGGCCGCCGGCGACTTTTCCGGCGACTTTTCCGGTGGACCCTAAAATGTGTGGGAAATCAAATGGGATGTATGGTGGCACGTACTTGGGGGTCCTTATACCCCCCGTGGGCGAGATTCCTGGCCAAACCCGCAGCCGTTATAAAGGTGGTAATTGCCTAGGTTAGGGGGCGGTTGGGCTATCGCTCATGTGAGGCACTCGTGGCCTCGTTGTTGAACATGGAACTCTCGTGGGATCGGACTCCTCAAACAAACTCGCGGAAAGGCCTCCGTTCTCGGCTTTTTGCCCCCGGTTGCTTAGTAAGCTTGGGCGTGGCGGGATAATTGACCTCGGGCGGACTGTGCGACGCACATTTGGTACTCCCCCACCATCCGGCTCAATTGACTTCACACACATGTCCGTTTGATCATGGCTTTGGGTTCCAATCGAGCTTCCGCCAAGCATCCTCTCGTTGTATGCTTCGGATGTATCCTTCGGATTTGGCCCCTTCTATCGCTTGGCATTGCACGTGCGAGATGGGAACCCTTTGGCATGGACCGGGAAAAGCACAACGGCGCGTCACTGCGACCGGTTTTATGGGCACCCGCCGGCTTCCAATCCGGTGGACCCTGTAATGCGTGGGAAATCAAATGGGATGTATGGTGGCACGTACTTGGGGGTCCTTATACCCCCCGTGGGCGAGATGTTGGAAATCGTGCCCTAGGGGCCAATCATTGTCTTATGAACATTATTGATTTATGAATTTATTAATTGAGTTATCATATTATTTGCATGTTTACTATGATGACCATCCTTGGATAATTCATGATATTATCCTAAATGTCCCTGGTCGATCATCTATGTGGGAGCACAGATGAAATAAGACCAGTATGACTTTGAAGATGTATAGAGATATAAATCAAAGTCATAAGCACATGTAAGAGTACAGGGTGTTGGACCGACCCGCTATGAGAGAACTGCATGGGTAACGTCATAAGCTTCTCTCATATACAAACCATGTCAATATGCCCTTTGACCTGAGATCATCATGGATTCCTACATGACAAAACGCTCAGCTTTGACCTAGTCAAAAGTCACTTTTGACCGAGTGATCATAAAGACTATGTTTGGGCTTAGTGGTTTTTCATGCGGAGGAATGTGAATGGTCAAGATGGAATTTGTCCCTCACATTCGTGGAGAGATATTACTGGGCCCCTCGATGAGTGAGTCTGAGAAATGTATGGCCATACTGTAATGGAAAGGTAGTTCCATTTCTATAGTCAGACTACTCAGGGATCGAGAAAGTAACGGTCGGGAATAGGAGGATGACATTATCCATGCCTCATCCATGACCAAAATATCGCGTGACAGAAGGGACATGATATGGTTGTATAAAAGGTTACATCGT
>JAYWLJ010000057.1:40000-42500 GCA_037074615.1 Leucaena leucocephala
GCGTGGGCGAGCACCAAGGTGCGCGGGGACCCTTGGGAAAGGTCCTACCGATATGGGCGAGGGCGCTAAGTCCGTCCAGAGAAGGGGAAGCTTGTTCCATGTCCGGGCAAGTGGCACGACGTCTAGGGAAGTGTTGGCAACGTGGTGGCAATGTCGGGGCAAGTGTGGGCAAGCTTGTTCAATGCCTAGGCAAGTGTTGGCAAGCCCGGGCAAGGTGGTGCGATGCCCGGGCAAGCTTGTTCAATGTTTGGGCAAGCGTGGGCAAGGTCCGGGAGAGTGTGGGCAACGTTCGGGCAAGTGTTGGCAAGTCCGGGCAAGGTGGTGGCAAGTCCGGGCAAGGTGGTGCGATGCTCGGGCAAGCTTGTTCAATGTTTGGGCAAGTCCGGGCAAGTGTAGGCAACGTTCGGGCAAGTGTTGGCAAGCCCGGGCAAGGTGGTGCAATGCTCGGGCAAGCTTGTTCTATGCGTGGGCAAGCGTGGTCAAGGTGGTGGCAAGTCCGGGCAAGGTGGTGCAAGGTGTGGGCAAGTGTTGGCAAGTCCGGGCAAGGTGGTGCGATGCTCGGGCAAGCTTGTTCAATGCGTGGGCAAGGTGGTGGCAAGTCCGGGCAAGGTATGGGCAAGGTGTGGGCAAGTGTTGGCAAGATGGTGGCAAGCCCGGGCAAGGTGGTGCGATGCTCGGGCAAGCTTGTTCAGTGTTTGGGCAAGTCCGGGCAAGTGTAGGCAACGTTCGGGCAAGTGTTGGCAAGGCCGGGCAAGGTGGTGCAATGCTCGGGCAAGCTTATTCTATGTGTGGGCAAGGTGGTGGCAAGTCCGGGCAAGGTGGTGCGATGCTCGGGCAAGTGTTGGCAAGCCCGGGCAAGGTGGTGCAATGCTCGGGCAAGCTTGTTCTATGCGTGGGCAAGCGTGGTCAAGGTGGTGGCAAGTCCGGGCAAGGTATGGGCAAGGTGGTGCAAGGTGTGGGCAAGTGTTGGCAAGTCCGGGCAAGGTGGTGCGATGCTCGGGCAAGCTTGTTCTATGTGTGGGCAAGCGTGGGCAAGGTGGTGCGATGCTCGGGCAAGCTTGTTCAATGTTTGGGCAAGTCCGGGCAAGTGTAGGCAACGTTCGGGCAAGTGTTGGCAAGTCCGGGCAAGGTGGTGCGATGCTCGGGCAAGCTTGTTCTATGTGTGGGCAAGCGTGGTCAAGGTGGTGGCAAGTCTGGGCAAGGTATGGGCAAGGTGGTGCAAGGTGTGGGCAAGTGTTGGCAAGATGGTGGCAAGTCCGGGCAAGGTGGTGCGATGCTCGGGCAAGCTTGTTCTATGCGTGGGCAAGGTGGTGGTAAGTCCGGGCAAGGTGGTGCGATGCTCGGGCAAGCTTGTTCAATGTTTGGGCAAGCGTGGGCAAGGTCCGGGCAAGTGTAGGCAACGTTCGGGCAAGTGTTGGCAAGTCCGGGCAAGGTGGTGCGATGCTCGGGCAAGCTTGTTCAATGTTTGGGCAAGTCCGGGCAAGTGTAGGCAACGTTCGGGCAAGTGTTGGCAAGTCCGGGCAAGGTGGTGCAATGCTCGGGCAAGCTTGTTCTATGTGTGGGCAAGCGTGGTCAAGGTGGTGGCAAGTCCGGGCAAGCTTGTTCAAGGTATGGGCAAGGTGGTGCAAGGTGTGGGCAAGTGTTGGCAAGATGGTGGCAAGTCCGGGCAAGGTGGTGCGATGCTCGGGCAAAGCTTGTTCTATGCGTGGGCAAGGTGGTGGCAAGTCCGGGCAAGGTGTGGGCAAGTGTTGGCAAGATGGTGGCAAGTCCGGGCAAGGTGGTGCGATGCCCGGGCAAGCTTGTTCAATGTTTGGGCAAGCGTGGGCAAGGTCCGGGCAAGTGTGGGCAATGTTCGGCCAAGTGTTGGCAAGTCCGGGCAAGGTGGTGCAATGCTCGGGCAAGCTTGTTCAATGTGTGGGCAAGCGTGGGCAAGGTGGTGGCAAGTCCGGGCAAGGTGGTGCGATGCTCGGGCAAGCGCTTTCCATGTGTGGGCAAGCGTGGCCAAGGTGGTGGCAAGTGTGGGCAAGGTGGTGCAAGGTCTGGGCAAGTGTTGGCAGGCTTGGACAGGGTCCTGGCACGTCCCGGGCAAGTCGTGGCACGTCCAGGACGAGTCCTGGCACGTCCAGGCAGGTCCTGGCACGTCCAGGACTGGTCCTGGCACGTCCAGGCAGGTCCTGGCACGTCCAGGACCGGTCCTGGCACGTCCAGGCAGGTCCTGGCACGTACAGGACCGGTCCTGGCACGTCCAGGACTGGTCCTGGCACGTCCAGGACTGGTCCTGGCACGTACAGGACCTGCCTGGCACGTCCAGGACTGGTCCTGGCACGTCCAGGACCTGCCTGGCACGTCCAGGACTGGTCCTGGCACGTCCAGGATCAGTCCTGTACGTGCCAGGACTGCCCAGGACTGGTCCGGGCAGGGTCCTGCGCAGTACAAAAACTTCACCTCCGTACCAAAATGAAATTTACCCGTTACATTTGTGATCTAACACTTTAGTTAA
>JAYWLJ010000057.1:52500-55000 GCA_037074615.1 Leucaena leucocephala
GGAAAGGTCCTACCGATATGGGCGAGGGCGCTAAGTCCGTCCAGAGAAGGGGAAGCTTGTTCCATGTCCGGGCAAGTGGCACGACGTCTAGGGAAGTGTTGGCAACGTGGTGGCAATGTCGGGGCAAGTGTGGGCAAGCTTGTTCAATGCCTAGGCAAGTGTTGGCAAGCCCGGGCAAGGTGGTGCGATGCCCGGGCAAGCTTGTTCAATGTTTGGGCAAGCGTGGGCAAGGTCCGGGAGAGTGTGGGCAACGTTCGGGCAAGTGTTGGCAAGTCCGGGCAAGGTGGTGCGATGCTCGGGCAAGCTTGTTCAATGTTTGGGCAAGTCCGGGCAAGTGTAGGCAACGTTCGGGCAAGTGTTGGCAAGCCCGGGCAAGGTGGTGCAATGCTCGGGCAAGCTTGTTCTATGCGTGGGCAAGCGTGGTCAAGGTGGTGGCAAGTCCGGGCAAGGTGGTGCAAGGTGTGGGCAAGTGTTGGCAAGTCCGGGCAAGGTGGTGCGATGCTCGGGCAAGCTTGTTCAATGCGTGGGCAAGGTGGTGGCAAGTCCGGGCAAGGTATGGGCAAGGTGTGGGCAAGTGTTGGCAAGATGGTGGCAAGCCCGGGCAAGGTGGTGCGATGCTCGGGCAAGCTTGTTCAGTGTTTGGGCAAGTCCGGGCAAGTGTAGGCAACGTTCGGGCAAGTGTTGGCAAGGCCGGGCAAGGTGGTGCAATGCTCGGGCAAGCTTATTCTATGCGTGGGCAAGGTGGTGGCAAGTCCGGGCAAGGTGGTGCGATGCTCGGGCAAGTGTTGGCAAGCCCGGGCAAGGTGGTGCAATGCTCGGGCAAGCTTGTTCTATGCGTGGGCAAGCGTGGTCAAGGTGGTGGCAAGTCCGGGCAAGGTATGGGCAAGGTGGTGCAAGGTGTGGGCAAGTGTTGGCAAGTCCGGGCAAGGTGGTGCGATGCTCGGGCAAGCTTGTTCTATGTGTGGGCAAGCGTGGGCAAGGTGGTGCGATGCTCGGGCAAGCTTGTTCAATGTTTGGGCAAGTCCGGGCAAGTGTAGGCAACGTTCGGGCAAGTGTTGGCAAGTCCGGGCAAGGTGGTGCGATGCTCGGGCAAGCTTGTTCTATGTGTGGGCAAGCGTGGTCAAGGTGGTGGCAAGTCTGGGCAAGGTATGGGCAAGGTGGTGCAAGGTGTGGGCAAGTGTTGGCAAGATGGTGGCAAGTCCGGGCAAGGTGGTGCGATGCTCGGGCAAGCTTGTTCTATGCGTGGGCAAGGTGGTGGTAAGTCCGGGCAAGGTGGTGCGATGCTCGGGCAAGCTTGTTCAATGTTTGGGCAAGCGTGGGCAAGGTCCGGGCAAGTGTAGGCAACGTTCGGGCAAGTGTTGGCAAGTCCGGGCAAGGTGGTGCGATGCTCGGGCAAGCTTGTTCAATGTTTGGGCAAGTCCGGGCAAGTGTAGGCAACGTTCGGGCAAGTGTTGGCAAGTCCGGGCAAGGTGGTGCAATGCTCGGGCAAGCTTGTTCTATGTGTGGGCAAGCGTGGTCAAGGTGGTGGCAAGTCCGGGCAAGCTTGTTCAAGGTATGGGCAAGGTGGTGCAAGGTGTGGGCAAGTGTTGGCAAGATGGTGGCAAGTCCGGGCAAGGTGGTGCGATGCTCGGGCAAAGCTTGTTCTATGCGTGGGCAAGGTGGTGGCAAGTCCGGGCAAGGTGTGGGCAAGTGTTGGCAAGATGGTGGCAAGTCCGGGCAAGGTGGTGCGATGCCCGGGCAAGCTTGTTCAATGTTTGGGCAAGCGTGGGCAAGGTCCGGGCAAGTGTGGGCAATGTTCGGCCAAGTGTTGGCAAGTCCGGGCAAGGTGGTGCAATGCTCGGGCAAGCTTGTTCAATGTGTGGGCAAGCGTGGGCAAGGTGGTGGCAAGTCCGGGCAAGGTGGTGCGATGCTCGGGCAAGCGCTTTCCATGTGTGGGCAAGCGTGGCCAAGGTGGTGGCAAGTGTGGGCAAGGTGGTGCAAGGTCTGGGCAAGTGTTGGCAGGCTTGGACAGGGTCCTGGCACGTCCCGGGCAAGTCGTGGCACGTCCAGGACGAGTCCTGGCACGTCCAGGCAGGTCCTGGCACGTCCAGGACTGGTCCTGGCACGTCCAGGCAGGTCCTGGCACGTCCAGGACTGGTCCTGGCACGTCCAGGCAGGTCCTGGCACGTACAGGACCGGTCCTGGCACGTCCAGGACTGGTCCTGGCACGTCCAGGACTGGTCCTGGCACGTACAGGACCTGCCTGGCACGTCCAGGACTGGTCCTGGCACGTCCAGGACCTGCCTGGCACGTCCAGGACTGGTCCTGGCACGTCCAGGATCAGTCCTGTACGTGCCAGGACTGCCCAGGACTGGTCCGGGCAGGGTCCTGCGCAGTACAAAAACTTCACCTCCGTACCAAAATGAAATTTACCCGTTACATTTGTGATCTAACACTTTAGTTAACTAATATATGTTCCCCCCTACATGTTGGGAGGTCCGGCCGGCCGCGGTTCCTCCCG
>JAYWLJ010000057.1:65000-67500 GCA_037074615.1 Leucaena leucocephala
GTCTAGGGAAGTGTTGGCAACGTGGTGGCAATGTCGGGGCAAGTGTGGGCAAGCTTGTTCAATGCCTAGGCAAGTGTTGGCAAGCCCGGGCAAGGTGGTGCGATGCCCGGGCAAGCTTGTTCAATGTTTGGGCAAGCGTGGGCAAGGTCCGGGAGAGTGTGGGCAACGTTCGGGCAAGTGTTGGCAAGTCCGGGCAAGGTGGTGGCAAGTCCGGGCAAGGTGGTGCGATGCTCGGGCAAGCTTGTTCAATGTTTGGGCAAGTCCGGGCAAGTGTAGGCAACGTTCGGGCAAGTGTTGGCAAGCCCGGGCAAGGTGGTGCAATGCTCGGGCAAGCTTGTTCTATGCGTGGGCAAGCGTGGTCAAGGTGGTGGCAAGTCCGGGCAAGGTGGTGCAAGGTGTGGGCAAGTGTTGGCAAGTCCGGGCAAGGTGGTGCGATGCTCGGGCAAGCTTGTTCAATGCGTGGGCAAGGTGGTGGCAAGTCCGGGCAAGGTATGGGCAAGGTGTGGGCAAGTGTTGGCAAGATGGTGGCAAGCCCGGGCAAGGTGGTGCGATGCTCGGGCAAGCTTGTTCAGTGTTTGGGCAAGTCCGGGCAAGTGTAGGCAACGTTCGGGCAAGTGTTGGCAAGGCCGGGCAAGGTGGTGCAATGCTCGGGCAAGCTTATTCTATGCGTGGGCAAGGTGGTGGCAAGTCCGGGCAAGGTGGTGCGATGCTCGGGCAAGCTTGTTCAATGTTTGGGTAAGTCCGGGCAAGTGTAGGCAACGTTCGGGCAAGTGTTGGCAAGCCCGGGCAAGGTGGTGCAATGCTCGGGCAAGCTTGTTCTATGCGTGGGCAAGCGTGGTCAAGGTGGTGGCAAGTCCGGGCAAGGTATGGGCAAGGTGGTGCAAGGTGTGGGCAAGTGTTGGCAAGTCCGGGCAAGGTGGTGCGATGCTCGGGCAAGCTTGTTCTATGTGTGGGCAAGCGTGGGCAAGGTGGTGCGATGCTCGGGCAAGCTTGTTCAATGTTTGGGCAAGTCCGGGCAAGTGTAGGCAACGTTCGGGCAAGTGTTGGCAAGTCCGGGCAAGGTGGTGCGATGCTCGGGCAAGCTTGTTCTATGTGTGGGCAAGCGTGGTCAAGGTGGTGGCAAGTCTGGGCAAGGTATGGGCAAGGTGGTGCAAGGTGTGGGCAAGTGTTGGCAAGATGGTGGCAAGTCCGGGCAAGGTGGTGCGATGCTCGGGCAAGCTTGTTCTATGCGTGGGCAAGGTGGTGGTAAGTCCGGGCAAGGTGGTGCGATGCTCGGGCAAGCTTGTTCAATGTTTGGGCAAGCGTGGGCAAGGTCCGGGCAAGTGTAGGCAACGTTCGGGCAAGTGTTGGCAAGTCCAGGCAAGGTGGTGCGATGCTCGGGCAAGCTTGTTCAATGTTTGGGCAAGTCCGGGCAAGTGTAGGCAACGTTCGGGCAAGTGTTGGCAAGTCCGGGCAAGGTGGTGCAATGCTCGGGCAAGCTTGTTCTATGTGTGGGCAAGCGTGGTCAAGGTGGTGGCAAGTCCGGGCAAGCTTGTTCAAGGTATGGGCAAGGTGGTGCAAGGTGTGGGCAAGTGTTGGCAAGATGGTGGCAAGTCCGGGCAAGGTGGTGCGATGCTCGGGCAAAGCTTGTTCTATGCGTGGGCAAGGTGGTGGCAAGTCCGGGCAAGGTGTGGGCAAGTGTTGGCAAGATGGTGGCAAGTCCGGGCAAGGTGGTGCGATGCCCGGGCAAGCTTGTTCAATGTTTGGGCAAGCGTGGGCAAGGTCCGGGCAAGTGTGGGCAATGTTCGGCCAAGTGTTGGCAAGTCCGGGCAAGGTGGTGCAATGCTCGGGCAAGCTTGTTCAATGTGTGGGCAAGCGTGGGCAAGGTGGTGGCAAGTCCGGGCAAGGTGGTGCGATGCTCGGGCAAGCGCTTTCCATGTGTGGGCAAGCGTGGCCAAGGTGGTGGCAAGTGTGGGCAAGGTGGTGCAAGGTCTGGGCAAGTGTTGGCAGGCTTGGACAGGGTCCTGGCACGTCCCGGGCAAGTCGTGGCACGTCCAGGACGAGTCCTGGCACGTCCAGGCAGGTCCTGGCACGTCCAGGACTGGTCCTGGCACGTCCAGGCAGGTCCTGGCACGTCCAGGACTGGTCCTGGCACGTCCAGGCAGGTCCTGGCACGTACAGGACCGGTCCTGGCACGTCCAGGACTGGTCCTGGCACGTCCAGGACTGGTCCTGGCACGTACAGGACCTGCCTGGCACGTCCAGGACTGGTCCTGGCACGTCCAGGCAGGTCCTGGCACGTCCAGGACCTGCCTGGCACGTCCAGGACTGGTCCTGGCACGTCCAGGACCTGCCTGGCACGTCCAGGATCAGTCCTGTACGTGCCAGGACTGCCCAGGACTGGTCCGGGCAGGGTCCTGCGCAGTACAAAAACTTCACCTCCGTACCAAAATGAAATTTACCCGTTACATTTGTGATCTAACACTTTAGTTAACTAATATATGTTCCCCCCTACATGTTGG
>JAYWLJ010000057.1:77500-80000 GCA_037074615.1 Leucaena leucocephala
GTTCCATGTCCGGGCAAGTGGCACGACGTCTAGGGAAGTGTTGGCAACGTGGTGGCAATGTCGGGGCAAGTGTGGGCAAGCTTGTTCAATGCCTAGGCAAGTGTTGGCAAGCCCGGGCAAGGTGGTGCGATGCCCGGGCAAGCTTGTTCAATGTTTGGGCAAGCGTGGGCAAGGTCCGGGAGAGTGTGGGCAACGTTCGGGCAAGTGTTGGCAAGTCCGGGCAAGGTGGTGGCAAGTCCGGGCAAGGTGGTGCGATGCTCGGGCAAGCTTGTTCAATGTTTGGGCAAGTCCGGGCAAGTGTAGGCAACGTTCGGGCAAGTGTTGGCAAGCCCGGGCAAGGTGGTGCAATGCTCGGGCAAGCTTGTTCTATGCGTGGGCAAGCGTGGTCAAGGTGGTGGCAAGTCCGGGCAAGGTGGTGCAAGGTGTGGGCAAGTGTTGGCAAGTCCGGGCAAGGTGGTGCGATGCTCGGGCAAGCTTGTTCAATGCGTGGGCAAGGTGGTGGCAAGTCCGGGCAAGGTATGGGCAAGGTGTGGGCAAGTGTTGGCAAGATGGTGGCAAGCCCGGGCAAGGTGGTGCGATGCTCGGGCAAGCTTGTTCAGTGTTTGGGCAAGTCCGGGCAAGTGTAGGCAACGTTCGGGCAAGTGTTGGCAAGGCCGGGCAAGGTGGTGCAATGCTCGGGCAAGCTTATTCTATGCGTGGGCAAGGTGGTGGCAAGTCCGGGCAAGGTGGTGCGATGCTCGGGCAAGCTTGTTCAATGTTTGGGTAAGTCCGGGCAAGTGTAGGCAACGTTCGGGCAAGTGTTGGCAAGCCCGGGCAAGGTGGTGCAATGCTCGGGCAAGCTTGTTCTATGCGTGGGCAAGCGTGGTCAAGGTGGTGGCAAGTCCGGGCAAGGTATGGGCAAGGTGGTGCAAGGTGTGGGCAAGTGTTGGCAAGTCCGGGCAAGGTGGTGCGATGCTCGGGCAAGCTTGTTCTATGTGTGGGCAAGCGTGGGCAAGGTGGTGCGATGCTCGGGCAAGCTTGTTCAATGTTTGGGCAAGTCCGGGCAAGTGTAGGCAACGTTCGGGCAAGTGTTGGCAAGTCCGGGCAAGGTGGTGCGATGCTCGGGCAAGCTTGTTCTATGTGTGGGCAAGCGTGGTCAAGGTGGTGGCAAGTCTGGGCAAGGTATGGGCAAGGTGGTGCAAGGTGTGGGCAAGTGTTGGCAAGATGGTGGCAAGTCCGGGCAAGGTGGTGCGATGCTCGGGCAAGCTTGTTCTATGCGTGGGCAAGGTGGTGGTAAGTCCGGGCAAGGTGGTGCGATGCTCGGGCAAGCTTGTTCAATGTTTGGGCAAGCGTGGGCAAGGTCCGGGCAAGTGTAGGCAACGTTCGGGCAAGTGTTGGCAAGTCCAGGCAAGGTGGTGCGATGCGCGGGCAAGCTTGTTCAATGTTTGGGCAAGTCCGGGCAAGTGTAGGCAACGTTCGGGCAAGTGTTGGCAAGTCCGGGCAAGGTGGTGCAATGCTCGGGCAAGCTTGTTCTATGTGTGGGCAAGCGTGGTCAAGGTGGTGGCAAGTCCGGGCAAGCTTGTTCAAGGTATGGGCAAGGTGGTGCAAGGTGTGGGCAAGTGTTGGCAAGATGGTGGCAAGTCCGGGCAAGGTGGTGCGATGCTCGGGCAAAGCTTGTTCTATGCGTGGGCAAGGTGGTGGCAAGTCCGGGCAAGGTGTGGGCAAGTGTTGGCAAGATGGTGGCAAGTCCGGGCAAGGTGGTGCGATGCCCGGGCAAGCTTGTTCAATGTTTGGGCAAGCGTGGGCAAGGTCCGGGCAAGTGTGGGCAATGTTCGGCCAAGTGTTGGCAAGTCCGGGCAAGGTGGTGCAATGCTCGGGCAAGCTTGTTCAATGTGTGGGCAAGCGTGGGCAAGGTGGTGGCAAGTCCGGGCAAGGTGGTGCGATGCTCGGGCAAGCGCTTTCCATGTGTGGGCAAGCGTGGCCAAGGTGGTGGCAAGTGTGGGCAAGGTGGTGCAAGGTCTGGGCAAGTGTTGGCAGGCTTGGACAGGGTCCTGGCACGTCCCGGGCAAGTCGTGGCACGTCCAGGACGAGTCCTGGCACGTCCAGGCAGGTCCTGGCACGTCCAGGACTGGTCCTGGCACGTCCAGGCAGGTCCTGGCACGTCCAGGACTGGTCCTGGCACGTCCAGGCAGGTCCTGGCACGTACAGGACCGGTCCTGGCACGTCCAGGACTGGTCCTGGCACGTCCAGGACTGGTCCTGGCACGTACAGGACCTGCCTGGCACGTCCAGGACTGGTCCTGGCACGTCCAGGCAGGTCCTGGCACGTCCAGGACCTGCCTGGCACGTCCAGGACTGGTCCTGGCACGTCCAGGACCTGCCTGGCACGTCCAGGATCAGTCCTGTACGTGCCAGGACTGCCCAGGACTGGTCCGGGCAGGGTCCTGCGCAGTACAAAAACTTCACCTCCGTACCAAAATGAAATTTACCCGTTACATTTGTGATCTAACACTTTAGTTAAC
>JAYWLJ010000057.1:90000-92500 GCA_037074615.1 Leucaena leucocephala
GCGAGGGCGCTAAGTCCGTCCAGAGAAGGGGAAGCTTGTTCCATGTCCGGGCAAGTGGCACGACGTCTAGGGAAGTGTTGGCAACGTGGTGGCAATGTCGGGGCAAGTGTGGGCAAGCTTGTTCAATGCCTAGGCAAGTGTTGGCAAGCCCGGGCAAGGTGGTGCGATGCCCGGGCAAGCTTGTTCAATGTTTGGGCAAGCGTGGGCAAGGTCCGGGAGAGTGTGGGCAACGTTCGGGCAAGTGTTGGCAAGTCCGGGCAAGGTGGTGCGATGCTCGGGCAAGCTTGTTCAATGTTTGGGCAAGTCCGGGCAAGTGTAGGCAACGTTCGGGCAAGTGTTGGCAAGCCCGGGCAAGGTGGTGCAATGCTCGGGCAAGCTTGTTCTATGCGTGGGCAAGCGTGGTCAAGGTGGTGGCAAGTCCGGGCAAGGTGGTGCAAGGTGTGGGCAAGTGTTGGCAAGTCCGGGCAAGGTGGTGCGATGCTCGGGCAAGCTTGTTCAATGCGTGGGCAAGGTGGTGGCAAGTCCGGGCAAGGTATGGGCAAGGTGTGGGCAAGTGTTGGCAAGATGGTGGCAAGCCCGGGCAAGGTGGTGCGATGCTCGGGCAAGCTTGTTCAGTGTTTGGGCAAGTCCGGGCAAGTGTAGGCAACGTTCGGGCAAGTGTTGGCAAGGCCGGGCAAGGTGGTGCAATGCTCGGGCAAGCTTATTCTATGCGTGGGCAAGGTGGTGGCAAGTCCGGGCAAGGTGGTGCGATGCTCGGGCAAGTGTTGGCAAGCCCGGGCAAGGTGGTGCAATGCTCGGGCAAGCTTGTTCTATGCGTGGGCAAGCGTGGTCAAGGTGGTGGCAAGTCCGGGCAAGGTATGGGCAAGGTGGTGCAAGGTGTGGGCAAGTGTTGGCAAGTCCGGGTAAGGTGGTGCGATGCTCGGGCAAGCTTGTTCTATGTGTGGGCAAGCGTGGGCAAGGTGGTGCGATGCTCGGGCAAGCTTGTTCAATGTTTGGGCAAGTCCGGGCAAGTGTAGGCAACGTTCGGGCAAGTGTTGGCAAGTCCGGGCAAGGTGGTGCGATGCTCGGGCAAGCTTGTTCTATGTGTGGGCAAGCGTGGTCAAGGTGGTGGCAAGTCTGGGCAAGGTATGGGCAAGGTGGTGCAAGGTGTGGGCAAGTGTTGGCAAGATGGTGGCAAGTCCGGGCAAGGTGGTGCGATGCTCGGGCAAGCTTGTTCTATGCGTGGGCAAGGTGGTGGTAAGTCCGGGCAAGGTGGTGCGATGCTCGGGCAAGCTTGTTCAATGTTTGGGCAAGCGTGGGCAAGGTCCGGGCAAGTGTAGGCAACGTTCGGGCAAGTGTTGGCAAGTCCGGGCAAGGTGGTGCGATGCTCGGGCAAGCTTGTTCAATGTTTGGGCAAGTCCGGGCAAGTGTAGGCAACGTTCGGGCAAGTGTTGGCAAGTCCGGGCAAGGTGGTGCAATGCTCGGGCAAGCTTGTTCTATGTGTGGGCAAGCGTGGTCAAGGTGGTGGCAAGTCCGGGCAAGCTTGTTCAAGGTATGGGCAAGGTGGTGCAAGGTGTGGGCAAGTGTTGGCAAGATGGTGGCAAGTCCGGGCAAGGTGGTGCGATGCTCGGGCAAAGCTTGTTCTATGCGTGGGCAAGGTGGTGGCAAGTCCGGGCAAGGTGTGGGCAAGTGTTGGCAAGATGGTGGCAAGTCCGGGCAAGGTGGTGCGATGCCCGGGCAAGCTTGTTCAATGTTTGGGCAAGCGTGGGCAAGGTCCGGGCAAGTGTGGGCAATGTTCGGCCAAGTGTTGGCAAGTCCGGGCAAGGTGGTGCAATGCTCGGGCAAGCTTGTTCAATGTGTGGGCAAGCGTGGGCAAGGTGGTGGCAAGTCCGGGCAAGGTGGTGCGATGCTCGGGCAAGCGCTTTCCATGTGTGGGCAAGCGTGGCCAAGGTGGTGGCAAGTGTGGGCAAGGTGGTGCAAGGTCTGGGCAAGTGTTGGCAGGCTTGGACAGGGTCCTGGCACGTCCCGGGCAAGTCGTGGCACGTCCAGGACGAGTCCTGGCACGTCCAGGCAGGTCCTGGCACGTCCAGGACTGGTCCTGACACGTCCAGGCAGGTCCTGGCACGTCCAGGACTGGTCCTGGCACGTCCAGGCAGGTCCTGGCACGTACAGGACCGGTCCTGGCACGTCCAGGACTGGTCCTGGCACGTCCAGGACTGGTCCTGGCACGTACAGGACCTGCCTGGCACGTCCAGGACTGGTCCTGGCACGTCCAGGACCTGCCTGGCACGTCCAGGACTGGTCCTGGCACGTCCAGGATCAGTCCTGTACGTGCCAGGACTGCCCAGGACTGGTCCGGGCAGGGTCCTGCGCAGTACAAAAACTTCACCTCCGTACCAAAATGAAATTTACCCGTTACATTTGTGATCTAACACTTTAGTTAACTAATATATGTTCCCCCCTACATGTTGGGAGGTCCGGCCGGCCGCGGTTCCTCCCGGATCATGAGATCTAAGGCTCA
>JAYWLJ010000057.1:102500-107500 GCA_037074615.1 Leucaena leucocephala
TGCAAAAAATCGCGCGAAAATTCGATCTCTAGGTCCCCAAAAGGGCTGCTGTCGTTTCGTAAAAAAGTATGTCCGTTGGAGGCAGACTAGAAGAGGCTCATATTGCTATTATAGGGGGCACCCCTCCCCCCCCCAATGGCCCACACGCCCAAGGTAGCCTATGTCCCTTCGATGAGTATTGTGTGGGTTGTTGGGGCCCTACCACCATGAGCACCCGCCTCCACCACCACGGTGGACGGCGGCGGTGGTGGGGCGGTGGCCGGCCGTCGAGGGGGCGGCCGCCGGCGACTTTTCCGGCGAACTCTCCGGTGGACCCTAAAATGTGTGGGATTTCAAACGGGACCTATGGTGCAACGCGCCTTTTACCTTACTAGTGTGACCCGAGGCGGGTACGCCCCTGCGAATAATGACTCCGGTGGGGGAACTCCTTACCACGCGCGCGCGCGCGCACGCACACGCACTCGCACACGCACTTAGCACTTTGCACGCTTGCACGTGCGCGTGCGCGTGGGCGAGCACCAAGGTGCGCGGGGACCCTTGGGAAAGGTCCTACCGATATGGGCGAGGGCGCTAAGTCCGTCCAGAGAAGGGGAAGCTTGTTCCATGTCCGGGCAAGTGGCACGACGTCTAGGGAAGTGTTGGCAACGTGGTGGCAATGTCGGGGCAAGTGTGGGCAAGCTTGTTCAATGCCTAGGCAAGTGTTGGCAAGCCCGGGCAAGGTGGCGCGATGCCCGGGCAAGCTTGTTCAATGTTTGGGCAAGCGTGGGCAAGGTCCGGGAGAGTGTGGGCAACGTTCGGGCAAGTGTTGGCAAGTCCGGGCAAGGTGGTGGCAAGTCCGGGCAAGGTGGTGCGATGCTCGGGCAAGCTTGTTCAATGTTTGGGCAAGTCCGGGCAAGTGTAGGCAACGTTCGGGCAAGTGTTGGCAAGCCCGGGCAAGGTGGTGCAATGCTCGGGCAAGCTTGTTCTATGTGTGGGCAAGCGTGGTCAAGGTGGTGGCAAGTCCGGGCAAGCTTGTTCAAGGTATGGGCAAGGTGGTGCAAGGTGTGGGCAAGTGTTGGCAAGATGGTGGCAAGTCCGGGCAAGGTGGTGCGATGCTCGGGCAAAGCTTGTTCTATGCGTGGGCAAGGTGGTGGCAAGTCCGGGCAAGGTGTGGGCAAGTGTTGGCAAGATGGTGGCAAGTCCGGGCAAGGTGGTGCGATGCCCGGGCAAGCTTGTTCAATGTTTGGGCAAGCGTGGGCAAGGTCCGGGCAAGTGTGGGCAATGTTCGGCCAAGTGTTGGCAAGTCCGGGCAAGGTGGTGCAATGCTCGGGCAAGCTTGTGTAAGGAATTGGAAGACACGCAGCGGAAATAAACTTTAAAAATTTTCCATTCCTTGCCAGGATCTACCGTATGTGTTTAAGTCAAGTGGAAAGAATCATTACCCTTAGTGTTGCTCAGCGAATTTCACAGCTTCTCTACGTGGGTGGTGATCTCTTTCTGATCGCAAGAAATTGACGGAGTGTTCCTCAGCGACCTTCACAGATTCTCTCCGCGGACGGTGGTCTCTTTCCGATCACAAGAAGTCGACGCCTCAGGTCGGCTTCCTCTACTGGTATCCACACGAACAGCGTTCCAACCACGAACGACGTGCTAGCGTCTCCTGTCCCTCCAAGGCTTTCACAAGTCTCCGTCTCTATTTCAGCAGTTTCTTGTCTGCAAACCTTTTGCAGATTCCGTTCGGCCTTTTGTGTTCTGTGTTATGTTCAAACGTAGCTCCTCCAATCAGATATAGAGGATGCTATGCGTTTTTCCACTTGACCTAATTGGATTTTGGAGTTAATCTTATATTAATTCCGAATTGATACAATATCATATATTGTATAATTTTATAAGAAACTAATTAAATAAAATAATATTAAATCCGTCCCACAGATTTAATTACTTATTTATTTAACTTTAAATAAAGATGAGACTGAGTTATATTTGATTTATTCC
This sequence comes from Leucaena leucocephala, assembly GCA_037074615.1. Taxonomy (NCBI): domain Eukaryota; kingdom Viridiplantae; phylum Streptophyta; class Magnoliopsida; order Fabales; family Fabaceae; genus Leucaena; species Leucaena leucocephala. The sequence continues at coordinate 104,475 of JAYWLJ010000057.1, forward strand.
CATAAATCAAATTTGAGATATCCTATCAATTTAAATTTCGAATTTCAAACGTGATAGAGATTTAATTTATCCTTATAAATTAAATCTTATAAATATCTCTTATATGAGATATCCTATCAATTTGAATTTTGAATTTCAAACGTGATAGAGATTTAATTTATCCTTATAAATTAAATCTTATAAATATCTCTTATATGAGATATCCTATCAATTTGAATTTCGAATTTCAAACGTGATAGAGATTTAATTTATCCTTATAAATTAAATCTTATAAATATCTCTTATATGAGATATCCTATCAATTTGAATTTCGAATTCAAACATGATAGGGATTTAATTTATCCTTATAAATTAAATCTCATATATCTCATATATATAATATATATATATATATACGAATCTATATATATACGAATATAAATATAAATAAATATATATATACATTCACCTGGATCTTTCATTGAATCTGGACATGTCTTAGATTCAATGAATCTGGACATCATAGCTCGTGTTGGGCTATTTTGTGTGCGACCCTGTAGGCCCATATGAAGTTGGCAGTGGGCCATTTGCTATACTAGCCCACAAGTCGCAAGCGGTCTCTAGCAAGACATAACAACTACCCAAATCATATGAGGATCGATAAACGATGTAACCTTTTATACAACCATATCATGTCCCTTCTGTCACGCGATATTTTGGTCATGGATGAGGCATGGATAATGTCATCCTCCTATTCCCGACCGTTACTTTCTCGATCCCTGAGTAGTCTGACTATAGAAATGGAACTACCTTTCCATTACAGTATGGCCATACATTTCTCAGACTCACTCATCGAGGGGCCCAGTAATATCTCTCCACGAATGTGAGGGACAAATTCCATCTTGACCATTCACATTCCTCCGCATGAAAAACCACTAAGCCCGAACATAGTCTTTATGATCACTCGGTCAAAAGTGACTTTTGACTAGGTCAAAGCTGAGCGTTTTGTCATGTAGGAATCCATGATGATCTCAGGTCAAAGGGCATATTGACATGGTTTGTATATGAGAGAAGCTTATGACGTTACCCATGCAGTTCTCTCATAGCGGGTCGGTCCAACACCCTGTACTCTTACATGTGCTTATGACTTTGATTTATATCTCTATACATCTTCAAAGTCATACTGGTCTTATTTCATCTGTGCTCCCACATAGATGATCGACCAGGGACATTTAGGATAATATCATGAATTATCCAAGGATGGTCATCATAGTAAACATGCAAATAATATGATAACTCAATTAATAAATTCATAAATCAATAATGTTCATAAGACAATGATTGGCCCCTAGGGCACGATTTCCAACAGCTTGTTCAATGTGTGGGCAAGCGTGGGCAAGGTGGTGGCAAGTCCGAGCAAGGTGGTGCGATGCTCGGGCAAGCGCTTTCCATGTGTGGGCAAGCGTGGCCAAGGTGGTGGCAAGTGTGGGCAAGGTGGTGCAAGGTCTGGGCAAGTGTTGGCAGGCTTGGACAGGGTCCTGGCACGTCCCGGGCAAGTCGTGGCACGTCCAGGACGAGTCCTGGCACGTCCAGGCAGGTCCTGGCACGTCCAGGACTGGTCCTGGCACGTCCAGGCAGGTCCTGGCACGTCCAGGACTGGTCCTGGCACGTCCAGGCAGGTCCTGGCACGTACAGGACCGGTCCTGGCACGTCCAGGACCGGTCCTGGCACGTCCAGGACTGGTCCTGGCACGTACAGGACCTGCCTGGCACGTCCAGGACTGGTCCTGGCACGTCCAGGACCTGCCTGGCACGTCCAGGACCGGTCCTGGCACGTCCAGGATCAGTCCTGTACGTGCCAGGACTGCCCAGGACTGGTCCGGGCAGGGTCCTGCGCAGTACAAAAACTTCACCTCCGTACCAAAATGAAATTTACCCGTTACATTTGTGATCTAACACTTTAGTTAACTAATATATGTTCCCCCCTACATGTTGGGAGGTCCGGCCGGCCGCGGTTCCTCCCGGATCATGAGATCTAAGGCTCACAAAATTGACAATTTTTGCCACTAAAAAATTCATAAAATATTCTATGGGTGTCCAAAAATTATGAAACTTGGGGTTTGATCATCATTTATCATGCCAAAGATTGCTGCAAAAAATCGCGCGAAAATTCGATCTCTAGGTCCCCGAAAAAAGTGTCGTCGTTTGGGAAAAAAGTATGTCTGTTCGTGCCAGAAGGGAAAAGGCTCATATTGCTATTATAGGGGGGAACCCCCACCCCCTCCCAAGGACACTATTCACAGGGGACCCTATGCCCTTTTGTCTAGTGAACCTTGGGGCCCCACCACCATGTGCACCCGCCACCACCACCACGGTGGCCGGCGGCGGTGGTGGGGCGGTGGCCGGTCGTCGGGGGGGCGGCCGCCGGCGACTTTTCCGGCGACTTTTCCGGTGGACCCTAAAATGTGTGGGAAATCAAATGGGATGTATGGTGGCACGTACTTGGGGGTCCTTATACCCCCCGTGGGCGAGATTCCTGGCCAAACCCGCAGCCGTTATAAAGGTGGTAATTGCCTAGGTTAGGGGGCGGTTGGGCTATCGCTCATGTGAGGCACTCGTGGCCTCGTTGTTGAACATGGAACTCTCGTGGGATCGGACTCCTCAAACAAACTCGCGGAAAGGCCTCCGTTCTCGGCTTTTTGCCCCCGGTTGCTTAGTAAGCTTGGGCGTGGCGGGATAATTGACCTCGGGCGGACTGTGCGACGCACATTTGGTACTCCCCCACCATCCGGCTCAATTGACTTCACACACATGTCCGTTTGATCATGGCTTTGGGTTCCAATCGAGCTTCCGCCAAGCATCCTCTCGTTGTATGCTTCGGATGTATCCTTCGGATTTGGCCCCTTCTATCGCTTGGCATTGCACGTGCGAGATGGGAACCCTTTGGCATGGACCGGGAAAAGCACAACGGCGCGTCACTGCGACCGGTTTTATGGGCACCCGCCGGCTTCCAATCCGGTGGACCCTGTAATGCGTGGGAAATCAAAT
>JAYWLJ010000057.1:115000-117500 GCA_037074615.1 Leucaena leucocephala
GGCACGTCCAGGATCAGTCCTGTACGTGCCAGGACTGCCCAGGACTGGTCCGGGCAGGTTCCAGCGCAGTCCAAAAACTTCACACCCGTACCAAAATTAAATTTACCCGTTACATTTGTGATCTAACACTTTGGTTGACTAATACATGACCCCTCCCACATGTTAGGAGGTCCGGCCACCCGTGGTTCCTCCCGGATTAAGTTTTCAAGGCCGCACAAGTGTGGAAACCCAAAAATTCCAAATATATTCCACGGGTGTCCAAAAATTATGAAACTTGGCGTTTGGCCTCCTCTAACCATGCCAAAGATTGCTGCAAAAAATCGCGCGAAAATTCGATCTCTAGGTCCCCGAAAGGGCTGCTGTCGTTTCGTAAAAAAGTATGTCCGTTGGAGGCAGACTAGAAGAGGCTCATATTGCTATTATAGGGGGCACCCCTCCCCCCCCCAATGGCCCACACGCCCAAGGTAGCCTATGTCCCTTCGATGAGTATTGTGTGGGTTGTTGGGGCCCTACCACCATGAGCACCCGCCTCCACCACCACGGTGGACGGCGGCGGTGGTGGGGCGGTGGCCGGCCGTCGAGGGGGCGGCCGCCGGCGACTTTTCCGGCGAACTCTCCGGTGGACCCTAAAATGTGTGGGATTTCAAACGGGACCTATGGTGCAACGCGCCTTTTACCTTACTAGTGTGACCCGAGGCGGGTACGCCCCTGCGAATAATGACTCCGGTGGGGGAACTCCTTACCACGCGCGCGCGCGCGCGCACGCCCACGCACTCGCACACGCACTTAGCACTTTGCACGCTTGCACGTGCGCGTGCGCGTGGGCGAGCACCAAGGTGCGCGGGGACCCTTGGGAAAGGTCCTACCGATATGGGCGAGGGCGCTAAGTCCGTCCAGAGAAGGGGAAGCTTGTTCCATGTCCGGGCAAGTGGCACGACGTCTAGGGAAGTGTTGGCAACGTGGTGGCAATGTCGGGGCAAGTGTGGGCAAGCTTGTTCAATGCCTAGGCAAGTGTTGGCAAGCCCGGGCAAGGTGTGGGCAAGTGTTGGCAAGATGGTGGCAAGTCCGGGCAAGGTGGTGCGATGCCCGGGCAAGCTTGTTCAATGTTTGGGCAAGCGTGGGCAAGGTCCGGGCAAGTGTGGGCAATGTTCGGCCAAGTGTTGGCAAGTCCGGGCAAGGTGGTGCAATGCTCGGGCAAGCTTGTTCAATGTGTGGGCAAGCGTGGGCAAGGTGGTGGCAAGTCCGGGCAAGGTGGTGCGATGCTCGGGCAAGCGCTTTCCATGTGTGGGCAAGCATGGCCAAGGTGGTGGCAAGTGTGGGCAAGGTGGTGCAAGGTCTGGGCAAGTGTTGGCAGGCTTGGACAGGGTCCTGGCACGTCCCGGGCAAGTCGTGGCACGTCCAGGACGAGTCCTGGCACGTCCAGGCAGGTCCTGGCACGTCCAGGACTGGTCCTGGCACGTCCAGGCAGGTCCTGGCACGTCCAGGACTGGTCCTGGCACGTCCAGGCAGGTCCTGGCACGTACAGGACTGGTCCTGGCACGTCCAGGACTGGTCCTGGCACGTCCAGGACTGGTCCTGGCACGTACAGGACCTGCCTGGCACGTCCAGGACTGGTCCTGGCACGTCCAGGACCTGCCTGGCACGTCCAGGACTGGTCCTGGCACGTCCAGGATCAGTCCTGTACGTGCCAGGACTGCCCAGGACTGGTCCGGGCAGGGTCCTGCGCAGTACAAAAACTTCACCTCCGTACCAAAATGAAATTTACCCGTTACATTTGTGATCTAACACTTTAGTTAACTAATATATGTTCCCCCCTACATGTTGGGAGGTCCGGCCGGCCGCGGTTCCTCCCGGATCATGAGATCTAAGGCTCACAAAATTGACAATTTTTGCCACTAAAAAATTCATAAAATATTCTATGGGTGTCCAAAAATTATGAAACTTGGGGTTTGATCATCATTTATCATGCCAAAGATTGCTGCAAAAAATCGCGCGAAAATTCGATCTCTAGGTCCCCGAAAAAAGTGTCGTCGTTTGGGAAAAAAGTATGTCTGTTCGTGCCAGAAGGGAAAAGGCTCATATTGCTATTATAGGGGGGAACCCCCACCCCCTCCCAAGGACACTATTCACAGGGGACCCTATGCCCTTTTGTCTAGTGAACCTTGGGGCCCCACCACCATGTGCACCCGCCACCACCACCACGGTGGCCGGCGGCGGTGGTGGGGCGGTGGCCGGCCGTCGGGGGGGCGGCCGCCGGCGACTTTTCCGGCGACTTTTCCGGTGGACCCTAAAATGTGTGGGAAATCAAATGGGATGTATGGTGGCACGTACTTGGGGGTCCTTATACCCCCCGTGGGCGAGATTCCTGGCCAAACCCGCAGCCGTTATAAAGGTGGTAATTGCCTAGGTTAGGGGGCGGTTGGGCTATCGCTCATGTGAGGCACTCGTGGCCTCGTTGTTGAACATGGAACTCTCGTGGGATCGGACTCCTCAAACAAAC
>JAYWLJ010000057.1:127500-130000 GCA_037074615.1 Leucaena leucocephala
TGCAATGCTCGGGCAAGCTTATTCTATGCGTGGGCAAGGTGGTGGCAAGTCCGGGCAAGGTGGTGCGATGCTCGGGCAAGTGTTGGCAAGCCCGGGCAAGGTGGTGCAATGCTCGGGCAAGCTTGTTCTATGCGTGGGCAAGCGTGGTCAAGGTGGTGGCAAGTCCGGGCAAGGTATGGGCAAGGTGGTGCAAGGTGTGGGCAAGTGTTGGCAAGTCCGGGTAAGGTGGTGCGATGCTCGGGCAAGCTTGTTCTATGTGTGGGCAAGCGTGGGCAAGGTGGTGCGATGCTCGGGCAAGCTTGTTCAATGTTTGGGCAAGTCCGGGCAAGTGTAGGCAACGTTCGGGCAAGTGTTGGCAAGTCCGGGCAAGGTGGTGCGATGCTCGGGCAAGCTTGTTCTATGTGTGGGCAAGCGTGGTCAAGGTGGTGGCAAGTCTGGGCAAGGTATGGGCAAGGTGGTGCAAGGTGTGGGCAAGTGTTGGCAAGATGGTGGCAAGTCCGGGCAAGGTGGTGCGATGCTCGGGCAAGCTTGTTCTATGCGTGGGCAAGGTGGTGGTAAGTCCGGGCAAGGTGGTGCGATGCTCGGGCAAGCTTGTTCAATGTTTGGGCAAGCGTGGGCAAGGTCCGGGCAAGTGTAGGCAACGTTCGGGCAAGTGTTGGCAAGTCCGGGCAAGGTGGTGCGATGCTCGGGCAAGCTTGTTCAATGTTTGGGCAAGTCCGGGCAAGTGTAGGCAACGTTCGGGCAAGTGTTGGCAAGTCCGGGCAAGGTGGTGCAATGCTCGGGCAAGCTTGTTCTATGTGTGGGCAAGCGTGGTCAAGGTGGTGGCAAGTCCGGGCAAGCTTGTTCAAGGTATGGGCAAGGTGGTGCAAGGTGTGGGCAAGTGTTGGCAAGATGGTGGCAAGTCCGGGCAAGGTGGTGCGATGCTCGGGCAAAGCTTGTTCTATGCGTGGGCAAGGTGGTGGCAAGTCCGGGCAAGGTGTGGGCAAGTGTTGGCAAGATGGTGGCAAGTCCGGGCAAGGTGGTGCGATGCCCGGGCAAGCTTGTTCAATGTTTGGGCAAGCGTGGGCAAGGTCCGGGCAAGTGTGGGCAATGTTCGGCCAAGTGTTGGCAAGTCCGGGCAAGGTGGTGCAATGCTCGGGCAAGCTTGTTCAATGTGTGGGCAAGCGTGGGCAAGGTGGTGGCAAGTCCGGGCAAGGTGGTGCGATGCTCGGGCAAGCGCTTTCCATGTGTGGGCAAGCGTGGCCAAGGTGGTGGCAAGTGTGGGCAAGGTGGTGCAAGGTCTGGGCAAGTGTTGGCAGGCTTGGACAGGGTCCTGGCACGTCCCGGGCAAGTCGTGGCACGTCCAGGACGAGTCCTGGCACGTCCAGGCAGGTCCTGGCACGTCCAGGACTGGTCCTGACACGTCCAGGCAGGTCCTGGCACGTCCAGGACTGGTCCTGGCACGTCCAGGCAGGTCCTGGCACGTACAGGACCGGTCCTGGCACGTCCAGGACTGGTCCTGGCACGTCCAGGACTGGTCCTGGCACGTACAGGACCTGCCTGGCACGTCCAGGACTGGTCCTGGCACGTCCAGGACCTGCCTGGCACGTCCAGGACTGGTCCTGGCACGTCCAGGATCAGTCCTGTACGTGCCAGGACTGCCCAGGACTGGTCCGGGCAGGGTCCTGCGCAGTACAAAAACTTCACCTCCGTACCAAAATGAAATTTACCCGTTACATTTGTGATCTAACACTTTAGTTAACTAATATATGTTCCCCCCTACATGTTGGGAGGTCCGGCCGGCCGCGGTTCCTCCCGGATCATGAGATCTAAGGCTCACAAAATTGACAATTTTTGCCACTAAAAAATTCATAAAATATTCTATGGGTGTCCAAAAATTATGAAACTTGGGGTTTGATCATCATTTATCATGCCAAAGATTGCTGCAAAAAATCGCGCGAAAATTCGATCTCTAGGTCCCCGAAAAAAGTGTCGTCGTTTGGGAAAAAAGTATGTCTGTTCGTGCCAGAAGGGAAAAGGCTCATATTGCTATTATAGGGGGGAACCCCCACCCCCTCCCAAGGACACTATTCACAGGGGACCCTATGCCCTTTTGTCTAGTGAACCTTGGGGCCCCACCACCATGTGCACCCGCCACCACCACCACGGTGGCCGGCGGCGGTGGTGGGGCGGTGGCCGGCCGTCGGGGGGGCGGCCGCCGGCGACTTTTCCGGCGACTTTTCCGGTGGACCCTAAAATGTGTGGGAAATCAAATGGGATGTATGGTGGCACGTACTTGGGGGTCCTTATACCCCCCGTGGGCGAGATTCCTGGCCAAACCCGCAGCCGTTATAAAGGTGGTAATTGCCTAGGTTAGGGGGCGGTTGGGCTATCGCTCATGTGAGGCACTCGTGGCCTCGTTGTTGAACATGGAACTCTCGTGGGATCGGACTCCTCAAACAAACTCGCGGAAAGGCCTCCGTTCTCGGCTTTTTGCCCCCGGTTGCTTAGTAAGCTTGGG
>JAYWLJ010000057.1:150000-152500 GCA_037074615.1 Leucaena leucocephala
ACGCTTGCACGTGCGCGTGCGCGTGGGCGAGCACCAAGGTGCGCGGGGACCCTTGGGAAAGGTCCTACCGATATGGGCGAGGGCGCTAAGTCCGTCCAGAGAAGGGGAAGCTTGTTCCATGTCCGGGCAAGTGGCACGACGTCTAGGGAAGTGTTGGCAACGTGGTGGCAATGTCGGGGCAAGTGTGGGCAAGCTTGTTCAATGCCTAGGCAAGTGTTGGCAAGCCCGGGCAAGGTGTGGGCAAGTGTTGGCAAGATGGTGGCAAGTCCGGGCAAGGTGGTGCGATGCCCGGGCAAGCTTGTTCAATGTTTGGGCAAGCGTGGGCAAGGTCCGGGCAAGTGTGGGCAATGTTCGGCCAAGTGTTGGCAAGTCCGGGCAAGGTGGTGCAATGCTCGGGCAAGCTTGTTCAATGTGTGGGCAAGCGTGGGCAAGGTGGTGGCAAGTCCGGGCAAGGTGGTGCGATGCTCGGGCAAGCGCTTTCCATGTGTGGGCAAGCATGGCCAAGGTGGTGGCAAGTGTGGGCAAGGTGGTGCAAGGTCTGGGCAAGTGTTGGCAGGCTTGGACAGGGTCCTGGCACGTCCCGGGCAAGTCGTGGCACGTCCAGGACGAGTCCTGGCACGTCCAGGCAGGTCCTGGCACGTCCAGGACTGGTCCTGGCACGTCCAGGCAGGTCCTGGCACGTCCAGGACTGGTCCTGGCACGTCCAGGCAGGTCCTGGCACGTACAGGACTGGTCCTGGCACGTCCAGGACTGGTCCTGGCACGTCCAGGACTGGTCCTGGCACGTACAGGACCTGCCTGGCACGTCCAGGACTGGTCCTGGCACGTCCAGGACCTGCCTGGCACGTCCAGGACTGGTCCTGGCACGTCCAGGATCAGTCCTGTACGTGCCAGGACTGCCCAGGACTGGTCCGGGCAGGGTCCTGCGCAGTACAAAAACTTCACCTCCGTACCAAAATGAAATTTACCCGTTACATTTGTGATCTAACACTTTAGTTAACTAATATATGTTCCCCCCTACATGTTGGGAGGTCCGGCCGGCCGCGGTTCCTCCCGGATCATGAGATCTAAGGCTCACAAAATTGACAATTTTTGCCACTAAAAAATTCATAAAATATTCTATGGGTGTCCAAAAATTATGAAACTTGGGGTTTGATCATCATTTATCATGCCAAAGATTGCTGCAAAAAATCGCGCGAAAATTCGATCTCTAGGTCCCCGAAAAAAGTGTCGTCGTTTGGGAAAAAAGTATGTCTGTTCGTGCCAGAAGGGAAAAGGCTCATATTGCTATTATAGGGGGGAACCCCCACCCCCTCCCAAGGACACTATTCACAGGGGACCCTATGCCCTTTTGTCTAGTGAACCTTGGGGCCCCACCACCATGTGCACCCGCCACCACCACCACGGTGGCCGGCGGCGGTGGTGGGGCGGTGGCCGGCCGTCGGGGGGGCGGCCGCCGGCGACTTTTCCGGCGACTTTTCCGGTGGACCCTAAAATGTGTGGGAAATCAAATGGGATGTATGGTGGCACGTACTTGGGGGTCCTTATACCCCCCGTGGGCGAGATTCCTGGCCAAACCCGCAGCCGTTATAAAGGTGGTAATTGCCTAGGTTAGGGGGCGGTTGGGCTATCGCTCATGTGAGGCACTCGTGGCCTCGTTGTTGAACATGGAACTCTCGTGGGATCGGACTCCTCAAACAAACTCGCGGAAAGGCCTCCGTTCTCGGCTTTTTGCCCCCGGTTGCTTAGTAAGCTTGGGCGTGGCGGGATAATTGACCTCGGGCGGACTGTGCGACGCACATTTGGTACTCCCCCACCATCCGGCTCAATTGACTTCACACACATGTCCGTTTGATCATGGCTTTGGGTTCCAATCGAGCTTCCGCCAAGCATCCTCTCGTTGTATGCTTCGGATGTATCCTTCGGATTTGGCCCCTTCTATCGCTTGGCATTGCACGTGCGAGATGGGAACCCTTTGGCATGGACCGGGAAAAGCACAACGGCGCGTCACTGCGACCGGTTTTATGGGCACCCGCCGGCTTCCAATCCGGTGGACCCTGTAATGCGTGGGAAATCAAATGGGATGTATGGTGGCACGTACTTGGGGGTCCTTATACCCCCCGTGGGCGAGATTCCTGGCCAAACCCGCAGCCGTTATAAAGGTGGTAATTGCCTAGGTTAGGGGGCGGTTGGGCTATCGCTCATGTGAGGCACTCGTGGCCTCGTTGTTGAACATGGAACTCTCGTGGGATCGGACTCCTCAAACAAACTCGCGGAAAGGCCTCCGTTCTCGGCTTTTTGCCCCCGGTTGCTTAGTAAGCTTGGGCGTGGCGGGATAATTGACCTCGGGCGGACTGTGCGACGCACATTTGGTACTCCCCCACCATCCGGCTCAATTGACTTCACACACATGTCCGTTTGATCATGGCTTTGGGTTCCAATCGAGCTTCCGCCAAGCATCCTCTCGTTGTATGCTTCGGATGTATCCTTCGGATTTGGCC
>JAYWLJ010000057.1:157500-162500 GCA_037074615.1 Leucaena leucocephala
TCGTGGTTGGAACGCTGTTCGTGTGGATACCAGTAGAGGAAGCCGACCTGAGGCGTCGACTTCTTGTGATCGGAAAGAGACCACCGTCCGCGGAGAGAATCTGTGAAGGTCGCTGAGGAACACTCCGTCGATTTCTTGCGATCAGAAAGAGATCACCACCCACGTAGAGAAGCTGTGAAATTCGCTGAGCAACACTAAGGGTAAGGATTCTTTCCACTTGACTTAAACACATACGGCAGATCCTGGCAAGGAATGGAAAATTTTTTAAAGTTTATTTCCGCTGCGTGTCTTCCAATTCCTTACAGTGGTATCAAAGCCATGCCGTTTTGTGTTTAAGTTAGGCTTGATTTGTGATTTATATGATATATGTTATTAGTAGCCGATCATATAATAAGCGTTGTATGTGTGACATATATGGAATCCTTGTTGTGTATGACATAAAAGGAATCTAAAAGGAAATTGAAATCGGTGGTGATGCTTTTTGATTTGATCAATCCGCATAGATGGGGTCTAAGAAAACCGAATTCAGATTCGTGATTTAAAAATACGGCCTGCGTGTCGTGCCTTCCTCTATATACTCTCAATGTACCTTCTCCTCTCATCTCACTCCCCTCGAATGTTAAAAGAGGTTTCTATATGTAATTTCTCTTTTCTTACTAGAGAGCTCCTCTCATTGGCTTGAGGGGACTTAGGATAGGTGAGCCATATTGTATCACGTTTGAATTATGCATCTTATGATTAGATCAGCACATGCATATTACTTGTATGAGATACGAACTGAGAAACATGCGTTTTATAAACCAGATAGTTAAATTAGGCCCTCTAAAAGAAATCTTAAGTCATAATGCTGTCAATTTATGAACACTTGTCAAAACCTTGATCGCTCAATTGTGGACTCCACCAAAGTGGGTGCTTTTGAGTTATCTTGGGGAGATAAGCAAAGAGTAATGGTGCTACTCTCATAGGTTCATTATTGTTTGACTTAATTGAGATTAACAAAACGGTTTTGGATCTCAAGGCATTAGATGGGATTAGAACATGCCAGATCATATGATGATAGGATCCCATGAATATCTAAGAGTTACATTTGATGTAATTGGTAAAGGTGTTACCTACCTAAATAACTTAATCTAAGCGTCCTGCCAAAGCGGACTTAAGTTTGAGCCAAATATGGATCTTATCCCACTAACTATTGCATTGAGGGTTGTTTATTTAGTGGGAGATTACTAATTACATTGCATATTTTAATTGTAGAATCATGACGACTAGTAATACTGCTACATTATCGCTGCGATCTGTCCTTGAGAAGGACAAACTCAATGGGACAAACTTTCTTGACTGGTTTAGGAACTTGAGAATTGTTCTCAAGCAGGAAAGAAAGGCGCATGTCCTAGATCAACCCATTCCTGAGGAGCCAGCCGCCAATGCTCCCAGAGCTCAGAGAGATGCTTATATGAAGCATAAGGAAGACTCTGTCGATGTGGGATGCTTGATGCTAGCCACCATGGTTCCGGAGCTCCAAAGAGATCTGGAACACATGGAGGCTTATGAGATGATTGTGCATCTCAAGGAAATGTTCCAGCAACAGGCAAGGCAAGAGAGGTATGAGACCACTAAGGCCTTACATTCCTGCAAGATGGCTGAAGGTGCATCAGTCAGTGCTCATGTCTTAAAGATGAAAGGGTACATTGATCACCTTGAACGGCTTGGATTTCCCATGAGCCAGGAGTTAGCTACAGATTTGATCTTAAACTCACTCCCGGAAAGTTATGACCAGTTTGTTATGAACTACAACATGAACAACATGGAGAAATCTATTTCTGAACTGCATGGGATGCTTAAAACTGCTGAGCCGAGTCTTAAGAAGAAACCCAGTAGTGTTTTGATGGTTCAGAAAGGAAAGGGTACGAAAAAGAAAGGCAAAGGCAAGGGGAAGGGTCATGGCTCATCAGGTAAGACCAAAGAGTCAGGCAAGCCCGAAACCAAGCCTGCACCAAAGAAGGCAAAGCCTCCGAAGGAAGGAGTCTGCTTCTTCTGCAATGAACCGGGTCATTGGAAGAGGAATTGCAAACTCTACCTCGAAGATCTGAAAAAGAACAAGAAGGATAGCGGGGCTATCGCTTCAGGTATTTATGTTATAGACATTCATCTTTCTACTTCCACCTCATGGGTATTAGATACTGCATGTGGTTCTCACATTTGTACGAATGTGCAGGGACTAAAGGACAGTAGGAAGCTGAAAAGGGGTGAAGTTGACCTACGAGTTGGAAACAGAGCAAGGGTTGCTGCGTTAGCTGTAGGCACTTATGAATTAGTTCTGCCCACTGGGCTTTTGTTAGTTTTGAACAATTGCTATTATGTTCCTGCTTTAAGTAGTAACATTGTTTCACTTTCTTATTTGGATAAGGAAGGTTTCACTTCCATTGCTGGGAATAGTAGATGTTCTATTTATCGTAATGATGTTTTCTATGCTCATGGTGATTTGCATGTTGATCATTACATATTAAATTTGGAACAACCCAATCATGGAAATATCTATAACATAACCGCCAAAAGGGTCAAACCAAACGATTTGAATCCCACATACCTCTGGCACTGTCGTCTGGGCCACATAAATGAGAAACGCATTTCCAAACTCCATCAAGATGGATTTCTAAACTCATTTGATTTTGAATCATATGACACTTGCGAGTCTTGCTTGTTAGGAAAGATGACAAAGTCACCTTTCACTGGGCACAGTGAGAGGGCCACTGATTTATTGGGCCTCATACATACAGATGTGTGTGGACCGATGAACACAAATGCCAGAGGAGGTTATTCGTACTTCATAACATTCATAGATGATTTCAGCAGATATGGGTACATCTATCTAATGAAACATAAATCTGAATCTTTTGAAAAGTTCAAGATATTTCAAAATGAAGTACAAAACCAGCTTGGCAAAACAATTAAAGCCCTTCGATCTGATCGGGGTGGTGAATATTTGAGCCAAGAGTTCATAGATCATCTTAGGAATTGTGGGACACTCTCACAATTGACTCCTCCAGGGACACCACAATGGAATGGCGTTTCTGAACGGAGAAATCGAACACTATTAGATATGGTTCGATCCATGATGAGTCGAACAGATCTTCCACCCTCCTTTTGGGGCTATGCCCTAGAAACAGCTGCGTTCACACTAAATCGTGTTCCATCTAAGGCAATCGAAAAGACTCCGTATGAGATATGGACTGGGAGGACGCCTAGTTTATCTTTCCTCAAGATTTGGGGATGCGAGGTCTATGTTAAGCAACAAGCCTCAGACAAATTAGCGCCCAAATCCTCAAAATGCCTTTTTGTGGGATATCCTAAGGAAACCAAGGGATATTACGTCTACAACCCTGCTGATAACAAAGTGTTTGTTGTCAGAAATGGTACCTTTCTTGAACGAGAATTTATCTCTAAAAGAACCAGTGGGAGTAAGGTACAACTCGAAGAAGTTCGAGAGCTACAAGACACCACAGAACTGCAGATGGAAAATAGAGAAGACTCACAACAAGTTGTTGAGACTCCTCAAGTCACGCAAGGTCCACGAAAGTCTAATAGGACACGACTTCAGCCTCAGAGATATGGATTTCTGATTTCTGATAGTCGTGATGTGTTGCTCATTGAGCATAATGAGCCGACTACCTATCGAGAAGCTATAGTGGGACCAAACTCCGAAAAATGGCTTAGTGCCATGAAGTCTGAGATGCAATCCATGTACGACAATCAGGTTTGGACCTTAGTCGACCCGCCTGAAGGTGTAAAAACCGTCGGGTGCAAGTGGGTTTTCAAAGAGAAAACTGACATGGATGGCAATGTAAATGTCTTCAAGGCACGACTGGTTGCAAAAGGTTTTACTCAAACTCATGGTGTGGACTATGATGAGACCTTTTCCCCAGTAGCAATGGCCAAATCAATCAGAATCCTCTTTGCTATTGCAGCATATTATGACTATGAAATATGGCAGATGGACGTCAAGACAGCCTTCCTTAATGGAAAGCTCCTTGAGGACGTGTACATGACACAACCTGAAGGGTTTGTGCGTTCCGAGGACTCTGGTAAAGTGTGCAAGCTTCAAAGGTCCATTTATGGACTAAAGCAAGCCTCTCGGAGTTGGAATCATCGTTTTGATGAAGTAATCAAAGAGTTTGGATTTCTTCAAAACATTGATGAACCTTGTGTGTACAAGAAGGTTAGTGGGAGCACAGTTGTGTTTTTAGTACTCTATGTCGATGACATCCTACTTATTGGGAATGACATTCCTACCTTGCAGATTGTCAAGTCTTGGTTAGGAAAGTCTTTCTCGATGAAAGACTTGGGTGAAGCCACCTACATCCTAGGAATCAGGATCTATAGAGATAGATCTAAAAGACTTCTAGGACTCAGTCAGAGTACATACATAGACAAAATACTGCATAGGTTCAGTATGCACGAATCAAAGAGGGGTTTCATACCCATGTCTCATGGTACTCACCTCAGCAAAGATCTGTGTCCTAGTACATCTGATCAGCGAGGTCGCATGAGTAAGGTTCCATATGCCTCGGCCATAGGATCTATCATGTACGCCATGTTATGTACTCGACCGGATGTCTCGTTTGCCTTAAGTATGACTAGCAGATACCAACAGGACCCTGGTGAGGGCCATTGGACTGCTGTCAAGAATATCCTTAAGTACTTAAGAAGGACTAAGGACTTATTCTTGGTCTATGGTGGATTGGATGATGAGCTCTGTGTAACTGGTTACACAGATGCGAGTTTCCAAACTGACCAGGACGACCAAAAATCGCAGTCTGGATACATATTCCTCCTCAATAATGGAGCAGTAAGCTGGAAGAGCTCTAAGCAGGGCACTGTAGCAGATTCTGCAACGGAAGCTGAGTATATAGCAGCATCTGATGCAGCTAAGGAAGCCGTTTGGATCAGGAAGTTCATCACAGAACTAGGGGTGATACCTACCATCTCAGATCCAATAACTT
>JAYWLJ010000057.1:170000-172500 GCA_037074615.1 Leucaena leucocephala
CTTGTTCCATGTCCGGGCAAGTGGCACGACGTCTAGGGAAGTGTTGGCAACGTGGTGGCAATGTCGGGGCAAGTGTGGGCAAGCTTGTTCAATGCCTAGGCAAGTGTTGGCAAGCCCGGGCAAGGTGGTGCGATGCCCGGGCAAGCTTGTTCAATGTTTGGGCAAGCGTGGGCAAGGTCCGGGAGAGTGTGGGCAACGTTCGGGCAAGTGTTGGCAAGTCCGGGCAAGGTGGTGGCAAGTCCGGGCAAGGTGGTGCGATGCTCGGGCAAGCTTGTTCAATGTTTGGGCAAGTCCGGGCAAGTGTAGGCAACGTTCGGGCAAGTGTTGGCAAGCCCGGGCAAGGTGGTGCAATGCTCGGGCAAGCTTGTTCTATGCGTGGGCAAGCGTGGTCAAGGTGGTGGCAAGTCCGGGCAAGGTGGTGCAAGGTGTGGGCAAGTGTTGGCAAGTCCGGGCAAGGTGGTGCGATGCTCGGGCAAGCTTGTTCAATGCGTGGGCAAGGTGGTGGCAAGTCCGGGCAAGGTATGGGCAAGGTGTGGGCAAGTGTTGGCAAGATGGTGGCAAGCCCGGGCAAGGTGGTGCGATGCTCGGGCAAGCTTGTTCAGTGTTTGGGCAAGTCCGGGCAAGTGTAGGCAACGTTCGGGCAAGTGTTGGCAAGGCCGGGCAAGGTGGTGCAATGCTCGGGCAAGCTTATTCTATGCGTGGGCAAGGTGGTGGCAAGTCCGGGCAAGGTGGTGCGATGCTCGGGCAAGTGTTGGCAAGCCCGGGCAAGGTGGTGCAATGCTCGGGCAAGCTTGTTCTATGCGTGGGCAAGCGTGGTCAAGGTGGTGGCAAGTCCGGGCAAGGTATGGGCAAGGTGGTGCAAGGTGTGGGCAAGTGTTGGCAAGTCCGGGCAAGGTGGTGCGATGCTCGGGCAAGCTTGTTCTATGTGTGGGCAAGCGTGGGCAAGGTGGTGCGATGCTCGGGCAAGCTTGTTCAATGTTTGGGCAAGTCCGGGCAAGTGTAGGCAACGTTCGGGCAAGTGTTGGCAAGTCCGGGCAAGGTGGTGCGATGCTCGGGCAAGCTTGTTCTATGTGTGGGCAAGCGTGGTCAAGGTGGTGGCAAGTCTGGGCAAGGTATGGGCAAGGTGGTGCAAGGTGTGGGCAAGTGTTGGCAAGATGGTGGCAAGTCCGGGCAAGGTGGTGCGATGCTCGGGCAAGCTTGTTCTATGCGTGGGCAAGGTGGTGGTAAGTCCGGGCAAGGTGGTGCGATGCTCGGGCAAGCTTGTTCAATGTTTGGGCAAGCGTGGGCAAGGTCCGGGCAAGTGTAGGCAACGTTCGGGCAAGTGTTGGCAAGTCCGGGCAAGGTGGTGCGATGCTCGGGCAAGCTTGTTCAATGTTTGGGCAAGTCCGGGCAAGTGTAGGCAACGTTCGGGCAAGTGTTGGCAAGTCCGGGCAAGGTGGTGCAATGCTCGGGCAAGCTTGTTCTATGTGTGGGCAAGCGTGGTCAAGGTGGTGGCAAGTCCGGGCAAGCTTGTTCAAGGTATGGGCAAGGTGGTGCAAGGTGTGGGCAAGTGTTGGCAAGATGGTGGCAAGTCCGGGCAAGGTGGTGCGATGCTCGGGCAAAGCTTGTTCTATGCGTGGGCAAGGTGGTGGCAAGTCCGGGCAAGGTGTGGGCAAGTGTTGGCAAGATGGTGGCAAGTCCGGGCAAGGTGGTGCGATGCCCGGGCAAGCTTGTTCAATGTTTGGGCAAGCGTGGGCAAGGTCCGGGCAAGTGTGGGCAATGTTCGGCCAAGTGTTGGCAAGTCCGGGCAAGGTGGTGCAATGCTCGGGCAAGCTTGTTCAATGTGTGGGCAAGCGTGGGCAAGGTGGTGGCAAGTCCGGGCAAGGTGGTGCGATGCTCGGGCAAGCGCTTTCCATGTGTGGGCAAGCGTGGCCAAGGTGGTGGCAAGTGTGGGCAAGGTGGTGCAAGGTCTGGGCAAGTGTTGGCAGGCTTGGACAGGGTCCTGGCACGTCCCGGGCAAGTCGTGGCACGTCCAGGACGAGTCCTGGCACGTCCAGGCAGGTCCTGGCACGTCCAGGACTGGTCCTGGCACGTCCAGGCAGGTCCTGGCACGTCCAGGACTGGTCCTGGCACGTCCAGGCAGGTCCTGGCACGTACAGGACCGGTCCTGGCACGTCCAGGACTGGTCCTGGCACGTCCAGGACTGGTCCTGGCACGTACAGGACCTGCCTGGCACGTCCAGGACTGGTCCTGGCACGTCCAGGACCTGCCTGGCACGTCCAGGACCGGTCCTGGCACGTCCAGGATCAGTCCTGTACGTGCCAGGACTGCCCAGGACTGGTCCGGGCAGGGTCCTGCGCAGTACAAAAACTTCACCTCCGTACCAAAATGAAATTTACCCGTTACATTTGTGATCTAACACTTTAGTTAACTAATATATGTTCCCCCCTACATGTTGGGAGGTCCGGCCGGCCGCGGTTCCTCCCGGATCATGAGATCTAAGGCTCACAAAATTGACAAT
>JAYWLJ010000057.1:182500-185000 GCA_037074615.1 Leucaena leucocephala
GGAAGTGTTGGCAACGTGGTGGCAATGTCGGGGCAAGTGTGGGCAAGCTTGTTCAATGCCTAGGCAAGTGTTGGCAAGCCCGGGCAAGGTGGTGCGATGCCCGGGCAAGCTTGTTCAATGTTTGGGCAAGCGTGGGCAAGGTCCGGGAGAGTGTGGGCAACGTTCGGGCAAGTGTTGGCAAGTCCGGGCAAGGTGGTGGCAAGTCCGGGCAAGGTGGTGCGATGCTCGGGCAAGCTTGTTCAATGTTTGGGCAAGTCCGGGCAAGTGTAGGCAACGTTCGGGCAAGTGTTGGCAAGCCCGGGCAAGGTGGTGCAATGCTCGGGCAAGCTTGTTCTATGCGTGGGCAAGCGTGGTCAAGGTGGTGGCAAGTCCGGGCAAGGTGGTGCAAGGTGTGGGCAAGTGTTGGCAAGTCCGGGCAAGGTGGTGCGATGCTCGGGCAAGCTTGTTCAATGCGTGGGCAAGGTGGTGGCAAGTCCGGGCAAGGTATGGGCAAGGTGTGGGCAAGTGTTGGCAAGATGGTGGCAAGCCCGGGCAAGGTGGTGCGATGCTCGGGCAAGCTTGTTCAGTGTTTGGGCAAGTCCGGGCAAGTGTAGGCAACGTTCGGGCAAGTGTTGGCAAGGCCGGGCAAGGTGGTGCAATGCTCGGGCAAGCTTATTCTATGCGTGGGCAAGGTGGTGGCAAGTCCGGGCAAGGTGGTGCGATGCTCGGGCAAGTGTTGGCAAGCCCGGGCAAGGTGGTGCAATGCTCGGGCAAGCTTGTTCTATGCGTGGGCAAGCGTGGTCAAGGTGGTGGCAAGTCCGGGCAAGGTATGGGCAAGGTGGTGCAAGGTGTGGGCAAGTGTTGGCAAGTCCGGGCAAGGTGGTGCGATGCTCGGGCAAGCTTGTTCTATGTGTGGGCAAGCGTGGGCAAGGTGGTGCGATGCTCGGGCAAGCTTGTTCAATGTTTGGGCAAGTCCGGGCAAGTGTAGGCAACGTTCGGGCAAGTGTTGGCAAGTCCGGGCAAGGTGGTGCGATGCTCGGGCAAGCTTGTTCTATGTGTGGGCAAGCGTGGTCAAGGTGGTGGCAAGTCTGGGCAAGGTATGGGCAAGGTGGTGCAAGGTGTGGGCAAGTGTTGGCAAGATGGTGGCAAGTCCGGGCAAGGTGGTGCGATGCTCGGGCAAGCTTGTTCTATGCGTGGGCAAGGTGGTGGTAAGTCCGGGCAAGGTGGTGCGATGCTCGGGCAAGCTTGTTCAATGTTTGGGCAAGCGTGGGCAAGGTCCGGGCAAGTGTAGGCAACGTTCGGGCAAGTGTTGGCAAGTCCGGGCAAGGTGGTGCGATGCTCGGGCAAGCTTGTTCAATGTTTGGGCAAGTCCGGGCAAGTGTAGGCAACGTTCGGGCAAGTGTTGGCAAGTCCGGGCAAGGTGGTGCAATGCTCGGGCAAGCTTGTTCTATGTGTGGGCAAGCGTGGTCAAGGTGGTGGCAAGTCCGGGCAAGCTTGTTCAAGGTATGGGCAAGGTGGTGCAAGGTGTGGGCAAGTGTTGGCAAGATGGTGGCAAGTCCGGGCAAGGTGGTGCGATGCTCGGGCAAAGCTTGTTCTATGCGTGGGCAAGGTGGTGGCAAGTCCGGGCAAGGTGTGGGCAAGTGTTGGCAAGATGGTGGCAAGTCCGGGCAAGGTGGTGCGATGCCCGGGCAAGCTTGTTCAATGTTTGGGCAAGCGTGGGCAAGGTCCGGGCAAGTGTGGGCAATGTTCGGCCAAGTGTTGGCAAGTCCGGGCAAGGTGGTGCAATGCTCGGGCAAGCTTGTTCAATGTGTGGGCAAGCGTGGGCAAGGTGGTGGCAAGTCCGGGCAAGGTGGTGCGATGCTCGGGCAAGCGCTTTCCATGTGTGGGCAAGCGTGGCCAAGGTGGTGGCAAGTGTGGGCAAGGTGGTGCAAGGTCTGGGCAAGTGTTGGCAGGCTTGGACAGGGTCCTGGCACGTCCCGGGCAAGTCGTGGCACGTCCAGGACGAGTCCTGGCACGTCCAGGCAGGTCCTGGCACGTCCAGGACTGGTCCTGGCACGTCCAGGCAGGTCCTGGCACGTCCAGGACTGGTCCTGGCACGTCCAGGCAGGTCCTGGCACGTACAGGACTGGTCCTGGCACGTCCAGGACTGGTCCTGGCACGTACAGGACCTGCCTGGCACGTCCAGGACTGGTCCTGGCACGTCCAGGACCTGCCTGGCACGTCCAGGACTGGTCCTGGCACGTCCAGGATCAGTCCTGTACGTGCCAGGACTGCCCAGGACTGGTCCGGGCAGGGTCCTGCGCAGTACAAAAACTTCACCTCCGTACCAAAATGAAATTTACCCGTTACATTTGTGATCTAACACTTTAGTTAACTAATATATGTTCCCCCCTACATGTTGGGAGGTCCGGCCGGCCGCGGTTCCTCCCGGATCATGAGATCTAAGGCTCACAAAATTGACAATTTTTGCCACTAAAAAATTCATAAAATATTCTATGGGTGTCCAAAAATTATGAAACTT
>JAYWLJ010000057.1:195000-197500 GCA_037074615.1 Leucaena leucocephala
CTAGGCAAGTGTTGGCAAGCCCGGGCAAGGTGGTGCGATGCCCGGGCAAGCTTGTTCAATGTTTGGGCAAGCGTGGGCAAGGTCCGGGAGAGTGTGGGCAACGTTCGGGCAAGTGTTGGCAAGTCCGGGCAAGGTGGTGGCAAGTCCGGGCAAGGTGGTGCGATGCTCGGGCAAGCTTGTTCAATGTTTGGGCAAGTCCGGGCAAGTGTAGGCAACGTTCGGGCAAGTGTTGGCAAGCCCGGGCAAGGTGGTGCAATGCTCGGGCAAGCTTGTTCTATGCGTGGGCAAGCGTGGTCAAGGTGGTGGCAAGTCCGGGCAAGGTGGTGCAAGGTGTGGGCAAGTGTTGGCAAGTCCGGGCAAGGTGGTGCGATGCTCGGGCAAGCTTGTTCAATGCGTGGGCAAGGTGGTGGCAAGTCCGGGCAAGGTATGGGCAAGGTGTGGGCAAGTGTTGGCAAGATGGTGGCAAGCCCGGGCAAGGTGGTGCGATGCTCGGGCAAGCTTGTTCAGTGTTTGGGCAAGTCCGGGCAAGTGTAGGCAACGTTCGGGCAAGTGTTGGCAAGGCCGGGCAAGGTGGTGCAATGCTCGGGCAAGCTTATTCTATGCGTGGGCAAGGTGGTGGCAAGTCCGGGCAAGGTGGTGCGATGCTCGGGCAAGTGTTGGCAAGCCCGGGCAAGGTGGTGCAATGCTCGGGCAAGCTTGTTCTATGCGTGGGCAAGCGTGGTCAAGGTGGTGGCAAGTCCGGGCAAGGTATGGGCAAGGTGGTGCAAGGTGTGGGCAAGTGTTGGCAAGTCCGGGCAAGGTGGTGCGATGCTCGGGCAAGCTTGTTCTATGTGTGGGCAAGCGTGGGCAAGGTGGTGCGATGCTCGGGCAAGCTTGTTCAATGTTTGGGCAAGTCCGGGCAAGTGTAGGCAACGTTCGGGCAAGTGTTGGCAAGTCCGGGCAAGGTGGTGCGATGCTCGGGCAAGCTTGTTCTATGTGTGGGCAAGCGTGGTCAAGGTGGTGGCAAGTCTGGGCAAGGTATGGGCAAGGTGGTGCAAGGTGTGGGCAAGTGTTGGCAAGATGGTGGCAAGTCCGGGCAAGGTGGTGCGATGCTCGGGCAAGCTTGTTCTATGCGTGGGCAAGGTGGTGGTAAGTCCGGGCAAGGTGGTGCGATGCTCGGGCAAGCTTGTTCAATGTTTGGGCAAGCGTGGGCAAGGTCCGGGCAAGTGTAGGCAACGTTCGGGCAAGTGTTGGCAAGTCCGGGCAAGGTGGTGCGATGCTCGGGCAAGCTTGTTCAATGTTTGGGCAAGTCCGGGCAAGTGTAGGCAACGTTCGGGCAAGTGTTGGCAAGTCCGGGCAAGGTGGTGCAATGCTCGGGCAAGCTTGTTCTATGTGTGGGCAAGCGTGGTCAAGGTGGTGGCAAGTCCGGGCAAGCTTGTTCAAGGTATGGGCAAGGTGGTGCAAGGTGTGGGCAAGTGTTGGCAAGATGGTGGCAAGTCCGGGCAAGGTGGTGCGATGCTCGGGCAAAGCTTGTTCTATGCGTGGGCAAGGTGGTGGCAAGTCCGGGCAAGGTGTGGGCAAGTGTTGGCAAGATGGTGGCAAGTCCGGGCAAGGTGGTGCGATGCCCGGGCAAGCTTGTTCAATGTTTGGGCAAGCGTGGGCAAGGTCCGGGCAAGTGTGGGCAATGTTCGGCCAAGTGTTGGCAAGTCCGGGCAAGGTGGTGCAATGCTCGGGCAAGCTTGTTCAATGTGTGGGCAAGCGTGGGCAAGGTGGTGGCAAGTCCGGGCAAGGTGGTGCGATGCTCGGGCAAGCGCTTTCCATGTGTGGGCAAGCGTGGCCAAGGTGGTGGCAAGTGTGGGCAAGGTGGTGCAAGGTCTGGGCAAGTGTTGGCAGGCTTGGACAGGGTCCTGGCACGTCCCGGGCAAGTCGTGGCACGTCCAGGACGAGTCCTGGCACGTCCAGGCAGGTCCTGGCACGTCCAGGACTGGTCCTGGCACGTCCAGGCAGGTCCTGGCACGTCCAGGACTGGTCCTGGCACGTCCAGGCAGGTCCTGGCACGTACAGGACTGGTCCTGGCACGTCCAGGACTGGTCCTGGCACGTACAGGACCTGCCTGGCACGTCCAGGACTGGTCCTGGCACGTCCAGGACCTGCCTGGCACGTCCAGGACTGGTCCTGGCACGTCCAGGATCAGTCCTGTACGTGCCAGGACTGCCCAGGACTGGTCCGGGCAGGGTCCTGCGCAGTACAAAAACTTCACCTCCGTACCAAAATGAAATTTACCCGTTACATTTGTGATCTAACACTTTAGTTAACTAATATATGTTCCCCCCTACATGTTGGGAGGTCCGGCCGGCCGCGGTTCCTCCCGGATCATGAGATCTAAGGCTCACAAAATTGACAATTTTTGCCACTAAAAAATTCATAAAATATTCTATGGGTGTCCAAAAATTATGAAACTTGGGGTTTGATCATCATTTATCATGCCAAAGATTGCTGCAAAAAATCGCGCGAAAATTCG
>JAYWLJ010000057.1:207500-210000 GCA_037074615.1 Leucaena leucocephala
GTGTGGGTTGTTGGGGCCCTACCACCATGAGCACCCGCCTCCACCACCACGGTGGACGGCGGCGGTGGTGGGGCGGTGGCCGGCCGTCGAGGGGGCGGCCGCCGGCGACTTTTCCGGCGAACTCTCCGGTGGACCCTAAAATGTGTGGGATTTCAAACGGGACCTATGGTGCAACGCGCCTTTTACCTTACTAGTGTGACCCGAGGCGGGTACGCCCCTGCGAATAATGACTCCGGTGGGGGAACTCCTTACCACGCGCGCGCGCGCGCACGCACACGCACTCGCACACGCACTTAGCACTTTGCACGCTTGCACGTGCGCGTGCGCGTGGGCGAGCACCAAGGTGCGCGGGGACCCTTGGGAAAGGTCCTACCGATATGGGCGAGGGCGCTAAGTCCGTCCAGAGAAGGGGAAGCTTGTTCCATGTCCGGGCAAGTGGCACGACGTCTAGGGAAGTGTTGGCAACGTGGTGGCAATGTCGGGGCAAGTGTGGGCAAGCTTGTTCAATGCCTAGGCAAGTGTTGGCAAGCCCGGGCAAGGTGGTGCGATGCCCGGGCAAGCTTGTTCAATGTTTGGGCAAGCGTGGGCAAGGTCCGGGAGAGTGTGGGCAACGTTCGGGCAAGTGTTGGCAAGTCCGGGCAAGGTGGTGGCAAGTCCGGGCAAGGTGGTGCGATGCTCGGGCAAGCTTGTTCAATGTTTGGGCAAGTCCGGGCAAGTGTAGGCAACGTTCGGGCAAGTGTTGGCAAGCCCGGGCAAGGTGGTGCAATGCTCGGGCAAGCTTGTTCTATGCGTGGGCAAGCGTGGTCAAGGTGGTGGCAAGTCCGGGCAAGGTGGTGCAAGGTGTGGGCAAGTGTTGGCAAGTCCGGGCAAGGTGGTGCGATGCTCGGGCAAGCTTGTTCAATGCGTGGGCAAGGTGGTGGCAAGTCCGGGCAAGGTATGGGCAAGGTGTGGGCAAGTGTTGGCAAGATGGTGGCAAGCCCGGGCAAGGTGGTGCGATGCTCGGGCAAGCTTGTTCAGTGTTTGGGCAAGTCCGGGCAAGTGTAGGCAACGTTCGGGCAAGTGTTGGCAAGGCCGGGCAAGGTGGTGCAATGCTCGGGCAAGCTTATTCTATGCGTGGGCAAGGTGGTGGCAAGTCCGGGCAAGGTGGTGCGATGCTCGGGCAAGTGTTGGCAAGCCCGGGCAAGGTGGTGCAATGCTCGGGCAAGCTTGTTCTATGCGTGGGCAAGCGTGGTCAAGGTGGTGGCAAGTCCGGGCAAGGTATGGGCAAGGTGGTGCAAGGTGTGGGCAAGTGTTGGCAAGTCCGGGCAAGGTGGTGCGATGCTCGGGCAAGCTTGTTCTATGTGTGGGCAAGCGTGGGCAAGGTGGTGCGATGCTCGGGCAAGCTTGTTCAATGTTTGGGCAAGTCCGGGCAAGTGTAGGCAACGTTCGGGCAAGTGTTGGCAAGTCCGGGCAAGGTGGTGCGATGCTCGGGCAAGCTTGTTCTATGTGTGGGCAAGCGTGGTCAAGGTGGTGGCAAGTCTGGGCAAGGTATGGGCAAGGTGGTGCAAGGTGTGGGCAAGTGTTGGCAAGATGGTGGCAAGTCCGGGCAAGGTGGTGCGATGCTCGGGCAAGCTTGTTCTATGCGTGGGCAAGGTGGTGGTAAGTCCGGGCAAGGTGGTGCGATGCTCGGGCAAGCTTGTTCAATGTTTGGGCAAGCGTGGGCAAGGTCCGGGCAAGTGTAGGCAACGTTCGGGCAAGTGTTGGCAAGTCCGGGCAAGGTGGTGCGATGCTCGGGCAAGCTTGTTCAATGTTTGGGCAAGTCCGGGCAAGTGTAGGCAACGTTCGGGCAAGTGTTGGCAAGTCCGGGCAAGGTGGTGCAATGCTCGGGCAAGCTTGTTCTATGTGTGGGCAAGCGTGGTCAAGGTGGTGGCAAGTCCGGGCAAGCTTGTTCAAGGTATGGGCAAGGTGGTGCAAGGTGTGGGCAAGTGTTGGCAAGATGGTGGCAAGTCCGGGCAAGGTGGTGCGATGCTCGGGCAAAGCTTGTTCTATGCGTGGGCAAGGTGGTGGCAAGTCCGGGCAAGGTGTGGGCAAGTGTTGGCAAGATGGTGGCAAGTCCGGGCAAGGTGGTGCGATGCCCGGGCAAGCTTGTTCAATGTTTGGGCAAGCGTGGGCAAGGTCCGGGCAAGTGTGGGCAATGTTCGGCCAAGTGTTGGCAAGTCCGGGCAAGGTGGTGCAATGCTCGGGCAAGCTTGTTCAATGTGTGGGCAAGCGTGGGCAAGGTGGTGGCAAGTCCGGGCAAGGTGGTGCGATGCTCGGGCAAGCGCTTTCCATGTGTGGGCAAGCGTGGCCAAGGTGGTGGCAAGTGTGGGCAAGGTGGTGCAAGGTCTGGGCAAGTGTTGGCAGGCTTGGACAGGGTCCTGGCACGTCCCGGGCAAGTCGTGGCACGTCCAGGACGAGTCCTGGCACGTCCAGGCAGGTCCTGGCACGTCCAGGACTGGTCCTGGCACGTCCAGGCAGGTCC
>JAYWLJ010000057.1:220000-222500 GCA_037074615.1 Leucaena leucocephala
GCCTCCACCACCACGGTGGACGGCGGCGGTGGTGGGGCGGTGGCCGGCCGTCGAGGGGGCGGCCGCCGGCGACTTTTCCGGCGAACTCTCCGGTGGACCCTAAAATGTGTGGGATTTCAAACGGGACCTATGGTGCAACGCGCCTTTTACCTTACTAGTGTGACCCGAGGCGGGTACGCCCCTGCGAATAATGACTCCGGTGGGGGAACTCCTTACCACGCGCGCGCGCGCGCACGCACACGCACTCGCACACGCACTTAGCACTTTGCACGCTTGCACGTGCGCGTGCGCGTGGGCGAGCACCAAGGTGCGCGGGGACCCTTGGGAAAGGTCCTACCGATATGGGCGAGGGCGCTAAGTCCGTCCAGAGAAGGGGAAGCTTGTTCCATGTCCGGGCAAGTGGCACGACGTCTAGGGAAGTGTTGGCAACGTGGTGGCAATGTCGGGGCAAGTGTGGGCAAGCTTGTTCAATGCCTAGGCAAGTGTTGGCAAGCCCGGGCAAGGTGGTGCGATGCCCGGGCAAGCTTGTTCAATGTTTGGGCAAGCGTGGGCAAGGTCCGGGAGAGTGTGGGCAACGTTCGGGCAAGTGTTGGCAAGTCCGGGCAAGGTGGTGGCAAGTCCGGGCAAGGTGGTGCGATGCTCGGGCAAGCTTGTTCAATGTTTGGGCAAGTCCGGGCAAGTGTAGGCAACGTTCGGGCAAGTGTTGGCAAGCCCGGGCAAGGTGGTGCAATGCTCGGGCAAGCTTGTTCTATGCGTGGGCAAGCGTGGTCAAGGTGGTGGCAAGTCCGGGCAAGGTGGTGCAAGGTGTGGGCAAGTGTTGGCAAGTCCGGGCAAGGTGGTGCGATGCTCGGGCAAGCTTGTTCAATGCGTGGGCAAGGTGGTGGCAAGTCCGGGCAAGGTATGGGCAAGGTGTGGGCAAGTGTTGGCAAGATGGTGGCAAGCCCGGGCAAGGTGGTGCGATGCTCGGGCAAGCTTGTTCAGTGTTTGGGCAAGTCCGGGCAAGTGTAGGCAACGTTCGGGCAAGTGTTGGCAAGGCCGGGCAAGGTGGTGCAATGCTCGGGCAAGCTTATTCTATGCGTGGGCAAGGTGGTGGCAAGTCCGGGCAAGGTGGTGCGATGCTCGGGCAAGTGTTGGCAAGCCCGGGCAAGGTGGTGCAATGCTCGGGCAAGCTTGTTCTATGCGTGGGCAAGCGTGGTCAAGGTGGTGGCAAGTCCGGGCAAGGTATGGGCAAGGTGGTGCAAGGTGTGGGCAAGTGTTGGCAAGTCCGGGCAAGGTGGTGCGATGCTCGGGCAAGCTTGTTCTATGTGTGGGCAAGCGTGGGCAAGGTGGTGCGATGCTCGGGCAAGCTTGTTCAATGTTTGGGCAAGTCCGGGCAAGTGTAGGCAACGTTCGGGCAAGTGTTGGCAAGTCCGGGCAAGGTGGTGCGATGCTCGGGCAAGCTTGTTCTATGTGTGGGCAAGCGTGGTCAAGGTGGTGGCAAGTCTGGGCAAGGTATGGGCAAGGTGGTGCAAGGTGTGGGCAAGTGTTGGCAAGATGGTGGCAAGTCCGGGCAAGGTGGTGCGATGCTCGGGCAAGCTTGTTCTATGCGTGGGCAAGGTGGTGGTAAGTCCGGGCAAGGTGGTGCGATGCTCGGGCAAGCTTGTTCAATGTTTGGGCAAGCGTGGGCAAGGTCCGGGCAAGTGTAGGCAACGTTCGGGCAAGTGTTGGCAAGTCCGGGCAAGGTGGTGCGATGCTCGGGCAAGCTTGTTCAATGTTTGGGCAAGTCCGGGCAAGTGTAGGCAACGTTCGGGCAAGTGTTGGCAAGTCCGGGCAAGGTGGTGCAATGCTCGGGCAAGCTTGTTCTATGTGTGGGCAAGCGTGGTCAAGGTGGTGGCAAGTCCGGGCAAGCTTGTTCAAGGTATGGGCAAGGTGGTGCAAGGTGTGGGCAAGTGTTGGCAAGATGGTGGCAAGTCCGGGCAAGGTGGTGCGATGCTCGGGCAAAGCTTGTTCTATGCGTGGGCAAGGTGGTGGCAAGTCCGGGCAAGGTGTGGGCAAGTGTTGGCAAGATGGTGGCAAGTCCGGGCAAGGTGGTGCGATGCCCGGGCAAGCTTGTTCAATGTTTGGGCAAGCGTGGGCAAGGTCCGGGCAAGTGTGGGCAATGTTCGGCCAAGTGTTGGCAAGTCCGGGCAAGGTGGTGCAATGCTCGGGCAAGCTTGTTCAATGTGTGGGCAAGCGTGGGCAAGGTGGTGGCAAGTCCGGGCAAGGTGGTGCGATGCTCGGGCAAGCGCTTTCCATGTGTGGGCAAGCGTGGCCAAGGTGGTGGCAAGTGTGGGCAAGGTGGTGCAAGGTCTGGGCAAGTGTTGGCAGGCTTGGACAGGGTCCTGGCACGTCCCGGGCAAGTCGTGGCACGTCCAGGACGAGTCCTGGCACGTCCAGGCAGGTCCTGGCACGTCCAGGACTGGTCCTGGCACGTCCAGGCAGGTCCTGGCACGTCCAGGACTGGTCCTGGCACGTCCAGGCA
>JAYWLJ010000057.1:232500-235000 GCA_037074615.1 Leucaena leucocephala
CGGCGAACTCTCCGGTGGACCCTAAAATGTGTGGGATTTCAAACGGGACCTATGGTGCAACGCGCCTTTTACCTTACTAGTGTGACCCGAGGCGGGTACGCCCCTGCGAATAATGACTCCGGTGGGGGAACTCCTTACCACGCGCGCGCGCGCGCACGCACACGCACTCGCACACGCACTTAGCACTTTGCACGCTTGCACGTGCGCGTGCGCGTGGGCGAGCACCAAGGTGCGCGGGGACCCTTGGGAAAGGTCCTACCGATATGGGCGAGGGCGCTAAGTCCGTCCAGAGAAGGGGAAGCTTGTTCCATGTCCGGGCAAGTGGCACGACGTCTAGGGAAGTGTTGGCAACGTGGTGGCAATGTCGGGGCAAGTGTGGGCAAGCTTGTTCAATGCCTAGGCAAGTGTTGGCAAGCCCGGGCAAGGTGGTGCGATGCCCGGGCAAGCTTGTTCAATGTTTGGGCAAGCGTGGGCAAGGTCCGGGAGAGTGTGGGCAACGTTCGGGCAAGTGTTGGCAAGTCCGGGCAAGGTGGTGGCAAGTCCGGGCAAGGTGGTGCGATGCTCGGGCAAGCTTGTTCAATGTTTGGGCAAGTCCGGGCAAGTGTAGGCAACGTTCGGGCAAGTGTTGGCAAGCCCGGGCAAGGTGGTGCAATGCTCGGGCAAGCTTGTTCTATGCGTGGGCAAGCGTGGTCAAGGTGGTGGCAAGTCCGGGCAAGGTGGTGCAAGGTGTGGGCAAGTGTTGGCAAGTCCGGGCAAGGTGGTGCGATGCTCGGGCAAGCTTGTTCAATGCGTGGGCAAGGTGGTGGCAAGTCCGGGCAAGGTATGGGCAAGGTGTGGGCAAGTGTTGGCAAGATGGTGGCAAGCCCGGGCAAGGTGGTGCGATGCTCGGGCAAGCTTGTTCAGTGTTTGGGCAAGTCCGGGCAAGTGTAGGCAACGTTCGGGCAAGTGTTGGCAAGGCCGGGCAAGGTGGTGCAATGCTCGGGCAAGCTTATTCTATGCGTGGGCAAGGTGGTGGCAAGTCCGGGCAAGGTGGTGCGATGCTCGGGCAAGTGTTGGCAAGCCCGGGCAAGGTGGTGCAATGCTCGGGCAAGCTTGTTCTATGCGTGGGCAAGCGTGGTCAAGGTGGTGGCAAGTCCGGGCAAGGTATGGGCAAGGTGGTGCAAGGTGTGGGCAAGTGTTGGCAAGTCCGGGCAAGGTGGTGCGATGCTCGGGCAAGCTTGTTCTATGTGTGGGCAAGCGTGGGCAAGGTGGTGCGATGCTCGGGCAAGCTTGTTCAATGTTTGGGCAAGTCCGGGCAAGTGTAGGCAACGTTCGGGCAAGTGTTGGCAAGTCCGGGCAAGGTGGTGCGATGCTCGGGCAAGCTTGTTCTATGTGTGGGCAAGCGTGGTCAAGGTGGTGGCAAGTCTGGGCAAGGTATGGGCAAGGTGGTGCAAGGTGTGGGCAAGTGTTGGCAAGATGGTGGCAAGTCCGGGCAAGGTGGTGCGATGCTCGGGCAAGCTTGTTCTATGCGTGGGCAAGGTGGTGGTAAGTCCGGGCAAGGTGGTGCGATGCTCGGGCAAGCTTGTTCAATGTTTGGGCAAGCGTGGGCAAGGTCCGGGCAAGTGTAGGCAACGTTCGGGCAAGTGTTGGCAAGTCCGGGCAAGGTGGTGCGATGCTCGGGCAAGCTTGTTCAATGTTTGGGCAAGTCCGGGCAAGTGTAGGCAACGTTCGGGCAAGTGTTGGCAAGTCCGGGCAAGGTGGTGCAATGCTCGGGCAAGCTTGTTCTATGTGTGGGCAAGCGTGGTCAAGGTGGTGGCAAGTCCGGGCAAGCTTGTTCAAGGTATGGGCAAGGTGGTGCAAGGTGTGGGCAAGTGTTGGCAAGATGGTGGCAAGTCCGGGCAAGGTGGTGCGATGCTCGGGCAAAGCTTGTTCTATGCGTGGGCAAGGTGGTGGCAAGTCCGGGCAAGGTGTGGGCAAGTGTTGGCAAGATGGTGGCAAGTCCGGGCAAGGTGGTGCGATGCCCGGGCAAGCTTGTTCAATGTTTGGGCAAGCGTGGGCAAGGTCCGGGCAAGTGTGGGCAATGTTCGGCCAAGTGTTGGCAAGTCCGGGCAAGGTGGTGCAATGCTCGGGCAAGCTTGTTCAATGTGTGGGCAAGCGTGGGCAAGGTGGTGGCAAGTCCGGGCAAGGTGGTGCGATGCTCGGGCAAGCGCTTTCCATGTGTGGGCAAGCGTGGCCAAGGTGGTGGCAAGTGTGGGCAAGGTGGTGCAAGGTCTGGGCAAGTGTTGGCAGGCTTGGACAGGGTCCTGGCACGTCCCGGGCAAGTCGTGGCACGTCCAGGACGAGTCCTGGCACGTCCAGGCAGGTCCTGGCACGTCCAGGACTGGTCCTGGCACGTCCAGGCAGGTCCTGGCACGTCCAGGACTGGTCCTGGCACGTCCAGGCAGGTCCTGGCACGTACAGGACTGGTCCTGGCACGTCCAGGACTGGTCCTGGCACGTACAGGACCTGCCTGGCACGTCCA
>JAYWLJ010000057.1:245000-247500 GCA_037074615.1 Leucaena leucocephala
ATTAAATTTACCCGTTACATTTGTGATCTAACACTTTGGTTGACTAATACATGACCCCTCCCACATGTTAGGAGGTCCGGCCACCCGTGGTTCCTCCCGGATTAAGTTTTCAAGGCCGCACAAGTGTGGAAACCCAGAAATTCCAAATATATTCCACGGGTGTCCAAAAATTATGAAACTTGGCGTTTGGCCTCCTCTAACCATGCCAAAGATTGCTGCAAAAAATCGCGCGAAAATTCGATCTCTAGGTCCCCGAAAGGGCTGCTGTCGTTTCGTAAAAAAGTATGTCCGTTGGAGGCAGACTAGAAGAGGCTCATATTGCTATTATAGGGGGCACCCCTCCCCCCCCCAATGGCCCACACGCCCAAGGTAGCCTATGTCCCTTCGATGAGTATTGTGTGGGTTGTTGGGGCCCTACCACCATGAGCACCCGCCTCCACCACCACGGTGGACGGCGGCGGTGGTGGGGCGGTGGCCGGCCGTCGAGGGGGCGGCCGCCGGCGACTTTTCCGGCGAACTCTCCGGTGGACCCTAAAATGTGTGGGATTTCAAACGGGACCTATGGTGCAACGCGCCTTTTACCTTACTAGTGTGACCCGAGGCGGGTACGCCCCTGCGAATAATGACTCCGGTGGGGGAACTCCTTACCACGCGCGCGCGCGCGCACGCACACGCACTCGCACACGCACTTAGCACTTTGCACGCTTGCACGTGCGCGTGCGCGTGGGCGAGCACCAAGGTGCGCGGGGACCCTTGGGAAAGGTCCTACCGATATGGGCGAGGGCGCTAAGTCCGTCCAGAGAAGGGGAAGCTTGTTCCATGTCCGGGCAAGTGGCACGACGTCTAGGGAAGTGTTGGCAACGTGGTGGCAATGTCGGGGCAAGTGTGGGCAAGCTTGTTCAATGCCTAGGCAAGTGTTGGCAAGCCCGGGCAAGGTGGTGCGATGCCCGGGCAAGCTTGTTCAATGTTTGGGCAAGCGTGGGCAAGGTCCGGGAGAGTGTGGGCAACGTTCGGGCAAGTGTTGGCAAGTCCGGGCAAGGTGGTGGCAAGTCCGGGCAAGGTGGTGCGATGCTCGGGCAAGCTTGTTCAATGTTTGGGCAAGTCCGGGCAAGTGTAGGCAACGTTCGGGCAAGTGTTGGCAAGCCCGGGCAAGGTGGTGCAATGCTCGGGCAAGCTTGTTCTATGCGTGGGCAAGCGTGGTCAAGGTGGTGGCAAGTCCGGGCAAGGTGGTGCAAGGTGTGGGCAAGTGTTGGCAAGTCCGGGCAAGGTGGTGCGATGCTCGGGCAAGCTTGTTCAATGCGTGGGCAAGGTGGTGGCAAGTCCGGGCAAGGTATGGGCAAGGTGTGGGCAAGTGTTGGCAAGATGGTGGCAAGCCCGGGCAAGGTGGTGCGATGCTCGGGCAAGCTTGTTCAGTGTTTGGGCAAGTCCGGGCAAGTGTAGGCAACGTTCGGGCAAGTGTTGGCAAGGCCGGGCAAGGTGGTGCAATGCTCGGGCAAGCTTATTCTATGCGTGGGCAAGGTGGTGGCAAGTCCGGGCAAGGTGGTGCGATGCTCGGGCAAGTGTTGGCAAGCCCGGGCAAGGTGGTGCAATGCTCGGGCAAGCTTGTTCTATGCGTGGGCAAGCGTGGTCAAGGTGGTGGCAAGTCCGGGCAAGGTATGGGCAAGGTGGTGCAAGGTGTGGGCAAGTGTTGGCAAGTCCGGGCAAGGTGGTGCGATGCTCGGGCAAGCTTGTTCTATGTGTGGGCAAGCGTGGGCAAGGTGGTGCGATGCTCGGGCAAGCTTGTTCAATGTTTGGGCAAGTCCGGGCAAGTGTAGGCAACGTTCGGGCAAGTGTTGGCAAGTCCGGGCAAGGTGGTGCGATGCTCGGGCAAGCTTGTTCTATGTGTGGGCAAGCGTGGTCAAGGTGGTGGCAAGTCTGGGCAAGGTATGGGCAAGGTGGTGCAAGGTGTGGGCAAGTGTTGGCAAGATGGTGGCAAGTCCGGGCAAGGTGGTGCGATGCTCGGGCAAGCTTGTTCTATGCGTGGGCAAGGTGGTGGTAAGTCCGGGCAAGGTGGTGCGATGCTCGGGCAAGCTTGTTCAATGTTTGGGCAAGCGTGGGCAAGGTCCGGGCAAGTGTAGGCAACGTTCGGGCAAGTGTTGGCAAGTCCGGGCAAGGTGGTGCGATGCTCGGGCAAGCTTGTTCAATGTTTGGGCAAGTCCGGGCAAGTGTAGGCAACGTTCGGGCAAGTGTTGGCAAGTCCGGGCAAGGTGGTGCAATGCTCGGGCAAGCTTGTTCTATGTGTGGGCAAGCGTGGTCAAGGTGGTGGCAAGTCCGGGCAAGCTTGTTCAAGGTATGGGCAAGGTGGTGCAAGGTGTGGGCAAGTGTTGGCAAGATGGTGGCAAGTCCGGGCAAGGTGGTGCGATGCTCGGGCAAAGCTTGTTCTATGCGTGGGCAAGGTGGTGGCAAGTCCGGGCAAGGTGTGGGCAAGTGTTGGCAAGATGGTGGCAAGTCCGGGCAAGGT
>JAYWLJ010000058.1:0-341895 GCA_037074615.1 Leucaena leucocephala
ATACAATGATTGGCCCCTAGGGCACAATTTCCAACATCCTCCCACTTGCACTAGGAACAATCATTAATTTGTCTCAATCCTATTGACCTAACATGACGCTCATGTTTTGCCTGGACAAGCGTTTTTGTTAGAGGATCAGCATCATTGTCTTCTCCTACTACCTTGCATATTTTTATATCACCTCTATCATTGATTTCTCTGATGAGATGAAATCGCCTGAGTATATGCTTGGTCCTTTGATGTGACCTAGGCTCTTTGGCCTGTGCAATGTCACCACTATTGTCACAGAACAAAGTTATTGGATCTGAGATGGTCGGTACCACCCTTAGTTCAGTAATGAACTTCCTGATCCAAAGGGCCTCCTTAGCTGCATCAGATGCTGCTATATACTCGGCTTCCGTTGCAGAATCTGCTATAGTGCTCTGCTTAGAGCTCTTCCAGCTTACTGCTCCATTATTCAGGAGGAATATGTATCCAGATTGCGATTTCTGGTCATCCTGGTCAGTTTGGAAACTTGCATCTATGTAACCAGTTACATAGAGCTCGTCTTCCAATCCACCATAGACCAAGAATAAGTCCTTAGTCCTTCTTAAGTACTTAAGGATATTCTTGACAACAGTCCAATGGCCCTCACCAGGGTCCTGTTGATATCTGCTAGTCATACTTAAGGCAAACGAGACATCCGGTCGAGTACATAACATGGCGTACATGATAGATCCTATGGCCGAGGCATATGGAATCTTACTCATGCGACCTCGCTGATCTGGTGTACTAGGACACAAATCCTTGCTGAGGTGAATACCATGAGACTTGGGTATGAAACCCCTCTTTGATTCCTGCATACTGAACCTATGCAGTATCTTGTCTATATATGTGCTCTGACTCAGTCCTAGAAGCCTTTTAGATCTATCTCTATAGATCCTAATTCCTAGGATGTAGGTGGCTTCACCCAAGTCTTTCATCGAGAAAGATTTTCCTAACCAAGACTTGACAATCTGCAAGGTAGGAATGTCATTCCCAATGAGTAGGATGTCATCGACATAGAGTACCAAAAATACAACTGTGCTCCCACTAACCTTCTTGTACACACAAGGTTCGTCAATGTTTTGAAGAAATCCAAACTCTTTGACTACTTCATCAAAACGATGATTCCAACTCCGAGATGCTTGCTTCAGTCCATAAATGGACCTTTGAAGCTTGCACACCTTACCAGAGTCCTCAGAACGCACAAAACCTTCAGGTTGTGTCATGTACGCATCCTCAAGGAGCTTTCCATTAAGGAAGGCTGTCTTGACGTCCATATGCCATATTTCATAGTCATAATATGCTGCAATGGCAAGGAGGATTCTGATTGATTTGGCCATTACAACTGGGGAAAAGGTCTCATCATAGTCCATACCATGAGTTTGAGTAAATCCTTTTGCAACCAGTCGTGCCTTGAAGACATTTACATTGCCATCCATGTCGGTTTTCTCTTTAAAAACCCACTTGCACCCGACGGTTTTTACACCTTCAGGCGGGTCGACTAAGGTCCATACCTTATTGTCGTACATGGATTGCATCTCAGACTTCATGGCATTAAGCCATTTCTCAGAGTTTGGTCCCACTATAGCTTCTTGATAGGTAGTGGGCTCATTATGCTCAATGAGCAACACATCACGACTATCAGAAATCAGAAATCCATATCTCTGAGGCTGAAGTCGTGCCCTATTAGATCGCCTTGGGCCTTGCGTGACTTGAGGAGTCTCAACAACTTCTTGTGAGTCTTCTCTACTTTCCATCTCTAGTTCTGTGGCGTCTTGTGGCTCTCGAACTTCTTCGAGGTGTACCTTGCTCCCAGTGGTTCTTTTAGAGATAAATTCTCGTTCTAGAAAGATACCATTTCTGACAATAAACACTTTGTTATCAGTGGGGTTGTAGACATAATATCCCTTGGTTTCCTTAGGATATCCCACAAAAAGGCACTTTGAAGATTTGGGCGCTAACTTATCTGAGGCTTGTTGCTTAACATAGACCTCACATCCCCAAATCTTGAGAAAAGACAAACTAGGTTTCCTCCCAGTCCATATCTCATACGGAGTCTTTTCAACTGCCTTAGATGGAACACGATTCAGTGTGAACGCAGCTGTCTCTAGGGCGTGGCCCCAAAAGGATGGTGGAAGATCTGTTCGAATCATCATGGATCGAACCATATCCAATAGTGTTCGATTCCTCCGTTCAGAAACCCCATTCCATTGTGGTGTTCCTGGAGGAGTCAATTGTGAGACTATTCCACAATTCCTAAGATGATCGATAAACTCTTGGCTCAAATATTCACCACCTCGATCAGATCGAAGGGCTTTAATTGTTTTGCCAAGCTGGTTTTGTACTTCATTTTGAAATATCTTGAACATTTCAAAAGATTCGGATTTATGTTTCATTAGATAGACGTAGCCATATCTACTGAAATCATCTATGAATGTAATGAAGTACGAATAACCTCTTCTGGCATTTGTATTCATCGGTCCACACACATCTGTATGTATGAGGCCCAACAAATAGGTGGCCCTCTCACTGTGTCCAGTGAAAGGCGACTTTGTCATCTTTCCTAACAAACAAGATTCGCAAGTATCATATGATTCAAAATCAAATGAGTTGAGAAATCCATCTTGATGGAGTTTAGAAATGCGTTTCTCATTTATGTGGCCTAGACGACAGTGCCAGAGGTACGTCGGATTCAAATCATTTGGTTTGATCCTTTTGGCGGTTATGTTATAGATATTTCCATGATTGGGTTGTTCCAAGTTTAATATGTAATGATCAACATGCAAATCACCATGAGCATAGAAAACATCATTACGATAAATGGAACATTTACCATTCCCAGAAATGGAAGTGTAACCTTCCTTATCCAAATAAGAAAGAGAAACAATGTTACTACTCAAAGCAGGAACATAATAGCAATTGTTCAAAACTAACAAAAGCCCAGTGGGCAGAACTAATTCATAAGTGCCTACAGCTAGAGCAGCAACCTTTGCTCTATTTCCAACTCGTAGGTCAACTTCGCCCTTCTTCAGCTTTCTACTATCCTTTAGGCCCTGCACATTTGTACAAATGTGAGAACCACATGCAGTATCTAATACCCATGTAGTGGAAGTAGAGAGATGAATGTCTATAACATAAATACCTGAAGCGATAGCCCCGCTATCCTTCTTCTTTTTTAGATCTTCAAGGTAGAGTTTGCAATTCCTCTTCCAATGACCCGGTTCATTGCAGAAGAAGCAAACTCCTTCCTTTGGAGGCTTTGCCTTCTTTGGTGCAGGCTTGGTTTCGGGCTTGCCTGACTCTTTGGTCTTACCAGATGAGCCATGACCCTTCCCCTTGCCCTTGCCTTTCCTTTTCATACCCTTTCCTTTCTGAACCATCAAAACAGTACTGGGCTTCTTCTTAACAGTCGGCTCAGCAGTTTTAAGCATCCCATGCAGTTCAGAAATAGATTTCTCCATGTTGTTCATGTTGTAATTCATGACAAACTGGTCATAACTTTCCGGGAGTGAGTTCAAGATCAAATCTGTAGCTAACTCCTGACTCATGGGAAATCCAAGCCTCTCAAGGTGATCAATGTACCCTTTCATCTTTAGGACATGAGTACTCACTGATGCACCTTCAGCCATCCTGCAGGAATGTAAGGCCTTAGTGGTCTCATACCTCTCTTGCCTTGCCTGTTGCTGGAACATTTCCTTAAGATGCACAATCATCTCATAAGCCTCCATGTGTTCCAAATCTCTTTGGAGCTCCGGAACCATGGTGGCAAGCATCAAGCATCCCACATCAACAGAGTCTTCCTTATGCTTCGCATAAGAATCTCTCTGAGCTCTAGGAGCATTGGCTGCTGGCTCCTCAGGAATGGGTTGATCTAGGACATATACCTTTCTTTCCTGCTTGAGAACAATTCTCAAGTTCCTGAACCAGTCAAGAAAGTTTGTCCCATTAAGTTTGTCCTTCTCAAGGACAGATCGCAACGATAATGTAGCAGTATTACTAGTCGTCATGATTCTACAATTAAAATATGCAAGCGAATTAGCAATCTCCCACTGAATAAAACAACCCTCAATGTAATAATTAGTGGGCTAAGATCCATATTTGGCTTAAACTTGAGTCCGCTTTGGCAGGACGCTCAACTTTAAGTTATTTAGGTAGGTAACAACTTTACCAATTACATCAAATGTAATTCTTAGATATTTATGGGATTCCATCATCATATGATCCTGCATGTTTTAATCCCATCTAATGCCTTGAGACCCAAAACCGTTTTGATAATCTCAATTAAGTCAAACAATAACAAACATAAGAGTAGCACCATTACTCTTGCTTATCTCCCCAAGATAACTCAAATGCACCCACTTTGGTGGACCTACAAATGAGCGATCGAGGTTTTGACAAGTGTTCATTAATTGACGGCATATGACTTAAGATTTCTTTTAGAGGGTTTAATTAATTATCTGGTTTATAAGATGCATGTATCGTGGTTGTATCTCATACAAGTATTATGCATATAAAACATACATGCAGTGATCTAATCAAAAGATGCATAATCTTAAACGTGATACAATATGGCTCACCTATCCTAAGTCCCCTCAAGCCAATGAGAGGAGCTCTCTAATTAGAATAGGAAAAGTACATAAGGAAACCTCGTTTTAACATTCGAGGGGAGTGAGATGAGAAGAGAATGTACAACGAGAGTCATTAGAGGAAGGCACGACACGCAGGCCGTATTTAGAAAAATTACAACACTTGTAATCTAGAGCCATATTGTTCACCATACCCAAACATTCAAGAATCAAAATTCATGCTATTTGAATGGCAATAAATGTTTCAAAACATTCATATATCAGGAAAGTCAATACATATTACGATTATGTTGCGCTACGATTAAATAGCCACGGCGGTCCCGCTAGCCGGTTAGACCCCATCAATATTAATTGATCAAATCAATTGATATACACCACCGATTTCAGTTTCCTTTTAGATTCCGTATATGTCATACATAAACAGATTCCATATATGTCATACATATCACGTATGTTATCATATAATCAGCTAAGAAGTCTAACATACATCACATGTATCAATAATCAAACCTAACTTAAACACAAAACGGCATGGCTTTGATACCACTGGAGGGAATTGGAAGACACGCAGCGGAAATTAACTTTAAAAATTTTTCCATTCCCAGCCAGGATCTACCGAATGTGTTTAAGTCAAGGAGAAAGAAGTGTTACCTTCGGTTTCGAGCTTTGGTCGCGACCTCAGTGTCCACTAGTCGCGACTCCTCGCCTCTGGAACTTTCAGTCGCGACCTCCTCATCTTCTAGTCGCGACCTGTCGCCTCTGGAGTTTGTAGTCGCGACCTCTTCAACTTCACGTCGCGACCTGTATCCTCTTTTCGGATTTCTGACGTTCAGATGCCCATTTGGTCGCGACCTAAGTGTTTTCTGGTCGCGACCTTTCTTCGTGTCTGGCCGTATCGTAGAAGTCGACAGCTCAGATCGGCTTCCTCTACCGGTATCCACACGAACAGCGTTCCAATTGCGAACGACGTGCTAGCGCCTCTTGTCCCTCTAGGGCTTTCTGGAGATTCCGTCCTCACCATCTCTATCTCGGCAGTTTCTTATGTGCAAACCTTTTGCACTCTCCCTGTCCCCTCTACTCACGACTGAATGTGTGTGAAGAGATCTATCTTGTGTGTGGAACCCTAGCTCCTAATGTCAAATATATAGGAAGCTATCGGGCTTCTAATAGGGCCGGGCTTCAGAATTAATCTTATATTAATTCTGAATTAATACAATATCATATATTGCATAATTTAATAAGAAACTGATTAAATAAATATGGTTTATATTAAATCCGTCCCACAGATTTAATTCACCTATTTATTTAATTTAAAATAAAGATAAGACAGAATTATATTTGATTTATTCTCATAAATCAAATTTGAGATATCTTATCAATTTGAATTTCAAATTCAAATAGATCATATCCATTTAAATTCAAATTCAAAAATGATAGAGATTTAATTTATCCTTATAAATTAAATCTTACAAATATCTCTTATATTATTATATATATATAATATATATATAAACTAATTTATATATATATATAAAATATATATCCACCCTAGATTATTCATTGAATTTAGACATCTCTTAGATTCAATGAATCTGGACATCATAGCTCGCATTGGGCTGTTTTGTGTGCGACCCTGTAGGCCCATATGAAGTTGGCAGTGGCCCAGTTACTATACTGACCCACAAGTCGTAAGCGGTCTCTAGCAAGGCATTACGACTACCCAAAACATATGAGGATCGATAAACGATGTAACCTTTCATACAACCATATCACGTCCCTTTTGTCACACGATATTTCGGTCAAGGATGAGGCATGGAGAACGTCATCCTCCTATTCCTGACCATTACTTTCTCGATCCCTGAGTAGTCTGAATATAGAAATGGAACTACCCTTCCATTCCAGTATGGCCATACATTTCTCAGACTCACTCATCGAGGGGCCCAGTAATATCTCTCTACGAATGTGAGGGACAAATTCCATCTTGACCATTCACATTCCTCCGCATGAAAAACCACTAAGCCCGAGCATAGCCTTTATGATCACTCGGTCAAAAGTGACTTTTGACTAGGTCAAAGCTGAGCGTTTGTCATGTAGGAATCCATGATGATCTCAGGTCAAAGGGCATAGTGACATGGCTTGTATATGAGAGAAGCTTATGACTTGACCCATGCAGCTCTCTCATAGCGGGTCGGTCCAACACCCTGTACTCTTACATGTGCTTATGACTTTGATTTATATCTCTATATATCTTCAAAGTCATACTGGTCTTATTTCATCTCTGCTCCCGCATAGATGACCGACCAGGGACATTTAGGATAAAATCACTAGTTATCCAAGGATTGTCATCATAGTAAACATGCAAATAATATGATAACATGATACAATGATTGGCCCCTAGGGCACAATTTCCAACAAGGTAATCATAGAAATAGAGCTTCAATCATCTACACATATGCACACAATTCAACAAAGCCATAGCACAATCAAGCATAACATTCAATACATACAAGTTTAGGGTAAGTTTGCTACCTCATATACTTAACTTTCTTTCACTTTAACTTTGCTCTTTCTTCTTACTTCTCCTTGGTGTGTGGCTGCCTCTTTGGAGTTCACAATCACACCCTAACATCACATAATCATCCATTCATTACAATCTAACTTCTCTTGAACATTAAACTTACTTAACTACATTAACTTCCTTTAATCTTTACTAATTGACTTAGCCATTGAATTAATTGATGTCTTGACCTTACCCTACATAATTTGGCCTTTTGAATCCATTTATGAACTCAAAATAACCAAATTTCAGCAACTATGCACTGTTCTAGACAAAATTTGCAAAACATACACAATTCTTCCAAAAATTCCCATCTTAATTCCATTGCTTCCCATACTTGTTTCTCTACTTTACCCCACACAACTTTTCATTTTAAAACCATTGGAATTATCAAAATCATGAAAATCCAATCACTGTTCATACGAGTGAACAGTAATAGAAAAGAACTTCAAACATTACAACTTTCAATTCCAATATTTCCGAGGTTCAAAATCTAACCAATCCTACACAAAATCATTATATGAATTCAATGGAAGCATTAGATCATTGAAATTCTATCTCCTTCTATCATGAACAGTGTATGAACAGTGCAAACCGAAAAATTTCATCCATGGCAAAATCAAGAATATCAACTTGATTCAACAACTAATCATCTAACTAGCTTGTTTAAGCTTTAATCTCATAACTCTAACTTTAATTTGTTCTTTCTCCTTTCATCTAAGGTTTTGGACAGCATATACACCTTAGAGAAAACTCAACTTTCTTCCATGAAGACCCTAAGTTCAAGCTCCCAAATCAAAGGAAAATAAGCTAGGATAGATTGCTTACCTTTAATCTCTAGCTTGCTTGAACTTTAGACCTTGGATTCTTCTTTGTCTTGGCTTGAGTTTTCATTT
This sequence comes from Leucaena leucocephala, assembly GCA_037074615.1. Lineage (NCBI taxonomy): Eukaryota > Viridiplantae > Streptophyta > Magnoliopsida > Fabales > Fabaceae > Leucaena > Leucaena leucocephala. Next base: position 8,064 of record JAYWLJ010000058.1, read on the forward strand.
TGCAAGAGGTTCCCCAAGGGTTCATGAGCCACGGTTTTACATCAGATTTTGGGTGTATTTATAGGCAAATTCCATGGAAAATGAATGGCCAAGATCACTTTGTGCACTATTTGATCTAATGGCTCATATCTATTCTTGGATTTATCTTTTTCTTTAAAAGATAATTATGACATCATCAAGGGGACACCTCATAAGACATGTGGCAAAATTCCAGGGACAGGAAGCTTCTGGAAAAATTTCAGTCCAATCCGGTACTGGCTCAGTCCGATTTCACAAAAACTAGACTATTTTTTTAATCTAATTTTTCTGAGATTCCATAATATGTTTTCTGACCTTAAATCTAGTATCCGGATTCTTCCTACCATTGACATCCTTATACTGGGTTTAACTTAATTACAGATCCCTTGGAAAATGACCAAAATACCCATGGTGCCCTTTCTTGCACTATATTGACTCTAAGGGCATAATTGTCATTTCACACCACTTTGCACCTTATCAGAGCATATACTGACTCTGACTAACTCTTCCTATACCTGAATTGGCATTTTGTCCTGTCTAAAATGACCAAAATGCCCTCCATTCATCTCTAGCTCCTTGGTACAACACAGGGGCATTTTCATAATTTCACACTTTTCCAGCAAATTTCTGGACACTAGCCCTTTTCCCCGATGAATTGATATCATGGGCCTAGCCTCAGTTGGTGTCATTATGGGCCTCTGAGTGACGCCATCTGGGCTCATTCAGTCCCAGTTTGCTTATCGATTAATTTCCCAATCGGATATCGGGCGTTCACAAACTCCCGTCAAAATTCACTAAAAAGTGAATAACTTTTTCTATAGAACTCTTTTCGGGATTCTGTCAGTTTCCTGGCCTCTGGCTTCACAAGATGCACATTCCTGTAACTTTTTACTCATATCTGAGGTCCAAGAAATCTGATAAAAATTTTAGATAACTTTTAGACTATCAGATAAATTTCAGCTATCTGGAACTTTAATAAAATTTCTGTATTAGGCTAGATTAACCAGCATCATTTCCTCTATTTACTGGTAAAATTTGGGACTGAAATGCTTCCAGACAATTCTAAGCCACTTCCGGCTCAACTTTCTATAATTACCATTTTGACTCTTGAACTTTCCTTAAATTACATTTAGGTCCTTAAACTTTTTGAAATTACACTTAATGGCCCAAAGTTTGTCTACTTTACATTTTGCTCCATTGAACTTTTATACTTTTCAATTTAGTCCCTCTTCTTTAAACCTCCATCTAATCATTCTTTTCTTTTACATTCATCATCACAATCCTTTCCAAACCTCTTTCCTCTATCAGTATCATATAGGTAGGGGAAAATTAGGATGTGACACTAGATTTACTGTGGCCTTAGGATCTAACTACGATCTACCATAAGCCTCTTTAGGATCTAACTATGACCCTAGAGCCATGTTAGGATCTAACTGTGTTTCCCTAAAATCTTATGTGATTCTGTTGTACTGCATCATCATCTCTAGAAGATCTTTGAACCAAGAGACTAAGTTATAAGGTTAACCACTTTCACTTGTTGATAACTCAATCAATAATTTTTTTAAGGAATACATTCAGTAGCTCATATTACTTACTAAGACTTTACTTATTTCCTCTCTTACTCAGGAGTTCCTTCTCTGCTTTCTTACTTTATTGTGGCTTACCATAGGTTGTTGCCTTGTGAAATCATGGTTTAACTACCTGCCATTGCATTCTATTTCTATGGCCACATCATAACTTCTCATTTCAATCTGTGCTATAACTGCGAGCAATTTGTATATGAACTGTGCTCTTATCTGAAGAGCAATCGGTATCATATCTAACTCTTATCTAAAGAGTGATCTGAACTCATTTGAATCTAGCTCTATATGAGATCCATTTGTTTCAGATCCAACTCTTGTCTAAAGAGTGATATAAAAGTAATTTCTTTACTATTATCTGTTATTCTTTCTGTATACCATTTCTTTTGATAGAGTTATGGAACTACCACCCTCTTCGTACTTGCTGTAATAACAAGGCTCTCGGATTATTGCAGTCTGAGCCATCAAAATTAAGTGAATTGCACTCTAGTAATGTAGTATAAGGCACAACCCTATCGTTCTTCTCAAGGAGCCTTTCTAAAGTAATCCTAGCAAATTAGATGTCAAATTCAACAGTAAACCTGAGTAAAGAGTAAATGGTTTTGTGATTTTGTGGGTGCAGTAAAATAAAAATGCAGTAAAATAGATATTTTTGTGTTTTTGTTTAAGATGGAAAATGGTTGGTTTGTGAAAGTAGTATATGATGATAGGCTCTTGATGATGAAAAATATCTATCCTTGCTCTCAATGTATATGGAGTTTGAAATCACTAAGTCTTGAATAAAACCTCAATCGATCGATTGAGTCAAGAACCCTAATATTCTTTAAACTCCTTTGATCAAAGCTAGTTTAAAGACTATTATTGAACTGCTAAGGATCACTTAGTGTGTAATTTAAACCAGATGGAAGAATGCCCTCGAATGAGAGTCGATTGAAACATCCTTCTTTATATCTCTCAAAGTACTCTTGCTATAGCTCTCTTGAAGTGGATTATATCTCTCTTGTCGAAAATCCTGGTAGAAAATAACTGTACTGATTTAGTAATTCCCCATGAGAACTACCATTCTACGTAAGTACCAAGGAAAGACTGGATAAACCGGCTAGGTCCACTCACTTCCAGCCTCCTTAGACAGCACCTACGTACACAGTACTTTGTATAGTCTACCAGCACAACGGCATTTTCTAGCAATATCTTTATTCCTTAACCTTAAAACCTTGACCTTAGATTTTAAACTTAATCCTTAACCTTACATATACTCAATTGGAACTATTTTTAGAACATTGGAATACCTCTTAACCTCAAAAGTATGAGTTTCCAAGAGTTGGGCTTACGGTTACTGTTCACTGCCACTATTCACTGGGTAATTCCAGATTACAACCTGAACTTTGGAAATTCATAACTAAATCTAGAAAAATCATTTTAAGGTGATTCCAATTTCTAATGAAATCTATTTCATTTAAATTTGAGAGAAAATATGAAAATGATATCTTATTGTCCAGATCAAATCAGTTTATTCGTTGAACTTTACTGTTCATTTGGTAAATCTGGAAGTTCCAGTTTCTTTACCCCATTTTCAAAAATTTATTTATCCTTGTATACTTATCCAATTGAGTTGAATTACATATGGATTTAAAGCTCCATATGTCTACTTTAATCTGAAAAAAATTTGAGGAAAAACTCATTCGTTTACTATATGAAATTAGCGTATGAACCTCACTGCCTCTAAGTAGTCGTTTTACCTTATTCCAGATTTCAACTCCTAACTTTGAAAAATCATAACAATTCGAGTGCTTAACCAAATGAGGCGTTCTTTGTGTCCATTTAAATATCTAGATCTTAGCTATGTTCATACCAAATTTCATATGAAAACTCATCATATTATTCAATCAAAATACCGATGGAAGTACACTACCTCAGATTGGATTTATGAGTAGCATGCATCATACAAACCAAAACATCATCTTGTAATTAAAGTGCACACTCTTTAAATTATGTACAGTCATCCATCAACATTTACCCTCTTTCCTTGAGAAGATCCAGCACCTAGAGCATGTTTAATTATATGGAAGGAATGAGATTTCATGGAAATCCCAATAGCAAGTAATATAAACTATAAGGTTATGCATGTTTGATTGGATGCCTAACATGTTATCATGCAATGGGAGCTAATTCATGCTTATACATAAGCAACTCTAATATGCATATTGTCATGACATATATTGCAAGGAGTATCACATACTCATATCACATCATCATCATCATCACACAACATTCCATGCTCAACCAAACCTTCATGCATAACAAGTAAGCAAAACAATCAAAGCACATAAGTTTATAGTTAGATATTCTTGCTACCTCTTGTAGATCCTTGTCCTTCCTTTCTTGAAATGGTCTTTCCTTGCCACAAATGTCAAAACCTAAACATTACAATATAATTACCAAATTATAACTCCATTCCAAACAAATTCCAAGTCTAGTTTCAATAAGCTCCCTTTTTCCAAAAATTCTCATTTTGGTTCAAATGCTTCCCATACTTGTTCCTCCACTTTACCCCCACACAAAATCTCATGTTAAGACCATTGGAAGCATCAAAATTATGAAATTCAAATCACTGTTCACGCGAGTGAACAGTACCAGTGAGGAATTTTCAACATTATAACCTTTAATTCCAATGGTTTCCAAGGTTCAAAACCTTTCCAATCCTACACAAAATCATCATATAAACTCAATGGAAGCATTAAATCATTGAACTTCCATTTCCTTCTATCATGAACAGTGCAAACCGAAATGGTAAAGTGAAGAACATCAACTTACCTTACTTGCTCCTTCAAGACCCTTGCTTCTTCCTTGCTTTCTTCCACTTTATTTCTCTAGAACTCACTTCTCTCTCTAAAGGAGCTCTTGGGTGTGAAGAATGAATGGAAAGGGGTGGTATTTATAGCAAAAGTCATGTGCCATTTGAAGGCCAAGATCATCTTGAAAACTATTTGATCTAATGGTTAAAGGTTTGGTCTTGAAATGTCTTTTCTCCTTGTCTCATGACCTCACCACCATGACATCACTAGCATGACATCACTTGGGACACCTAAGCTCTCTTCTTGGTGCCATTTTTGAGTCCATGTGGGTCCCACCATGTGCAAACCCTAATTCTTACTTTATTCTCTTTTCTTTTTCTTTTCAAAATCCATAAATTATTCCTTATTGGGCTTGGGCTTCAAGATAACTTTTGAGACTTATTGGGCTGGCCTAGGGAAAAAATGTTGGCCTCTTTTGGGTCCAATAGCTATTTGGCACAAATCCCAATGTACTTTCCTTATACCGATATCCTTAAATTATCCTGATCTCAAAATAAATCTTAAATATCTCCTTTAATTGTTCTAACATTTTTAGAAATTCATTCTAATATAAAATGAATTCTCTACAAAGTTTCATAATTTTCTGAGATCCAGAAGTCCTGATAAAAATTACATATGTTTCCTTTAACCCTTTATCGGTGTCCTTTTTCACCGTAAATTCCATAATTAATTCTATAGGACTCCTTTTTGACTTCTATCAACTCCATAAATTCTCATATTAATTATAATAATTTACTATTAAATTTTCTCTGATATCTATCCATTGTGTAAAATGACCAAAATGCCCTCCATTTACTTCTGGTTTCTTAGGGCATCACAGTGGCATTTTCGTAATTTTATACTTTGGCTTTTAGACTTTCTTCCTCTTCCAATTAATCCTTTTCTTTACATAAATATGGCCACATCTTTTCCAAAAATCTCATATATTTCATTTAACCTGTACATACAACTCAGTACTGAAATTAGGGATGCTACATCGATCGACTGACCCTAGAATTCAAGCAATCGAATCAATTAGCAACGATCGTTGACAACCGTTCAACTAGCTTAAACTCAAAACTAAAATATTGTATTTAAACTAGCATTCAAAACATCCAAAGTAAATTACAATTGTCTAATATAAGAATAATCAATCGATATTCAAAACTTATTCATATGATGAAAAACCCTAAATCTAGAAGCAATCATAATATGACAAGATGCAAATTAGAACAGAAGAAACTCCCTGTTTTAGTCCGTGAGCTCTAGATATTAGATCCATCACCAAGAGACTAAAGGTTTAGCCTCTCATGACTTCTGCTGCACTGCAATCGCTATTCAGATGTGATGCCATGAAGAAACTATGAAGAGATGAAGGTGAATGGTGTAGAAAGATGGAAGATAAGTAGAAAGTGTGTGGAGAGCGCTCGAGTACTACTTCTTATCCTAATCAAGTCCAAAAACCAGCTTCCTCCCTTGACAGCAGCCTCCCTCTCTTCTTATAACAGCATGACCTAATTCAAAACGCGCAGTTTCAGCGATTTCGTACTTTTAGTCGTGACCAGATACATTTGTTGGTCGTGACCTATGAACAGTGAGAATCTTCTAGAAGAATTATGGGTCGCGACCTTAGGACTCTTTGGTTGCGACTAAATAGCACAGAGGCATGGTTCCACTTTCATTGATTTATAATTTCTTTCCTGGTCCTTGTTCTCTTCCAAAGTACTTGCAATTCAACATAAAAGCTCACTGTAAAAGTCCAAATTAGTAGATAACAGAATATATGTAGTTTGGAAGAGTTATTTTACCATTTTACCCTTTAATTAGCATATTGCCACGCACAATCATGTAATACAAAAAAGTACAATTTAAGGCATGAAATGAATGGTAAAGTTATTATAAAACTCTCAAAATTGTCATAGAAACCATATAAAAATGTGTCTTATCATGTAACCCTAACATAAGAAATGGCCCAGAGTATTATATTCACCAGCCTGTAAAAATAGCTAAGTAATCCACACTCATATTGTATCTGATTGTCATATTGTAACTGACTATCCCACTTACTGAGACTGTATGTTACTCTAGGTACATTCCTATTACTTTATCATTACTGAGTTAAATTATCTAATTGCATGTTGTATAGTATGGGAGCAACATAACTTTCTCATCATATATACTCTACTATGCATGTACTACAAAAAGGGAGTATTCATTCATCATAGCATACTCTAACATGCATAATGTGCAAGGAGATACAATCATCTATGCATACTCTAACATGCGTGTCATCATATGACAACTGCAAGGAGATGTAACTATTAATCATAACTTATGGCAACATAATTCCATATCCTCATCATATAATTTGTTCAATTATCCATCATACGTAGACTACAATTAAACAACTAACTAGGTAAATTTTAAAGCATTATTTTCCTTTATCACATTATTTGCCAGATCTTGATCATTTATTCAGGAACATGAGATAACTACTTATCTAACTTAGGATGCCATGTTACCCTCCTACTAAGGTATAAACTCAACCCTTCACTACTCTATCTGACTCTTGATCATTACTCTTTCTTAAATAAGGGAGTCTCTTTATCTTTTAAACTTTGGCTACCTTTCTCTTTACTATCTCTTAACTTCTTCGTCTATATATCAGTTCCAATTTGTTCTTAACTGGATTATAATTCCTTTCTAGTCTTTTTCTTCTCATTCATCATCTACTACTATTACTTCTGCTCTCTGGGGTACTCTATTCTAGGTATACTAGGTTACTATTTCTTCATGATGGGATTCCTCTATTTTAGGAGCATTATCTCTCTATCTATTAACCATCAAGTCTCTAACCTTATGCCATGTGCTAGGCTCATTTATAGGCAAGTCTCAATATGACTTTTGATTATTTTGCTCTGGAAAGACTAGCTAAACAAAGTCTTTCATAATATAGATCTACTCCTAGTGATCACACAGAGGATCAAATTCTAAAAATCATCTTAAACTGATCTTTTGTATCTCTATACCTTATATCTCTACCTTGTCAGCACCCTGATAAGACACAATTTGTGTATGGTTTTTGTGACATTTTTAAGGTTTTTATAACAACTTTACCATTCATTTTATGCCTGTATTGTGCTTTTGTGGTAATACATGATTATTCCTCCAAACTGATTGTGCTGGTTAAAGGGTAAAATGATAAATTCACTCCTCTAAATTGTGTATACGTTATTCCTTTACTAGTGGGACTTTTATAGTGAGCTTTGGTTATGATTTACAGGTATTTTGGAGGAGCAAGGACTAATGTGAGTAGAAAAGAAATCATAAGATAAAGAAAATCAAATCAAGGAAGTAGCTTATGTGGCCTTTAGTCATGACCAAAGTGTCGACAGGTCATGACCTAATTTCTTCTGGGAAGTTCTCTGCGTTTATAAGTCACGACTAAAACATGGATCTGGTCACGACTAAAGAAGACAGTCACTGAAGCTGCGTATTTTTTGTTAGGTCAATCTGAAAATAAAAGGGAGGTAAGTCGCAGACGCAAGGTGAGGCTAGTTTTTGACCTGATTAGGCTAAGAAACAGTGCTCGAACTCTCTCTCAACTCCCTCTGCTACCTACACATTATCTCCATCATTCATCTTTCTATCACCCCTTCTAATTTCTGCATGGCGTCGTATCTAGGCAGCGATTATAGCATAGTAGGAGTCATGAGAGGCTAAATCCTTAGTCTCTTAGTGATGGATCTCATATCTTGAGCACATGGACTACACTGGGAAGTTTTCTGTTTTAATCCGCACATTTTTCATGTTTTGATACTACTAGATCTAGGGTTTTTATTATATGAACAAGGGATTGAATGTCGATTGATTATTCTCAAATTAGACAATTGTAATTGACTTTGGATGCTTTGAATGTTGGTTTTTAATATAATATTTTAGTTTCGATTTTAAGATAGTTGGACTATTATCATTGATCGTTGCTAATTAATTCAATTGCTTGAAATCTAGGGTTTGTCGATCGACGATAATTCGAGGACATTTTCATTATCTGATTTAAATTACACACTAAGTGTTTTTTAACAGTTCATTATAAGAGTTTTTAAACTAGCTTTAATCAAAGGAGTTTAAGAAATATTAATGCTCTGGACTCAATCGATCGATTGAGGTTTTATTTAAGACTTAGTGATTTCAAAACTCCCATATCAAATTAAGAGCAATGATAGATATATTTTCATCATCAAGAGTCTGTCATAACATATTTCTTTCACAAACCAACTCGTTTTCATCTTAATCAAAAATATAAAAATATTTACTTTACTCTACCCTTATTTTATTGCATAAAAAAATTAATCAAACCCAAAACCCATTTTACTTTCATTAGGTTTTCAATGGATTTGTCACCAATTTACTAGGTCTCCAATAAAAAGGCTCCTCGAGAAGAATGATAGGGTTGTGCCTTATACTATATTATTGGGTGCAATTATTATTATTTTGATGGATCAGACAATGACAATCTGAGCTGTTTATCACACCCCGTGGTTATCCTTATTAATTAGAGGTTGGCACCTTTATTCTCATCGTTGCCATAATGTCTGGTCTCTGTGTATCCCAGTCACGACCTGAGTATTGGCTAGTCGCAACTCATGTTCTCTATAAACTTTCATCGCGACCATCTTACTCGACTTGTCATGAAAAAATAACTCTATGTTCTTCTGTCATGACCAAAAGTCTTCTCCCGTTACAACCTTACCTCCTCTGTACACATTGTCACGGCTTAAACACCTTCACATTGTGACTTGGACATACCTTTCTCTAATCATTCTCTTTCTAAGATTCCTTATTTGAATCCTTCTTCAAACATTAAACCAATCATCTAGGGAGGGGATCTTATTAGTTCACTTAAGGTTCAAACATAAATAGTATTGACTAAGCACCATAACCTTAAGATAATGTTAACTTCTTAAGTTTAGGGTCTTGGAGTTATCCTATCTGATGCCAGAAACTTTAATCTGATACAAAAAATGTAACACCTTACTTTATACGTCTTAGGGATAATTCGTTAGCATTTAGAACCACTTATATGACCTTTGAAGTCTATTAGCTAAATCTAGAATTTTACTATTTATGAGTTACTGTTCATATGGTATATCTAGATTCAGCGATGAATTTCAAAAAATCGTAATTAATTTTAAACAAATCGAAAGGAAGTGATTCAAAAAGATACACTAAGCTAACATAATGAATTTTAAAGAAAATATACTTTCTTAGGCCCAATGATCAGTTAACTGAGTCGATTATGACATCAAATTTTACTGTTTATTTAGTCAAAAATTCTGAAAATAGATTCTGGTCCCTGACTTTGGAAAATCCACTCTCTTTGTATAGATATCCAAATAAGGCGTACTTGATGTCAAAATAAAGCTTGATATGTTAACTAAAGTGTCTGTAAAAGTGAATACATTTATTCTATTATTTACTATTTTTCATTACATCATGAATATTGTTGCTCAAACTAGTCATATAACATTATTATTGTTAGAAATTGTGCCCTAAGGGCCAATGAATGCATTATGAAGATTATTGACTTATGAATTTCTTAATTATGTTATTACATTATTTGCATGTTTACTGTGATGACCACCCTTGGATAACTCATGATCTTATCCTAAATGTCCCTGGTCGGTCATCTATGCGGGAGTAGAGATGAAATAAGACCACTATGACTTTGAAGATATATAGAGATATAAATCAAAGTCATAGGCACATCTAAGAGTACAGGGTGTTGGACTGACCCGCTATGAGAGAGCTGCATGGGTTAAGTCATAAGCTTCTCTCATTTACTAGCCATGTCACTATGCCCTTTAACCTGAGATCATCATGGATTCCTACATGACAAACGCTCAGCTTTTACCAAGTCAAAAGTCACTTTTGACCGAGTGATCATAAAGGCTATGTTCGGGCTTAGTGGTTTTTCATGCGGAGGAATATGGATGGTCAAGATGGAATTTGTCCCTCACATTCATAGAGAGATATTACTGGGCCCCTCGATGAGTGAGTCTGAGAAATGTATGGCCATACTGTAATGGAAAGGTAGTTCCATTTATATAGTCAGACTACTCAGGGATCGAGAAAGTAACGATCAGGAACAGGAGGATGACGTTCTCCATGCCTCATCCATGACCAAAATATCGTGTGACAAAAGGGACGTGATATGGTTGTATGAAAGGTTACATCGTTTATCGATCCTCATATGATTTGGGTAGTCGTAATGTCTTGCTAAAGACCGCTTACGACTTATAGTAACTAGCGCACTGCCAACTTCATATGGGCCTATAGGGTCACACACAAAATAGCCCAACTCGAGCTGTGATGTCCAGGTTCATTGAATCTAAGACATGTCTTGATTCAATGAATAATCTATGTTGGATTTATATATTTATATATCTAAATTCGTATATATATATTATATATAATATAAGAGATATTTGCAAGATTTAATTTATAAGATAAATTAAATCTTTATCACTTTTGAATTTGAATTTAAATTGATATGATCTATTTGAATTTGAAATTTAAATTGATAAGATATCTCAAATTTGATTTATGAGAATAAATCAAATATAATTATGTCCTATCTTTATTGTAAATTAAATAAATAGATAAATTAAATCTGTGGGACAGAGTTAATATAAACCATATTTATTTAATTAGTTTCTTATCAAATTATGCAATATATGATATTGTATTAATTTTAGAATTAATATAAGATTAATTCTGAAATACAGCCCAATTAGAACACCGATAGCATTCTATATATTTGACATTAGGACCTAGGGTTCGAGAGGAGAGAAAAAAAAAGGCAAGGAGAGTGCAAAAGGTTTACAGATAAGAAACTGCCAAAATAGAGACCGTGAGGACGGAATCTCGAGAAAGCCCTAGAGGGACAAGTGGCGCTAGCTGTAATATCCTAAATTTTCTGTACTGCTTCCTATGTACAGATTGAATGGAATATCTGAGTTCTGTTTCAGGAAAAAGATGTGGTCCTTTATGTAAAGAAAAGGATTAAATTGCAAAAGAAAAGAAATGAAAGGACTTAAATGCAAATATGGAAAGTTTAAGGTTAGGAAAGAAAGGTAGACAAAAATGTGGGGTCTTAAAGTGTAATTTTAGCCAAATAAAGGGACTTAAGTGCAAAGAAGAAAAAGTTCCCTGGGGCTAAAGTATAATTAAAGTAAATTAGGCCAGAAGTAGTTTGGACTGACCGGTGGCATTTCAGTCCCAGATTTTACCAGAAGATAGGGCAAGTGACGCTGGGTAATCCAGCCTAATACTGGAATTTTTGAAGACTCCAGATAGCCAGAAATGGACTGATCGTCCAAAAGTTATAAAAATTCATACCGGATACCCTAGATTTCAGATATAAGTAAGAATTTACAGGATGATGCACCTTTTTGGGGCGGATGTCAGGAAACTGAAAGAATACAGATAGGAGGTCTGTAAGAAAAATTATTCACAAAATAGCAAATTCAGACGGGGTGTGAGTCCTCCGGGGATCCGGGTAGGAGATTTATCGGTATTTTTAAAGGGGCTGAATGCGATCGGATGACTTCAGTCAGATGACTGTTATAACCCACATGGATGCCAGAACATAGTAGGACACTGTATCTGGGAAAAGGAGCAGGTGTCCGGAAAGGTGTATAATCGGTAAATAATAATTAAAATATTCGGTGAACTGGGGCAGAGGAAGATTCCTCGTAATACGTGCCATACAGGTAATGGACCTAGGAAGCCCAAAAATGGCGCCATTAGAGGCCCAATAAGACTCTTGGACTGATAGGTGGGCCAGTGTCCAGCAGAACCCCGAAAAAATGTGAAATTACGAAAATGCCCCTGTGTTGTACAAAAAGGGCAGCAGATGAATGGAGGGCATTCTGGTCATTCAGGATAGGCCTAGAGGCTAAGATATATCTAAATAAGGTTGAATAGAGCCAGTATATGCTTTGACCAGGTTCAGAAAGGTGTGAAATGACGATTTTGGCCTTAGGGTTAAAATAGGACAAGATAGGGCACCAAGGGCATTTTGGTCATTTCGCAGAGGATCTGTGTAACATCCCGATTTTTGGTCTAGGAGATCGGGACAGTTCATCTAGGTCCAAGATGAGGAATGTGAGGAATATCCTAAGTCTTAAGCCTAGGAATTCTGCAGGTAGCTTGATATGGGCTGGCTCCTGTGTAAGATAACCTGATATGGGCGGGTTGTCGAGCCTTTCAATTAATGATGACTCCCGAAGAGTTTAAGGGATGAGTTATTGAAAGAGAATTTCTAGAACTTAAGATGAAGGATAAGAAGATGAGAATATATGCTAGAAAGAGAATGCAGGGGCAAAATCGTAATTATGGGAAAGATTGGGCTGGTAGCCAATGAGTACCATATTTTGCCAGAAAATAGAGAAAATTATGCTGATCATTTCACTGAACTGTGAAATGTGCATATGAGGTCTCTATGTGTATGAAAGAATTAGAAATGTGACCAGGGGTAAAATGGTCATTTTGGAAAAATGTGCGCGTGAGTGCTTTTTCAGGCCAAAACAGCCCGGTCCGGATAAAATATCTGAAAATACCGGGAGATAGAGAAAAGAATTCCGGGTTGAATGAGGAGTCACGGAATTTTGATTTGAGGTCCCGATTTTTCTGTAAAAATTCCTGAAGATGGGAATTTACAGTTATAATCGGTAAAGGAAAAGCAGTTCCGATAGGGATGATCGGACTGTGGCCAGGGGCCGTATAGTGTTTCTAAGGCCTTTAGTGACACCAGGGAAGGCCCAGGCCCATTAGATCAGTCCAGTGATAAAAGGGGCCGGTGTCCGGGAAAAAGGTGCGAAATGACGAAAATGCCCCTATGTTATAGAACAGCTGAAGAATGAGTAAAGGGTATTTTGGTCATTTGCCTAAGGTTAGACAGTCCAGGGAAGTTATCTGGATAGTTGACCAGGGTCAAAGAATACTCTGGTAAGATGGGAAAAGACAATAATGCCCCTAGACCTAATAAAGTAAAGAGAGAGAGACTAAGGGCATTTTGGTAATTTGCCAAGGGGTGTTTCTTGGGAATCGTGCCATCAGAGTACTTGGGCTGGATCAGAGACCCAAGATGATATTTCCAGGCCCAAAAACGCAGGCCCAGTGATTCAGGGGGAAAAGTGACATTAAAATAATGATTTAATGACTTTTCAGTAAAGTAAAGTTACTCGGTTGGCACGAAAACCGAGGAGGTGATCATATAAGTCTGGGACTTATCTGAATAGCATTGGGAAGCGTGCAAGGTCTCTTCCAGGCACCACATGGCATTAGCCTGGAGAAAGCAGATAAAGCTGAGGACACGCTTTACGAGGCAAGAGACTGGACCGGTGAGTCAGCATGCTGAGTCAGCTGCTGAGGTGTCCAGGATTTCAGACATGTGATAAATGTGGCGCTGAGGTGTCCTGGTGAGGTGTCCTGGATGATGTCATGCATGATGCAGTAAAAAGGAATAAAAGAAAATAGGAAATTCCAGGAAAAACCAGGACCACAAGTTCATATGGCTTCAAAATTACAGGAATGCCATTGAAGGAAACTATAAATACCCCCTCCCCCTCCCATTTCATGCATCCCACGGTTTTGAGCCTTTTAGAGAGAGGAGGAGGTGCTAGAGAGAGAAAGTGAGAGGAAGAAAGAAAGAAAGGAAGTTCTGGCGGAGCTGGAAGCAGAATAGAGATAGTAGAGCTCTGCTAAGCCTTTGAGGTAGTAACTAATCCTAACTTTTATGTAATGGCTTTGTGATTTGTTGTGCTATTGTTTGGTTGGATTGTTGTCTTATATGTTATGCTTGAAGCTCTACTGCAATGCTATGATCATATGTTATTGAGTATGGAAGCACGCAGCATACTTATCTGTACACAATCACAAGCAAGCACTATCACACTGCATTACATATATTGTTATGATTGTTGCTACTGAGATTCCCCCGAATCTCATCCCCATCCGTAACCCATTACAGGGAGGTTATGCTGAAGTGGATTTTGAGAATCCTATGAGACGCCGTTATGCTGCCAAAGTAAAGACTGAACATCAGTATATGATAAGTACTGTGTACGTAGTGCTGTCTAAGGAGGCTAGAAGTGAGTGGACCTAGCCGGTTCATCTAGTCTTTCCTGGGTACTACGTAGAATGGTAGTTCTCATGAGGGGATTACCGAATCAGTACAGTTCAGTTCTTTGTACAGATAAAGCGTAGCGGTTATGCTGCCGGAGTTTAGGCAGAAAGAGATGTAATAGAGATAGCAAGATTATGTATATGTCTTGTTGTGTATGCTATGCTGTATGACATTTTGTTATTAAATAATAAATATTGTTTGGCATGTTAAACTTGTGTATGAGGAATTAAGGGAGAAATTCGCAGGTCCTGAGGTAGCGGTGTTCTGACCTCAGTTTGACCTAGTAAACGGAGGAATTTGGTCACAAAATTTGGCAGGCCAGTCGTACACATCTGGGGCATTATGTGGATAGGTAATAAGCCTCATTTGGATGTGCAGAACGAGATAAATTAATTTTCAAATTAAAGGTCCAGAATAAGGAACTTAAGAGTGAAATTTTGAATTTCTGGGCTTAAGTTAAGATATAATCAAGCTAATATTGCTTCCGTAAGTGTACTCTAAGTGGTCTAGGGAGGATGTTTCATTTTGGTATCAGAGCAATAGGTTCTGGCATCAACCAGAAAGGATTCTGGTTCTGAGCATAAGATTCTAGCACAGAACAGAAGGTTCTGGCTTAGTGATACTCTGATATAGAAAGGTTATTTCCCTAGAGTACATAGAGGTTTAGAAAAGCCCAGTGGAGGTAAAGCTCTTAAATGAGAAAGTGAGATAAGGTAGACCCCGGAATTACGTCAAGATGGGGTAAGATATGAAGGAAATGGACACTACTCACAAGTCCAGTAAGTTGTCCATAAGCATAAGCAGATAAATAGATGATAAAAGATTGATCAGCTAGTTAGAATGAGGTAGATCCTCCATGTGATACCTAGGAGTAGATCTATAATGTAAAGGTCTTATTCAGCTGGGCTGAATAGAAGACCTAAGAGCTAGAATGAGATAGCTAGCATGAGGTTGGTCCAGGAATGAGCTTAGGACATGGCCTAAGGTTAGAGATGTGATGGGCTGATGTTCCCTAGGCAGAGGGATTCCATCACGAAGAAGTAGTAACCTAGGGTAGAGTACCCTAGAGAACAGAAATGATATGATTGAGGATGATAGATAGTCTCAGTTATGGGACGATAAGTTATGATATTCAGATAGAGAAGCATTGGCTAAGAGCACTTGGGAGGTAGCTCAGTTGTGAAGCCAATAGCAAGAGAAAGAGGCAATAGTTCAGGCAGGGGTTTGATCAAGGAGAAGATCAGGTTGGAGAGCAGAGATGTCAAAGTGGTGAGCTGTGGTACATAGGAGTGTCGAGCAGGGCAATGCAGTGGTGAGAGAAAGGCCACTTGGCGAGAGTTGCCTACGAATGCCGACATCCCTCAGAAAGGTGTTTGTTACCCCAGACAGAGTCTCCAAAATCCCCTGAGGTGGACCCTAAGAATGGTTAAGAAGAACCATAGCTGTAAGGGCGACTTAGCTGTGAAGAACTGTATGCCTAGATGATAATGTGGACGAAGAGTTCTTTTCTGATCTAGAGAATGTGGTTATTATAATGAGTCATGAGAAATAATTAGTAAGATAATAAATCTGTCTTAGCTCAGTGATGAGGGTGCTGTATGAGGGGTTAGAACATGGATAGCTGTAAGCAACTATCATGAGAGATGTTAGTTGCTAAGAATCCATGTGGAAGGTCTGGGACCAAGCTGTTGCTCCTCTAGACCATCACTGGAGTGCGAATAAGACGGAGAGGGATATCTTACTGGTTATAGATATGACTGCGTTATAAGAATCACATAGCTGTATAGATCAGTAAGAAGTTCTCTTCAGGAAAGATGAGGCATCCCTTAAAATTTCGAGGACGAAATTTTTAAAAGGGGAGGAGAATTGTAACATCCCGATTTTTGGTCTAGGAGATCGGGACAGTTCATCTAGGTCCAAGATGAGGAATGTGAGGAATATCCTAAGTCTTAAGCCTAGGAATTCTGCAGGTAGCTTGATATGGGCTGGCTCCTGTGTAAGATAACCTGATATGGGCGGGTTGTCGAGCCTTTCAATTAATGATGACTCCCGAAGAGTTTAAGGGATGAGTTATTGAAAGAGAATTTCTAGAACTTAAGATGAAGGATAAGAAGATGAGAATATATGCTAGAAAGAGAATGCAGGGGCAAAATCGTAATTATGGGAAAGATTGGGCTGGTAGCCAATGAGTACCATATTTTGCCAGAAAATAGAGAAAATTATGCTGATCATTTCACTGAACTGTGAAATGTGCATATGAGGTCTCTATGTGTATGAAAGAATTAGAAATGTGACCAGGGGTAAAATGGTCATTTTGGAAAAATGTGCGCGTGAGTGCTTTTTCAGGCCAAAACAGCCCGGTCCGGATAAAATATCTGAAAATACCGGGAGATAGAGAAAAGAATTCCGGGTTGAATGAGGAGTCACGGAATTTTGATTTGAGGTCCCGATTTTTCTGTAAAAATTCCTGAAGATGGGAATTTACAGTTATAATCGGTAAAGGAAAAGCAGTTCCGATAGGGATGATCGGACTGTGGCCAGGGGCCGTATAGTGTTTCTAAGGCCTTTAGTGACACCAGGGAAGGCCCAGGCCCATTAGATCAGTCCAGTGATAAAAGGGGCCGGTGTCCGGGAAAAAGGTGCGAAATGACGAAAATGCCCCTATGTTATAGAACAGCTGAAGAATGAGTAAAGGGTATTTTGGTCATTTGCCTAAGGTTAGACAGTCCAGGGAAGTTATCTGGATAGTTGACCAGGGTCAAAGAATACTCTGGTAAGATGGGAAAAGACAATAATGCCCCTAGACCTAATAAAGTAAAGAGAGAGAGACTAAGGGCATTTTGGTAATTTGCCAAGGGGTGTTTCTTGGGAATCGTGCCATCAGAGTACTTGGGCTGGATCAGAGACCCAAGATGATATTTCCAGGCCCAAAAACGCAGGCCCAGTGATTCAGGGGGAAAAGTGACATTAAAATAATGATTTAATGACTTTTCAGTAAAGTAAAGTTACTCGGTTGGCACGAAAACCGAGGAGGTGATCATATAAGTCTGGGACTTATCTGAATAGCATTGGGAAGCGTGCAAGGTCTCTTCCAGGCACCACATGGCATTAGCCTGGAGAAAGCAGATAAAGCTGAGGACACGCTTTACGAGGCAAGAGACTGGACCGGTGAGTCAGCATGCTGAGTCAGCTGCTGAGGTGTCCAGGATTTCAGACATGTGATAAATGTGGCGCTGAGGTGTCCTGGTGAGGTGTCCTGGATGATGTCATGCATGATGCAGTAAAAAGGAATAAAAGAAAATAGGAAATTCCAGGAAAAACCAGGACCACAAGTTCATATGGCTTCAAAATTACAGGAATGCCATTGAAGGAAACTATAAATACCCCCTCCCCCTCCCATTTCATGCATCCCACGGTTTTGAGCCTTTTAGAGAGAGGAGGAGGTGCTAGAGAGAGAAAGTGAGAGGAAGAAAGAAAGAAAGGAAGTTCTGGCGGAGCTGGAAGCAGAATAGAGATAGTAGAGCTCTGCTAAGCCTTTGAGGTAGTAACTAATCCTAACTTTTATGTAATGGCTTTGTGATTTGTTGTGCTATTGTTTGGTTGGATTGTTGTCTTATATGTTATGCTTGAAGCTCTACTGCAATGCTATGATCATATGTTATTGAGTATGGAAGCACGCAGCATACTTATCTGTACACAATCACAAGCAAGCACTATCACACTGCATTACATATATTGTTATGATTGTTGCTACTGAGATTCCCCCGAATCTCATCCCCATCCGTAACCCATTACAGGGAGGTTATGCTGAAGTGGATTTTGAGAATCCTATGAGACGCCGTTATGCTGCCAAAGTAAAGACTGAACATCAGTATATGATAAGTACTGTGTACGTAGTGCTGTCTAAGGAGGCTAGAAGTGAGTGGACCTAGCCGGTTCATCTAGTCTTTCCTGGGTACTACGTAGAATGGTAGTTCTCATGAGGGGATTACCGAATCAGTACAGTTCAGTTCTTTGTACAGATAAAGCGTAGCGGTTATGCTGCCGGAGTTTAGGCAGAAAGAGATGTAATAGAGATAGCAAGATTATGTATATGTCTTGTTGTGTATGCTATGCTGTATGACATTTTGTTATTAAATAATAAATATTGTTTGGCATGTTAAACTTGTGTATGAGGAATTAAGGGAGAAATTCGCAGGTCCTGAGGTAGCGGTGTTCTGACCTCAGTTTGACCTAGTAAACGGAGGAATTTGGTCACAAAATTTGGCAGGCCAGTCGTACACATCTGGGGCATTATGTGGATAGGTAATAAGCCTCATTTGGATGTGCAGAACGAGATAAATTAATTTTCAAATTAAAGGTCCAGAATAAGGAACTTAAGAGTGAAATTTTGAATTTCTGGGCTTAAGTTAAGATATAATCAAGCTAATATTGCTTCCGTAAGTGTACTCTAAGTGGTCTAGGGAGGATGTTTCAATCTGTAACTGAGTCTGGACCCAGTATTAAAAATTTAATGATATAAAGGGTCTAGATACTAAATGTGAGGTCAGTATACATAAAAAGGATTTTCAGAAAAATCAGATTCAGGAAACAGCACGTTTTTCGAGGAGACGGACCGGGCCGATACCGGATTGGACCGAAAAGCTTCCAGAAGGCTCTAGCTCTCTCTCAATTTTGCCATGTGAAGAATGTGGGAGGTGAGGTGTCCCATGAGTTGGCATTGAGTGATGTCATGCATGATGCAGTAAAAGGAATAAAAGAAAATAGGAAATTCCAGGAAAAACCAGGACCACAGGATCATAAGTCTTCAAAATTACAAGATTGCCATTGCTCAACACTATAAATACCCCCTAGCTCCTCATTTCGGCACAAGAAAGAAAGAGAGGAAGAAAGAAGTTCTTGAGAGAGAAAGTGAGAGAAAGAAAGAAGTAAGGAAGTTCTGGTGAAGTTGGAAGTAGTAGAGAAGTTCTGAAGCTCTGCTTTTGAGGTAGCAACTAATCCTAGCTCTTATGTAATGTCTTTGTGATTTGTTGTGCCTTTGTTTGGTTGGATTTTTGTCTTATATGTTATGCTTGAAGCTCTATTCCAATGCTATGATCATATGTTATTCAATATGGAAGCATGCAGCATACTTATCTGTACACAATCACAAGCAAGCACCGTCACTCTGCATTACATATATTGTTATGATTATTGCTACTGGGATTCTTTTGAATCTCATTCCCAAATATAACATTACAGGGGAGGTTCTGTCAAAATAAAATTTGAAAATCTTAAGAGACGCCGGTAGGCTGCCGAAATTCCGGCAACGAAGAAAGAACAAAGAAAGGAACTTATACATACTGTGTACGTAGGTGCTGTCTAAGGAGGCTGGAAGTGAGTGGACCTAGCAGGTTCATCCAGTCTTTCCTGGGTACTTACGTAGAATGGTATCTCCTACGGGATTTACCGAATCGGTACAAGATCGGTTACTTTCTACAGACGGAATGTAGCAGTTATGCTGTCGGATATTAGACAACGGAAAGTGTAACAGAAATATGAGAATGTTAAACATGCACTGTTGTATAACATTAGATTATTTAATAATATTTGTTATCTGGCATGTTTGACTGATATGTGATGTATGTATGCACTAATATGTAAAGTTGGTTGCTGAAAAATGGCCTTGTGAACAGTAACCCGTGGAGACCTATGGACGTTTGATAAATATTTAAAAATAGAGAATGGTTGATTAAATGTATGATATTTTTATGGTAAATATTAGACATCCTAATATTTAATTTTATATATAGATTGCCTCATTTGGATGTATACACGAAAAGATATAAATTGTTAAAGTTGGGACCAGAATGCTGGATTCAGGAGAAAGTCATTGGATGAACAGTAAGATTGAAACATTGACCCATGTTGAATTTGTCAAGGATTGATCAACAAATGATTTTTTCCTGAAATATACTTAAGTTATCTTCATGTAGCAATTTGAACCACTTCATTTTGATTTTTCTAGAATTAGTTATAAATTTTCAAAGTCAGGTCACTCATCTGGAATTTGCTACAGTGAACAGTAACCGATATGAATAAAATTCCAGACTAAGAGTTTAGACTTCAATGACCCTGAAAGTGGTTCTAAGTGCTACTGAATGGTCCTTAATATGTATAAAAATAAGGATGTGACACTAGCATGTCGTTCATGGTTGGAACGCTGTTCGTGTGGATACCGGTAGAGGAAGTCGATCTGAATTGTCGACTTCTTGCAATCGAGAAAAGAGCACCAGTTACGATGACAAGTCACGACCAGTTAACACAGAGGTCACGACTAAATAGGCATCTGAACGTTAGAAATCCAAAAAGAGACGACAGGTCACGACTAGAAGCTTAGGAAGTCGCGAATGACAACTCCAGAGGCTACAGGTCACGACTAGTAGCTGTGAAGGTCGCGACAGAAAACTCCTGAGGCAACAGGTCGATACTAGAAGCTGAGTAGGTAGTGACTGAAAACTCCAGAGGCTAAGAGTCGCGACTTGTGGATACTGAGGTCGCGACTACAGCTTGAATACCGAAGGTAACACTTCTTTCTTCTTGAGTTAAACACATTCAGTAGATCCTGGCAGGGAATGGAAAAAATTTTAAAGTTAATTTCCGCTGCGTGT
The DNA here is from genome assembly GCA_037074615.1 of Leucaena leucocephala. Taxonomy (NCBI): domain Eukaryota; kingdom Viridiplantae; phylum Streptophyta; class Magnoliopsida; order Fabales; family Fabaceae; genus Leucaena; species Leucaena leucocephala. The sequence continues at coordinate 29,338 of JAYWLJ010000058.1, forward strand.
CTTCCAATTCCCTTCAATTACATACAACAATTCATACATTCATCATATAAAATTTATAATATCAAATCCCTAACTTCTCTTCATGCTTATTGTAATATCCCAAATTTTCTGTACTAATTTGTATGTACAGATTGAATAAAATATATGTGAGATTTTTCAGGAAAAGATGTGGCCATTTATGTAAAGAAAGGGATTAAATTGAAAAGAAAGAAAATACAAGGACTTAAGTGAAATTATGGAAAGTTTAAGACTAAAAGTAGAGGTAGACAAAAATGTGGGGTCTTTAAGTGTAATTTTGAAAAGTTGAGGACATAAAGGTAATTTATGGTAAATCAAGGGGCAAAAGTGTAATTATAGGAAATTTGGACCGAAAACAGGCCAAAAATAACCGTGTTCTGATCGGACCCAAATTTTTTCAGTGGATAGAGAGAATTATTCCGGGTTGTTTGATGAAACATCCTTCCTTAGACTCCTCATAGTACACTTGCGGAAGCAATATTAGCTTAATTATATCTTAACTTAAGCCCAGAAATTGAAAATTTTACCTTTAAATTCCTTATTCTGAACCTTTAATTTGAGAACTGATTTATCTCGTTCTACACCTCCATATGAGGCTTATTACCTATCCACGTAATGCCTCAGATGTGTATCACTAGCTCACCAAATTTCGTAGCCAAACTCCTTAGTTTACTAGGTCAAACTGAGGTCAGAACACTGCTGCCTCAGGACCTGCGAATTTCTCCTTAATTTACCATACATAAATTGAATATGCCAAACAATACTTATCATTGAATAACATAATGTCATACAGCATGGCATACACAACAAGACATATACATAATCTTGCTATCTCTATTACATCTCTTTCTGCCTAAACTCCGGCAGCATAACCGCTACGCTTTATCTGTACAAAGAACTGAACTGTACTGATTCGGTAATCCCCTCATGAGAACTACCATTCTACGTAGTACCCAGGAAAGACTAGATGAACCGGCTAGGTCCACTCACTTCTAGCCTCCTTAGACAGCACTACGTACACAGTACTTATCGTATACTGATGTTCAGTCTTTACTTCGGCAGCATAACGGCGTCTCATAGGATTCTCAAAATCCACTTCAGCATAACCTCCCTGTAATGGGTTATGGATGGGGATGAGATTCGGGGGAATCTCAGTAGCAACAATCATAACAATATATGTAATGCAGTGTGATAGTGCTTGCTTGTGATTGTGTACAGATAGGTATGCTGCGTGCTTCCATACTCAATAACATATGATCATAGCATTGCAGTAGAGCTTCAAGCATAACATATAAGACAACAATCCAACCAAACAATAGCACAACAAATCACAAAGCCATTACATAAAAGCTAGGATTAGTTACTACCTCAAAAGCTTAGCAGAGCTCTACTATCTCTATTCTGCTTCCAGCTCCGCCAGAACTTCCTTTCTTTCTTTCTTCCTCTCACTCTCTCTCTCTAGCACCTCCTCCTCTCTCTAAAAGGCTCAAAACCGTGGGATGCATGAAATGGGAGGGGGAGGGGTATTTATAGTTTCCTTCAATGGCATTCCTGTAATTTTGAAGCCATATGAACTTGTGGTCCTGGTTTTTCCTATTTTCTTTTATTCCTTTTTACTGCCTCATGCATGACATCATCCAGGACACCTCACCGGGACACCTCATCGCCACATTCTTCACATGTCCCAATTCCTGGACACCTCATCAGCTGACTCAGCAGTTCAGTCCAATCCCGTACCGGTCCAGAGTCTTGCCCCGTAATACGTGTCCTTACTTTTCTTATGCCTCTAAGATTGCGCCATGTGGCATCTGGAAGGGACCTTTCACGCCTTCCAATGCTATCCAGATAAGTCCCGGACTTTATCTGATCACCTCCTCGATTATCGTGCCAACCGAGTAACTTTACTTTACTGAAAAGCCATTAAATCATTATTTTAATGTCACTTTTCCCCCTGAATCATTGGGCCTGCGTTTTTGGGCCTGGGAATATCATCTTGGGTCTCTGATCCAGCCCAAGTACTCTGATGGCACGATTCCCAAGAAACACCCCTTGGCAAATTACCAAAATGCCCTTAGTCTCTCTTTCTTTACTTTTTAGGTCTAGGGGCATTATTATCTTTTCACCTCTTACCAGAGTACTCTTTGACCCTGGTCAACTATCCAGATAACTTCCTTGGACTGTCTAACCTTAGGCAAATGACCAAAATACCCTTTACTCATTCTTCAGCTGTTCTATAACATAGGGGCATTTTCGTCATTTCGCACCTTTTTCCCGGACACCGGCCCCTTTTACCACTGGACTGATCTAATGGGCCTGGGCCTTCCCTGGTATCACTAAAGGCCTTAGAAACACTATACGGCCCCCTGGCCACAGTCCGATCATCCCAATCGGAACTGCTTTTCCTTTACCGATTATAACTGTAAATTCCCATCTTCCGGAATTTTTACAGAAAAATCGGGACCTCAAATCAAAATTCCGTGACTCCTCATTCAACCCGGAATCCTTTTCTCTATCTCCCGGTATTTTCAGATATTTTATCCGGACCGGGCTGTTTTGGCCTGAAAAAGCACTCACGCGCACACTTTTCCAAAATGACCATTTTACCCCTGGTCACATTTCTAATTCTTTCATACACATAGAGACCTCATATGCACATTTCACAGTTCAGTGAAATGATCAGCATAATTTTCTCTATTTTCTGGAAAAATATGGTACTCATCGGCTACCGGCCTGATCTTTCCCATAATTACGATTTTGCCCCTATTCTGTAGGTTAAAGACTTAACTCATCTTTAAATCCTGAAGGACTTAGCTCATCCCTCGGATTCCTACAAAATACAGGTAAGTAATCCGCCCATATCATATTACTACCCTGGGACTACGGGTTTAGCAGCCTGCCCATATCAGACTACCTCCCAGTTCTCTTAGACAAAAAATCGGGATGTTACAATTCTCCTCCCCTTTTAAAAATTTCGTCCTCGAAATTTTAAGGGATACCTCATCTTTCCTGAAGAGAACTTCTTACTGATCTATACAGCTATGTGATTCTTATAACGCAGTCATATATATAACCAGTAAGATCATCCCTCTCTGTCTTATCCTCACTCCAGTGATGGTCTAGAGGAGCAACAGCTTGGTCCCAAACCTTCCACATGGATTCTTAGCAACTAACATCTCTCATTATAGTTGCTTACAGCTATCCATGTTCTAACCCCTCATACAGCAACCTCATCACTGAGTTAAGACAGATTTATTATCTTACTAATTATTTCTCATGACTCATTATAATAACCACATTCTCTAGATCAGAAAAGAACTCTTCGTCCACATTATCATCTAGGCATATAGTTCCTTACAGCTCAGTCGCCCTTACAGCTATGGTTCCTTTTAACCATTCTTAGGGTCGACCTCAGGGAAAATTGGAGACTCTTTTTGTGGTAGCAAACACCTTTCCGAGGGTTGTCGGCATTCGTAGGCAACTCTCGCCAAGTGGCCTTTCTCTCACCACTGCATTGCCCTGCCCGACACTCCTATGTGCCATGGCTCACCACTTTGACATCTCTGCTCCCCAACCTGATCTTCACCTTGATCAGACCCCTGCCTGAGCTATTGCCTCTTTCTCTTGCTATTGGCTTTACAACTTGAGCTACCTCCCATAGTGCTCTTAGCCAATGCTTCTTTACTTCTCTCTCTTGATCCTAGCGAACTCTAGTCGCATGGATCTCATTCATCATCTCTTATTATCATCTATTTATCTGCTTATGCTTATGGACAACTTACTGGACTTGTGAGTAGTGTCCATTTCTTTCATATCTTACCCCATCTTGACATAATTCCGGGGTCTACCTTATCTCACTTTCCCATTTAAGAGATTTACCTCCACTGGGCTTTTCTAAACCTCTATGTACTCTAGGGAAATAACCTTTCTAAATCAGAGCATCACTAAGCCAGAACCTTCTGTTCTGTGCCAGAATCCTGTCTGGTTTATGCCAGAACCTATTGCTCTGTGCCAGAACCTCATGCTATGATACCAAAATGAAACATCCTTCCTTAGACTCCTCAGAGTACACTTGCGGAAGCAATATTAGCTTAATTATATCTTAACTTAAGCCCAGAAATTGAAAATTTTACCTTTAAATTCCTTATTCTGAACCTTTAATTTGAGAACTGATTTATCTCGTTCTACACCTCCATATAAGGCTTATTACCTATCCACGTAATGCCCCAGATGTGTATCACTGGCTCACCAAATTTCGTAGCCAAACTCCTTAGTTTACTAGGTCAAACTGAGGTCAGAACACTGCTGCCTCAGGACCTGCGAATTTCCCCTTAATTTACCATACATAAATTGAATATGCCAAACAATACTTATCATTGAATAACATAATGTCATACAGCATGGCATACACAACAAGACATATACATAATCTTGCTATCTCTATTACATCTCTTTCTGCCTAAACTCCGGCAGCATAACCGCTACGCTTTATCTGTACAAAGAACTGAACTGTACTGATTCGGTAATCCCCTCATGAGAACTACCATTCTACGTAGTACCCAGGAAAGACTAGATGAACCGGCTAGGTCCACTCACTTCTAGCCTCCTTAGACAGCACTACGTACACAGTACTTATCGTATACTGATGTTCAGTCTTTACTTCGGCAGCATAACGGCGTCTCATAGGATTCTCAAAATCCACTTCAGCATAACCTCCCTGTAATGGGTTATGGATGGGGATGAGATTCGGGGGAATCTCAGTAGCAACAATCATAACAATATATGTAATGCAGTGTGATAGTGCTTGCTTGTGATTGTGTACAGATAGGTATGCTGCGTGCTTCCATACTCAATAACATATGATCATAGCATTGCAGTAGAGCTTCAAGCATAACATATAAGACAACAATCCAACCAAACAATAGCACAATAAATCACAAAGCCATTACATAAAAGCTAGGATTAGTTACTACCTCAAAAGCTTAGCAGAGCTCTACTATCTCTATTCTGCTTCCAGCTCCGCCAGAACTTCCTTTCTTTCTTTCTTCCTCTCACTCTCTCTCTCTAGCACCTCCTCCTCTCTCTAAAAGGCTCAAAACCGTGGGATGCATGAAATGGGAGGGGGAGGGGTATTTATAGTTTCCTTCAATGGCATTCCTGTAATTTTGAAGCCATATGAACTTGTGGTCCTGGTTTTTCCTATTTTCTTTTATTCCTTTTTACTGCCTCATGCATGACATCATCCAGGACACCTCACCGGGACACCTCATCGCCACATTCTTCACATGTCCCAATTCCTGGACACCTCATCAGCTGACTCAGCAGTTCAGTCCAATCCCGTACCGGTCCAGAGTCTTGCCCCGTAATACGTGTCCTTACTTTTCTTATGCCTCTAAGATTGCGCCATGTGGCATCTGGAAGGGACCTTTCACGCCTTCCAATGCTATCCAGATAAGTCCCGGACTTTATCTGATCACCTCCTCGATTATCGTGCCAACCGAGTAACTTTACTTTACTGAAAAGCCATTAAATCATTATTTTAATGTCACTTTTCCCCCTGAATCATTGGGCCTGCGTTTTTGGGCCTGGGAATATCATCTTGGGTCTCTGATCCAGCCCAAGTACTCTGATGGCACGATTCCCAAGAAACACCCCTTGGCAAATTACCAAAATGCCCTTAGTCTCTCTTTCTTTACTTTTTAGGTCTAGGGGCATTATTATCTTTTCACCTCTTACCAGAGTACTCTTTGACCCTGGTCAACTATCCAGATAACTTCCTTGGACTGTCTAACCTTAGGCAAATGACCAAAATACCCTTTACTCATTCTTCAGCTGTTCTATAACATAGGGGCATTTTCGTCATTTCGCACCTTTTTCCCGGACACCGGCCCCTTTTACCACTGGACTGATCTAATGGGCCTGGGCCTTCCCTGGTATCACTAAAGGCCTTAGAAACACTATACGGCCCCCTGGCCACAGTCCGATCATCCCAATCGGAACTGCTTTTCCTTTACCGATTATAACTGTAAATTCCCATCTTCCGGAATTTTTACAGAAAAATCGGGACCTCAAATCAAAATTCCGTGACTCCTCATTCAACCCGGAATCCTTTTCTCTATCTCCCGGTATTTTCAGATATTTTATCCGGACCGGGCTGTTTTGGCCTGAAAAAGCACTCACGCGCACACTTTTCCAAAATGACCATTTTACCCCTGGTCACATTTCTAATTCTTTCATACACATAGAGACCTCATATGCACATTTCACAGTTCAGTGAAATGATCAGCATAATTTTCTCTATTTTCTGGAAAAATATGGTACTCATCGGCTACCGGCCTGATCTTTCCCATAATTACGATTTTGCCCCTATTCTGTAGGTTAAAGACTTAACTCATCTTTAAATCCTGAAGGACTTAGCTCATCCCTCGGATTCCTACAAAATACAGGTAAGTAATCCGCCCATATCATATTACTACCCTGGGACTACGGGTTTAGCAGCCTGCCCATATCAGACTACCTCCCAGTTCTCTTAGACAAAAAATTGGGATGTTACATTTGACGCAACACAAAATTTTGATTTGAGATCCCGAAAATTTGATATAAATTTCTGAAGTTAGATAAAATTATTACAATATTTTTTGGATCTCAGAATCAGATGAGATTTTCCAGTAAATTCCTAGAATTAATATGAGAATTTATAAAATTGACAGGATCAGAAAAGGAATATTGTAGAATTTTTAATGGAATTTATTGTGGAATAAAATACTAATGGATATCGCCAGGAGAGTGATAAAACACATTTTTTATATGGTTTCTATGACAATTTTGAGAGTTTCATAATAACTTCACCATTCATTTCATGCCTTAAATTGTACTTTTGTATATTACATGATTGTGCGTGGCAATGTGCTAATTAAAGGGTAAAATGGTAAAATAACTCTTCCAAAATTGCATATATTCGGTTATCTACTGATCTGGACTTTTACAGTGAGCTTTTATGTTGAATTGCAGGTACTTTGGAAGAGAATAAGGACCAGGAAAGAAATCAAAAGTCAATGAAAGTGGAACCATGCCTCTGTGCTATTTAGTCGCGACCAAAGAGTCCTAAGGTCGCGACCCATTATGCTTCTGGAAGATTATCACCGTTCATAGGTCACGACCAAAAAATGTATATGGTAGCGACTAATAGTACGAAATTGCTGAAACTACGTGTTTTGAATTAGGTCATGCTGTTATAAGAAGAGAGGGAGGCTACCGTCAATGAGGAGGCTGATTTTTGGACCTGATAGGCTAAGAAGCGGTACTCGAGCGCTCTCCACACACTTTCTACTCATATTCCATCGTTTTACACCATTCACCTTTATCTCTTCATCGTTTCTTCATGGCATCACATCTGAACAGCGATTGTAGTGCAGCAGAAGTCATGAGAGGCTAGACCTTTAGTCTCTTAGTAATATATCTATTATCTTGAGCTCACGGACTAAAACGGGGAGTTTCTTCTGTTCTAATTTGCATCTTGTCATATTATGATTGCTGCTAGATTTAGGGTTTTTCATCATATGAACAAGTTTTGAATATCGATTGATTATTCTCATATTAGACAATAGTAATTTACTTTGGATGTTTTGAATGCTGGTTTAAAAACAATATTTTAGTTTTGAGTTTAAGCTAGTTGAACGGTTGTCAACGATCGTTGCTAATTGATTCGATTGCTTGAATTCTAGGGTTAGTCGATCGACGCTCATTCGAGGGCATTCTTCCATCTGGTTTAAATTAAACACTAAGTGATCCTTAGCAGTTCAATAACAGTCTTTAAACTAGCTTTGATCAAAGGAGTTTAAAGAATATTAGGGTTCTGGACTCAATCGATCGATTGAGGTTTAATTCAAGACTTAGTGATTTCAAACTCCGTATACATTGAGAGCAAGGATAGATATTTTTCATCATCAAGAGCCTATCATCATATACTACTTTCACAATCCAACCATTTTCCATATTAAACAAAAACACAAAAATATCTATTTTACTGCATCTTTATTTTACTGCACCCACAAAACCACAAAACCATTTACTCTTTACTCAGGTTTACCGTTGAATTTGACATCCAATTTTCTAGGATTCCTTTAGAAAGGCTCCTTGAGAAGAACGATAGTGTTGTCCTTATACTACATTACTAGGGTGCAATTCACTTAATTTTGATGGCTCGGACTGCGGTAATCCGACGCACTCGTCAACACCTCACATGCTACCTTGCATTATCTCTTGATTTTTCTTGATTTCTTTCTTTGAAAATTCATAAAATATCCTAAAAAATTTATTTAGCCACATGATAAATTTTTTGACTTTTTGGGCCTTCATGTGACTCCATATTGAGCCTAAATTGGATTCAACACAATATTTTCGCACATATCCCAAGGCATTTTCTTTACTGGTATCCTAAATTATCTTGATTTTTGGGATAAATTCTATACACTTATTTTAATGGTTATGACATTTTTAGAAATTTATTCTAATATAAAATTAATTTCTTATAAAGTCTCATAATTTTCTAAGACTAGGAAGTACTAATAAAAATTCTATATGTTTCTTTAAATCCTTTATCGGTGTCTTATTTCACCTTAAATTTCATAATTAATTATACAAGACTCCTTTTTGATTTCTATTAGTTTCATAAATTTGTATATTAATTATACGAATTTACTATAAAATTTAATCTGATTCTGAAGTCTAAAAGATACTATACTTATTGCTAGACTTTAGAAATTAATATCAATTTATCATGACCTGAAATCATAATTTTGAAAGATACGCTTGGCCCAAATTCTATTCTCTATTTATTGCTAAAATTTGGGACTAAACATATTTGGGCAATTTTGGGCCTTTTCTGGCTCAACTTTCCATAATTACGCTTTTGCCCCTGAATTTGACAAAATTGCACTTTAGTCCCTGAAATTACCAAATTCCATTTAAGTCCCTTTCAACTAAATTTAAAACTCCAATTTGGTCCCTGAATTCTCAAAATTCCATTTAGGTCCTTAAAATTTTCACTATTTATAATTTAGTTCCTAGGCTTTCACTATTTATAGTTTAGTCCCTGAACTTTAATTAATTATAATTTAGCCCCTTTTGGCTTTATAACTTTATACCTTCTCTCTTTCTCTAACTTAAACCTTATCTAAACATTATTTTTTCTTCTGATTATCATCATAATCCCTTCATAACCTCTTTCCTCTTTCAGTTTTATACAGATCAAGAAAATTTAGGATGTTACAACCACCATATTCCAATTTTTATGCTTCTCGTCCTCCACATAATAAATTTGTTGCTCCTCAGAGGCCAAAATGAATGGTTCATCATCTTCAGATTCACCTATATAAATGATCCTAGAAAAGTTGACAGATGTGATTCCTAAGTCATCAATAGTAAGTCCTGTGAAGATATCGTGTTTGCCCATGAGCACTTGAAGAGGGTTACAGTGAAAAGATGGTAATTTAACTCAATGATATCAATAATCTTTCCATAATAAGCGATGTCTTGTACATCACCATCATTGCTACTACCATAACTCCTAATCCCAAATATGCCATAAACCCAGAGTTTTGTGTCAGCAGTCCTTGGTCATATGTAAATGTGTAAAACTTGAACCCTTTAACATTATATGCAGTATACCTTCTCGCATGGTCTAACGGACTGAGTGAAAGATTTTTGAATTCAGTTGTGTAAGTTCTATTGTCATTGCACAGTCATCATGTAAACCAATCAGGAAACCCTTGGTAGACTCTTTTCTTAGCCTCAACTAAAGTTCGATCACGTACTTGTAGTTGGCACCTAACATGACTTCTGTACTCTCTATATAATGAAGTGTAGTTTGGTTTATAAACGTTAAAGTTGAATAAATTGAATTATAAGTATAAAAAATATGTGCATTTAATTTATGTATGTATACATACAGGAGGAAAGGTCCAACTTGGCTACAATTTATTAGAACATGTATGTGTGCCTACTGTCACATCCTAATTTTTCCCTATCAGTATAATACTGATAGAGAAAAGAGGTTTGGAAAGGATTATGATGATCAATAGAGAAGAAAAGAATAATTAGATTAAGGTTTAAAGAAGAGGGATTAAACTGAAAAGTATAAAAGTTCCATGGAACAAAATATAAAGTAGACATAAACTTTATTAAGTATAATTATGAAAAGTTGAGGGCCTAAAGTGTAATTTTTAGAAGTTCCAGGGCAAAATGGTAATTATGAGAAAGTTGAGTTGGAAAAGGCCCAAAATGCCCAGAATCAATTTAGTTTCAAATTTTTCCAGTAAATAGAGAAAATCATTTTGATCAGTTTGATCAACATAGAATTTTAATTTGAGTTCCCGAAAAATTCATATAAATTTCTGAAGAAGAAAAAATTAATATAGTATACTCTGGACCTCAGAATAAGAAGAAATTTGGCAGTAAATTCTTATAATTAATATGATAATTTATGAAACTAACAAAACTAAAAAAGAAGTTATGTAGAATTTATTACATAATTTATAGTGGATTAAAATATCTGATAAATATGGTTCAATGGAATTTCTCGAGAGTTGGGCCCATGAAGGCAATGGATCATGTAGAAGGCCCAATAATATTTTTAGAAAAGTATGTGGGCCAGGGCTAATATAGTGTAATACCCCAATTTTCAGGCCCAGAGACTCAGAAAGTGAGCCTGAAATAGATAGACTATCAGACTCCTTTGAATAGAAGTCCTAAAAACATACAGAGGGTTTTTAGGGACTAAACTGCAAATAAGTCAAAGATCAAGGACTTATAGGTAAATAGTGAAAGTCCCTAAAGATATAGTGGCTATTTATGCAAGGAAAGGGGTTAAATTACAAAAGAAAGAAAATGTAGGGACTTAGATGTAATTATGAAAAAGTTTAAGGCCAAAAAGAAAAGTAGACAAAAAGGTGGGGTCCTTAAGTGTAATTTTTGCCAAATAAAAAGGGATTTAATTATAAAGAAGAAAAGTTTCCTGGGGCTAAAGTATAATTAAAGAAAGTCAGGCCGGAAGTGGTTTGCACTGCCCGACAGCATTTCAGTCTCAAATTCTACCAGAAGGTAGGGCAGGGGACGCCGGGTAACCCAGCCTAATACCGGAATTTTTGAAGACTCCAGATAGCCAGAAATGGACTGATCGTCCAAAACTTATAAAAATTCCTACCGGATATCCTAGATCTCAGATATAAGTGAGAAAATACAGGATGATGCGCCTTTATGGGGCGGATGTCAGGAAACTGACAGAATACCGATAGGAGTTCTGTAGAAAGATTTATTCACAAAATAGCAAATACAGACGGGAGTGTGAGGCCTCCGGGGATCCGGGTAGGAGATTTATCGGTATTTTTAAAGGGGCTGAATGAGATCGGATGACCTCGGTCAGATGACCGTTATGACCCACAGGGATGCCTGAACACAGTAGGACACTGTATCTGGGAAAAGGAGCCGGTGTCCGGAAAGGTGTATAATCGGTAAATAATAATTAAAATATTTGGTGAACTGTGACGGAGGAAGATTCCTCGTAATGCGTGCCATATAGTTAATGGACCCAGGAAGCCCAAAAAATGGCGCCATTAGAGTCCCAATAAGGCTCTTGGACTGATAGGTGGGCCAGTGTCCAGCAGAACCCCGGAAAAGTGAGAAATTACGAAAATGCCCCTGTGTTGTACAAAAAGGGCAGTAGATGAATGAAGGGCATTCTGGTCATTCTGGACAGGCCCAGAGGTCAAGACATGTCTAAATAAGGTTGACTAGAGCCAGTATAAGCTTTGACCAGGTCCAGAAAGGTGTGAAATGACGATTTTGCCCTTAGGGTTAAAATAGGACAAGATAGGGCACCAAGGGCATTTTGGTCATTTCGCAGGGGATCTGTAACTGAGTCTGGACCCAGTATTAAAAATTTAATGATATAAAGGGTCTAGATACTAAATGTGAGGTCAATAGACATAAAAAGGATCTTCAGAAACATCAGATTCAGAAAACGGCACGTTTTTCGAGGCGATGGACCGGGCCGGTACTGGATTGGACCGGAAAGCTTCCAGAACCTCCAAATTTCATCACATGAAGCATATGGGTGGTGAGGTGTCCTATGAGGTGTCCCATGAGGTGTCCAGGGTGATGCAGTAAAAGGAAATTAAAGAAAATAGGAAATTCCAGGAAAAACCAGGACCACAGGATCATAAGTCTTCCTAATTACAAGATTGCCATTGCTCAACACTATAAATACCCCCTAGCTCTTCATTTTCATGCCAAGAAGCATTCTTAGAGGTAGAAAGAAGTTCTTGAGAGAGAAAGTGTGAGGAAGAAAGAAGTAAGGAAGTTCTGGTGAAGTTGGAAGTAGTAGGGAAGTTCTGAAGCTCTGCTTTTGAGGTAGTAACTAATCCTAACTCTTATGTAATGTCTTTGTGATGTGTTGTTTTGTTTGGTTGGATTGTTGTCTTATATGTTATGCTTGAAGCTCTATTCCAATGCTATGATCATATGTTATTGAATATGGAAGCATGCAGCATACTTATCTGTACACAATCACAAGCAAGCACCGTCACTCTGCATTACATATATTGTTATGATTGTTGCTACTGGGATTCTTTTGAATCTCATTCCCATACATAACATTACAGGGGAGGTTCTGTCAAAATGAAATTTGGAAATTTTAAGAGACGCCGTTATGCTGCCGAAATTCCGGCAAGAAAGCAGGAACAGGTAAAGGAACTGATACGTACTGTGTACGTAGTGCTGTCTAAGGAGGCTGGAAGTGAGTGGACCCAGCAGGTTCATCCAGTCTTTCCTGGGTACTATGTAGAATGGTAGTTCTCATGAGGGAATTACCGAATCGGTACAACATCGGTTACTTTCTAAAGAAGAATTGTAGCAGTTATGCTGCCGGATTTTAGACAGTGAAAAGATGTAATAGAAATTTGAGGGGATTGATCATACACTGATATACAACAGTTGATTTTCTAATAATAATTGTTATCTGGCATGTATGACTAATATGTGATGGTTGTATGCATGTGTATGTGAAGATTGAATGCTGAAAATAGGTTCAGTGAACAGTAACTCGTGAGGACCTATGCATGTTTGTTAAATCATTAAAAATAGTAAATGATTGAATTAATGCACTAAATTTTTATGGTAAAAATTAGATATACTAAGATTTAATTTGATATATATAATGCCCCATTTGGATGTCTGTACAAAAGGATATAAATTACCAAAGATGGAACCAGAATGCTGGATTCAGGAGAAAATCACTGGATGAACAGTAACTTTGAAACATTTACCCACGATGAATTGGTCAAGTAATGGTCAACCAATGATTTTTCCCTGAAATATAATTGAGTTAGATTCATGTAGCACTTTGAACCACTTCGTTTTGATTTTTCTAGAATTAGTTATGATTTTTCAAAGTCAAGTCGCTCATCTGGAATTTGCCACAGTGAACAGTACCGAAACAGTAGAATTCCAGATTGATAGTTTGGACTTCTATAACCCTGAAAGTGGTTCCAAATGCTACTGAATGGTTCCTAAGATGTATAAAAATAAGGATGTGACATATAGACCCAGAAAAATATAAAATTATGAAAATACCACTAAGTATGCTACTCTGTTGTGTCATTGAGCCAAAGATAGATGAAGGGTATTTTGGTTATTTGACTAAGGTTAGACAGTCAATGAGAGTTCCCAGAATAGTTGACCAAGGTCAGGGAATACTCTGATGAGGTGTGAAAAGATGAAAAGGCCCTTGAGATATTAAAGTAAATAAAGAAGAACTAAGGGGCATTTTGGTAATTTGTTAAGGGATTTGTGATTAAGTTTAGACCTAGTACAAGAATGTCAATGGTAGAAAGAATCCGGATACTAGATTTAAGGTCAGAAAGCATATTATGGAATCCCAAAAAAAATTAGATTCAGAAAACAATTTGGTTTTCAGGAAATGGGACTAAGCCGGTATCGGATTGGACTGGAATTTTTCCAGAAACTTCTCTCCATTAGAATTTTGCAACATGTCACTATGAGTTGTCCCTTGATGATGTCATGGATGATGTCATATTTAGCTTTTGAGAAAAGTTAATCCAAGAATAAATGTGAGGTATTAGATCAAATAGTGCACAAAATAATCTTGGCCATTCATTTTCCATGAGATTTTTCTATAAATACCCCTATTTTTCTCCCCAAAACCGTAGTTCATGGAATGCTTGGGGAAGCTATGTCAAAATGAAAACCCAAGCCAAAACAAAGAAGAATCCAAGGTCCAAAGTTCAAGTAAGCTAGAGATTAAAGGTAAGCAATCTATCCTAGGTTATTTTCCTTTGATTTTTTAGCTTGAACTTAGGGTTTTCATGAAAGAAAGTTGAGGTTTTCCTAGGGTATATGTGTTGTCCAAAACCCTAGATGAAAGGAGAAAGAAGAAATTAAAGTTAGAGTTATGTGATTAAAGCTTAAACAAGCTAGTTAGATGATTGGTTATTGAATCAAGTTGATATTCTTGACTTTGCCATGGTTGAGACCTTTTAGTTTGCACTGTTCATGTTAGAAGGAGATGGAATTTAAATGATGTAATACTTCCATTGAATTTATATGATGAATTTGTGTAGGATTGTATAGGTTTTGGAACTTTAGAAGCATTGGAATTAAAGGTTATAATGTTTGGAATTCTTCTCTGTTACTATTTACTCGTATGAACAATGATTAGATTTTCATGATTTTGATGCTTCCAATGGTTTTCAAATGAAAAGTTGTGTGGGTTAAAGTAGAGAAACAAGTATGGGAAGCATTGAAATCGAAATGAGAATTTTTGGAAGAATTATGCATGATTTTAAATTCTGTCCAAAACAGTGCATGGGAGCTAGAATTTCATGATTCTAAGCTCATAAATGGATTGAAAAGATGAAATTATGTAGGGTAAGATCAAGGCATCAATTGATTCAAAGGACAAGTCAATTGGTAAAGATTAAAGGAAGTTATGTTAGTTAAAGTAAGTTTAATGTTCAAGAGAGTTAGATGGTAATGAATGGATGATTATGTGATGTTAGGATTTGTTGGTGTGCTCAAAAGAGGCAGCCGTACATCAAGGAAAAGTAAGAAGAAAGAGCAAAGTTAAAGTGAAGAAAGTCAAGTATATGGGTAGTAAACTTACCCTAAACTTGAATGTATTGAATGTTATGCTTGATTGTGCTATGGCTTTGTTGAATTGTGTGCATAAGTGTAGATGATTGAAGCTCTGTTTTTATGATTACCTTGGCCAATTGTATTTGATATGATACATTAAAGCATGCACATTACACAATGTTAACACTTTCATAAGCAAGCACAAGCATTTACATTAATCCATGTATTCTTTAGTACCGTGATGAAAGAGGATGGTGAACCATGAAGAGAAGCTAGGAATTGGATAGTATAAATGTTATGTGAAGAATTGTTATATGTAATGTTGCTACGTGACCAATCTAAGCATTGATGGTCATGATGTAATGGAAAATAGTAAATGATGAGATAAATATATGAAATTTTACAGACATTTATTTAACATGACAAGCTTTGTTTATACACCAAGAATGCCTTATTTCAATGTCTGTACAAAGAGAACAAATTTTTCAAAGTCAGGGACTAGAATCTATTTTCAGAATTTTTGACCAAATGAACAATAATCTTTGAAAATTAAACTGTATTAATTGGCTAAGCATTTGGTCAGAAAATTATTTCTCCATTTAATTTAAAGATGTTAGCTTCTAGTAGAATTTTTAACCACATCATTTTAATTTTTCTAGAATTAATTATGATTTTTCGAAGTTCATCGCCTAATCTTGAATACCGTAGAACAGTAACTTGCCAAGAGTAAAAATTCTAGATCTAGCTAATGTACTTCAAAGGTCATGTAAGTGGTTCTAAATGCTACCAAATGGTCCTTAAGACATATAAAAATAAGGATGTTATATTTTGGTATCAGAGCAGAAGTTCTGGTATCAGATAGGATAATCCCCAAACTCTAACTCTAAGTAATAAGTATTTTGTTAAGTTAGGATATTGATTGAGATAGTTAGCCTTGATTATTTAAGCAAATCTTGCAAGAGTAGACATGGGGTTTCATAAAGTTAAGTCTAAGCTATCATTTAATCAGAGAGATTGCCGGCCAGTAATGATATATGAAGATGATATACATCCAGACTTTAATCCTTCAAACAGTGAAGAGAGTTCAGAAGATAGTATATGGGATCAGTCAGGAAGGTCTACAGTAGAATATCCCATAAATGTTTCTATAGACTCAAATCTGCAGTCTAGATATTGTGTAGAGGTTCAGCCTAATGTTGTGCATATATCAGATGATGCTGCCCCATATGATGATGAGTTTAGTAATTCCATACAGTATGAGTTTGTTGGAGTGCCCTCTAACCCTGATGTAAGCTCTATTCCTCCGATGAGAGGATAGATTATGGCTGAGGAAGATGAGTACTGGTACTGCATTACAGGTAGACTAGATATTATTCCTCCTCTACCAGAGTTTGAGGATAGATTTGATATGAGTAACTTACAGCAGTTCTTTAATCCAGAGATCCAGTCACAATCTATATCAGTCCCTTCCTATTCTCGTAGTCTAGGAATATATGATGTTATAGATAAAGATAAGTGAGATATTCCTGGTCCTAGTCAACCCAGACTTCTTTGCCAAAGACAGATAATGTTGACTATATGAATCTCAAGAAAGTTGTGGAGAGTGAACTACTCAGTTTAGGTCAAGGGATGGATAGAAGTAGAGATCAAGAACAATCAATCTATTTGCATTTCCTTAATGCCGAAGCAAGGATGATAAACTAATATATGACAGAGGGAATTAACCTAAATTAGGTTTATATTCTATAAGATTGGCATGAGATGGTCGTAAGTCAGATATTGCCATATACCCCTACATGGCATGTAGAGCTAAGTGAGTTTTTGACAAATGATCCTCCAACTGATATACAAGGGTGTCATTTTCGTATACAAAAATATTTGCAGTTTACAATTCCCTAGAAAAGAATGTAAAAGAGATGAGGGGCAATGTAAATATATAAATAGTATAAAGTAAAGTAATTACATAAATGTATAATAGTTATGACTTACCCCATATATAAGTGAATGTGTTCCCTATTTAATTCAATTATGATAGATAGATATGGATAAGTTTCAAGTGATTCAAGCTCATTAAAGTTAAGAATAAAAATTGTCTATTACTAGAGTAAAGACTGGACAAGAATACTAGAATAGAATGTTTAAAGAAAGCTATGTACAGGTCACAATGTGAAGTATTTTAGGTCACAACTAGAAGTCCCAGATAAGTTAAGTCGCGATGAGTTAAGACACAGATCGTAACAAATAATCATAGAGGTGTTTTGGTCGTGATGAGTAAAGACCACTAGCCACGACGAAAAGTCACAGAGCTATCAGGTCGTAATTAGTCAGGTCATGGGACGCAACTAATATACACAGAGCAGTTTAAGTCGCAGCGAGAGAAGACCTGTGGTCATAACTGAAGAACCCAGAGCTATCAAGTCGTGACGAGTAGAATGAGATGGTCGCGACTAATGTTCACAGAGAATATGTGTCGAGACTAGATAACACTCAGGTCGCGACTAAGATACTAATGATGAATGAAGATGCTAGCCTCACTAAAGTTTATCAGTTAGAGGTTTAGCACTAGGTACAGGCAAGCTAAACAGCATGAGATATAGAGATACATATCAGTTTTAGAATATGTTCAAAAGTATATCCTCTGTGTGACATCTGGAGTAGATCTACATTACAAAAAAAATTGTTCAGTTAGTCTTTCCTAAATAAAAGAATCAAAAGTTAGAATGAGACTTGCGTAAGAAATGATCCTAATACATGACTTAAGGTTAGAGATGTGATGGTTAATAGATAGAAAGTTAAAGTTCCTGAAATAGAGGGATACCATCACAAAGAGACAGTAACCTAGTAGACCTAAGGTAGAGCACCCTAGAGAATAGAAGTAATAGTGTTAGATGATGAATGAGATCCATGTGACTTAAGTTAGTCAGGATCAAGAAAATAATAGAAAGGAACTATAGTTTGGTCAAGAGCAGACTGAGACCGATATACATACAAAAAGAGTTAAGAGATAGTAGAGAGATGCAGAAGTTACTCCATAAAGATAGAGATTTATCCGCTCACCTGAGAAGTTTTTCTCAAGTAAGTTTATTAAAAGCATTCCTCTCAGTTAGATAGAGATGAGCTTGAGGCTAAGGGTTAAAATAGAGAAAGAGAAATAGTTGGATGAATACTTAGTCGAGTTCATCTATATGAATAGTGAGAGTTGAATGACTAAGAAGTTAGTTCATAGATTGAATTATGTGTTACAAAGAAAAAGTTTTTCTCAGGTAGTTATAGAAGTTCAATAGAGTGGTAGATGTATGCAAGATTAGAAATAGAAGTGTATGATGTCTAGAGAGAGAAAGGTAGCCACAGTTTTAAAGATAAAGTGACTCCCTTATCTCCTATGTAAGAAAGAGTAATGAAGGGTTGAGTCTGTACCCCAGCAAGAGGGTAACATGGCAGCCTAAGTAAATGAGTTTTTATCTCAAGTTCATGAATGAATGATCGAGATCTAGCAGATAAGGTGATAAAGGGACAGAATACTTAAAAAGGTTACCTAGTTAATTGTTTAATTGTAGTGTGCATATAATGGATGGTTGAGCAAATTATGTGATGATGATATGGCTTATGTTGCTATAAGTTATGATGATCAGTTGCATCTCCTTGCAGTTGTCATGTGATGACATGCATATTAGATAATGCTTAAATAATTGTATCTCCTTGCATATTATGCATGTTAGAGTATGCTATGATGAATGAATACTCTCCTTCGCAGTACATGTGAGGTAGAGTATATATGATGAGAAAGTTATGTTGCTCCCATACCATATGACATGCAATTAAATAATTTAACTTGGTAATGATGATAAAGCTATAGAAAAATGATAAACGAGATAGTTAGCCAGTAAATCCCTAAAGTTTAGAATGAGAATCTAAGACAAACAATGATAGTCAATTAGACAGATAATGATATTAGAGATGAATATTGATGGCAAACCTATAGACATGTGATTACAGTACTCAAGACATATCCCTTCAATGGGGATAAGATATATGAATGATGTACCATGAACATGAAATGAAATGAGATGTAGCTATGAAATATGATGTAGTGCCAAGAGAGCAACGTTTATGTAATGAAAGTAAATGCTCTCACAATAGAGTTAGATTGCTCTTGTGATAGAGTCAAATTGCTCATGAGATAGAGCCAAGAGAATAGACAGTGTAGCTCATGATAAAGCCATGTCTATCTGATGAGATGTACAAATTATAATAGTTATGTGCATAGTAGAACCTACGTAGCTCTCTACAGTACTATATATAGCAAAGTTATGAAAGATGAGAATGAAATGAGAAATTCCTGAGTAATAGAGGAAATGAATAAAGTCTTAATAAATAATATTGTCTTCTGTGATCGTTTTTGGGAAATTATCTATTGAGTTAGCAATTAAGTAGAAGTAACTAATCTTGTAACTTAGTCCGTTAGTTTAGGTCTTCTAAAAATAAGAATACAGTATAACAGAATCGTAGTAGATTATGGAGGATCGAAGTTAGATCCCAGCATGGTTTGCAGAGAATAGAATGCTAGGGTCGTAGTTAGATCCTAAAGAGGCTTACTGTTGATCACAGTAGATCCTGAGGATCGCAGTAGACCTAACCTAAAGAAAGAAAATGAATGAGCCATAAGTACAGTATTTCTTTAGAAAGACAATTACCAAGGACAAGGTTAAGGTAGAAAAGCTTCACAAGTTGATTAACTCACAGCAGAGAGAGTACCCATAATATTAGTTTCAGATAGCCTTACTATTATTATAGACTGAACTCATAATCTTCTTACATGAAGAATGAAGTAAAGTTAACAGAGGTTCCTAAGATGAGGATAAAGAGAATGAGAATGAAAGCTAGATACATCCTCCAGATGAGGACAAAAAGGTTAAAAAGCCAAAGAGATTTATAGAAAAGGGTCTAAGATAGTAAAGTACCAGGGTTAGAGCCTGTTAGTACTAGTGCTTCAGATTTTTATCGGCACTTTTCAGTTAAGTGTGCTCAGGCAAGAGTAGTCCAATGATGGGTGACCCTTGGGAAGTAATGAGAAAAGAGTGTAAGTGCCACAGAAGTTTGGCATAGATGTGCAGAGTTATGTAAAATGATAGAAAGAGTTATGAAAAGTTAGAAAGGGTTATGAACAGTAAAAGACTAGAACCCTTATGTCAAGTCCAAATAGAATGGATTTGAAATGAAAGATTTAAATTATGACTTTGTTCAGGAGAAAGAGAAGCAAAAGAGCAATATTCTCCTGGGAGGCTGACAAAGTTATAAGTTAAAGAGAATGTTAAACTTATGGTATCTCAGGATACGTCATGATAAGATAAGATAAGTCATGAAAGGTTAAGATACACCATGATATAGCCAGATTTGGCAAGATATGCCAAGATACGGCATAAGAAGTATGTAATGAGATACATAATGAGAAATATGTGTTGAGAAGTATAATACGAAGTAGTTTTGTAGCTAATTCTGTAGACAGATATAGAGGCTCCCTTTTGTAGAGATAAGATGTTTAAATGTTATGTTATAGATGGAATAGGAAGTGAGAGCTTTCACACCTTGCATGAAATGCTAGGCATTATGTTATGTTTGTAAAATATGCTAAAGCTCTGAAAGTTAGAATAGTGCAAGCTCCACATGTTAAAGTTGTGCATGCTCCGAGTGTTAGAGTTGTGCATATTCAGGAAAGGAATGCTTGAGCTCCGATGTTAGATCTTTGCATTCATAAGCAAGAAATACGTTTTAGGGGAATTTCTCAAAAGTTTAGCCCATGAAGGCAATGGATCATGTAGAAGATAATATTTTTAGAAAAGTATGTGGGCTAGGGCTAATAAAGACCCAGAAAAGTATAAAATTATGAAAATGCCATTGAGTATGGCACACTGTTATGTCATTCAGCCAGAGATAGACGAAGGGCATTTTGGTCATTTGACTAAGGTTAGACAGTCAAGGAGAGTTCCCAGAATAGTTGACCAAGGTCAGGGAATACTCTGATGAGGTGTGAAAAGATGAAAAGGCCCTTGAGATATTAAAGTAAATAAAGAAGAACTAAGGGGCATTTTGGTAATTTGCTAAGGGATCTGTGTTTAAGTTTAGACCTAGTACAAGAATGTCAATGGTAGGAAGAATCCGGATACTAGATTTAAGGTCAGAAAGCATATTATGGAATCCCAAAAAAATTAGAGTCAGAAAACAGTCTGGTTTTTGGAAAATCGGACTGAGCCGGTATCGGATTGGACTGGAATTCTTCCAGAAGCTTCTCTCCATTAGAATTTCGCAACATGTCACTATGAGTTGTCCCTTGATGATGTCATGGATGATGTCATATTTAGCTTTTGAGAAAAGTTAAATCCAAGAATAAATGTGAGGCATTAGATCAAATAGTGCACAAAATAATCTTGGCCATTCATTTTCCATGAGATTTTTCTATAAATACCCCTATTTTTCTCCCCAAAACCGTAGCTCATGGAATGTGTAACATCCCAATTTTTGGGTCTAGTTGAGCTGGGAGGTAGTCTGATATGGGCAGGCTGCTAAACCCATAGTCCTATGGTGGTAATCTGATATGGGCGGATTATTTACCTATATTTTGTAGGATCCGAGGGATGAGCTTAGTCCTTCAGGATGTAAAGATGAGTTAAGTCTTTAACCTACAGAATTGGGACAGTTCACCTAGGTTCAAAATGAGGAATGTAAGAATGTCCTAAGTCTTAAGCCTAGGAATTCTACAGGTAGCTTGATATGGGCTAGCTCCTGTGTAAGATAACCTGATATGGGCGGGTTATCGAGCCTTTCAATTAATGAGGACTCCCGAAGAGTTAAGGGATGAGTTATTGAAAGAGAATTTCTAGAACTTAAGATGAAGGATAAGAAGAAAGTGAGATAAGATAGATCCCAGAATTATGCTAAGATTCTGTAGGGTAAGATATGAAAGAAATGGACACTACTTATGAGAGAAGTAGAGTTGTCCATGGGAAAGATGTAAAGTAACTTTTGGTTGCGACGAGGAAGTGTCTTGGTCGCGACTCATATTAGCAGAGAGGATTGGTCGCGACAGAAATATGTGTGGTGTCGCGACTAATAAGTAAATGAGTTTGGTTGCGACTAAAATGTACTGAGGTCGCGACTGAAAAGTGATATGGTCGCGATGAGAAGATGTTGTAGTCGCGACTAGTGTACACAAAGATGTTAGGTCGCGACAAGATGATGATGAGGTCGCGACTAGTAACCATAAGTGGTGCTGGCGCATGGGCCAAGAGTGGTGAAGGTCCAAGGGAGACAGTTACTCGGTCGGCACGAAAACCGAGAAAGTGATCAGATAAGTCTGGGACTTATCTGGAAAGCATTGGGAAGCGTGCAAGGTCTCTTCCAGGCGCCACATGGCTCTGGTCTGGAGAAAGCAGATAAAGCTGAGGGCACGTATTACGAGGCAGGAGACTGGACCGGTGAGTCAGCATGCTGAGTCAGCTGCTGAGGTGTCCAGGAATTTCAGCATGTGGAAAATATGGTGATGAGTCAGCTGTTGAGGTATCCCCTGAGGTGGCACTGATGATGCAGTAAAAGGGAATTAAGGAAAATAGGAAATTCCAGAAAAAACCAGGACCGCAGGATTAGATGGCATGGAAATTACGAAATTGCCATTGAGGATGTATATAAATACCCCCCTTGTTTCATTTCCATTCACGCATGGTGAAGGGAAAGAGAGAGAAAGAAGAGAGAAAGGGAGAAGGAAAGGAAGAGAGAAAGGAAGTAAGGAAGTTCTGGCAGAGCTGGAAGCAGAATAAGGATAGTAGAGTTCTGCTGAGCTAGCCAGGTAGTAACTAATCCTAGCTTTTATGTAATGGCTTTGTGATTGATGTGCTATTGTTTGGTTGGATTATTGTTTTATATGTTATGTCTGAAGCTCTACTGCAATGCTATGATCATATGTTATTGAGTATGGAAGCACGCGGCATGCTTATCTATACACAATCACAAGCAAGCACTGTCACACTGCATTACATATACTGTTATAATTATTACTACTGAGATTCCCCCGAATCTCATCCCCCTTGTATAACCATTTCAGGGAGGTTATGTCAAGGTAGATTTTGAGAATTTTGAGAGACGCCGTTATGCTGCTGAAATTTCGGCGGAGATAGCAGTAGTGGAGAAAGGATAGGATGCGTACTGTGTACGTAGGTACTGTCTAAGGAGGCTGGTAGTGAGTGGACCTAGCCAGTTCATCCAGTCTTTCCTGGGTACTTACGTAGAATGGTAGTTCCTACGGGAATTACCGAATCAGTACAGCTAGTATAGCTTCCGCAGGTGTGCTCTGAGGAGTCTAAGGCAGGATGTTTCAGAATTCTTGGGGAAGCTATGTCAAAATGAAAACCCAAGCCAAAACAAAGAAGAATCCAAGGTCCAAAGTTCAAGCAAGCTAGAGATTAAAGGTAAGCAATCTATCCTAACTTATTTTCCTTTGATTTTTTAGCTTGAACTTAGGGTTTTTATGAAAGAAAGTTGAGTTTTTCCTAGGGTATATGTGTTGTCCAAAACCCTAGATGAAAGGAGAAAGAAGAAATTAAAGTTAGAGTTATGTGATTAAAGTTTAAACAAGCTAGTTAGATAATTGGTTGTTGAATCAAGTTGATATTCTTGACTTTGCCATGGTTGAGACCTTTCGGTCTGCACTGTTCATGTTAGAAGGAGATGGAATTTCAATGATCTAATGCTTCCATTGAATTTATATGATAATTTTGTGTAGGATTGGATAGGTTTTGGAACTTTGGAAGCATTGCAATTGAAGGTTGTAATGTTTAGAATTGTTCTCTATTACTATTCACTCATATAAACAGTGATTAGATTTTCATAATTTTGATGCTTCCAATGGTTTTAAAATGAAAAGTTGTGTGGTATAAAGTAGAGAAACAAGCATGGGAAGCATTGGAATCAAAATGAGAATTTTTGGAAGAATTATGCATATTTTTCAATTCTGTCCAGAACAGTGCATGGGAGTTGAGATTTCATGATTCTAAGATCATAAATGGATTCAAAAGATGAAATTGTATAGGGTAAGGTCAAGGCATCAATTAATTCAAAGGCCAAGTCAATTGATAAAGATTAAAGGAAGTTATGTTAGTTAAAGTAAGTTTAATGTTCAAGAGAGTTAGATGGTAATGAATGGATGATTATGTGATGTTAGGATTTGTTGGTGTGCTCAAAAGAGGCAGCCGCACATCAAGGAAAAGTAAGAAGAAAGAGCAAAGTTAAAGTGAAAGAAAGTCAAGTATATGGGTAGTAAACTTACCCTAAACTTGAATGTATTGAATATTATGTTTGATTGTGATATGGCTTTGTTGAATTGTGTGCATATGTGTAGATGATTGGATCTCTGTTTTTATGATTACCTTGGCCAATTGTATTTGGTATGATACATTAAAGCATGCACATTACACAATGTTAACACTTTCACAAGCAAACACAAGCATTTACATTAATCCATGTATTGTTTAGTACCGTTTGCTACTAAAATTTCCCTTGAAATCTCACCCTATCCATGTAATTCCAATCCCAACAGGTTTATGAATGATGAAAGAGGATGGTGAAGCATGAAGAGAAGCTAGGGATTGGATAGTATAAATGTTATGTGAAGAATTGTTATATGTAATGTTGCTATGTGACCAATCTAAGCATTGATGGTCATGATGTAATAGAAAATAGTAAATGATGAGATAAATGTATAAAATTTTACAGATATTTAGTTAACATGTCAAGCTTCGTTTATTCACCAAGAATGCCTTATTTCAATGTCTATACAAAGAGAACAAATTTCCAAAGTCAGGGACCAGAATCTGTTTTTAGAATTTTTGACCAAATAAATAGTAATCTTTGACGATTAAACTGTATTAATTGGCTAAGCATTTGGTTAGGAAATTATTTTTACCTTAAATTTAAAGATGTTATCTTCTAGTAAAATTTTGAACCACATCATTTTGATTTTTTTAGATATAATTATGATTTTTTGAAGTTCATTGCCTAATCTGGAATACCATATGAACAGTAACTTGCCAAGAGTAAAAATTTCAGATTTAGCTCATGGACTTCAATGGTCATGTAAGTAGTTCTTAATACTACTGAATGGTCCTTAAGACGTATGAAAGTAAGGATGTTACACCTATAATTTCTTTGTGGGAGTGAATTTGAAGAACTCAGATCCTCCAACAGGTTTCCCAATAGAAGGGAACAAATCACTTGACATGGTAGGACATAGGCAGTTAAAAGACATCTCCATGTCACCAAAGTACCTTGAACAAAAAGTTAGGACCTTGTCCCCTGAATAACCTTCTATTATTGACCCCTCTGGCCACACCTTGTTGCAAACATAGGCTTTCAATTTTCCCATGTATCTGTTGTGTAACATACATTCGATTGACAACTGTGTGTGTTGTAGAATCACTAGAATGAAATAAAATATGAAATCATAAAGTTTCTCATACCTCTCGATAGGGTACATCCAGCGATATTGAACTGGGCCAGCAAGCTTTGCTTCTCGAACAAGATGGACCGTCAAGTGAACCATGAAATTAAAAAGGATGGAGGAAATATCATCTCTAAGTGACACAGTGTAAGAATATTTTTTCCTGCAGCTGATCGAGCTCCTAAGGCATTAACACCTTGGCACAAAACTTCTTGAAAAAAGAATATAACTCCACCAATACCACTGATATGTCAGTAGGAAGCGTGTATCTTAAAGCCAGAGGACGGAGTTGTTGCATCAGAACATGCAAATCATGACTCTTTAACCCCGAAACCTTTCGAGACTAGAGATCGGTATATATTGATATATTGATAGCATATCCATTAAGGATTTTGATGTTCTTCAACATCTAAAGGAAGATAGCCTTTCGAGACTAGAGATCGGTATATATTGATATATTGATAGCATATCCATTAAGAACTTTGATGTTCTTCAACATCTAAAGGAAGATAGCCTTGTTCTGCTTAGTCAAGGTGAACTTAGTTGGTTGAACTTGTCATTGTCATCTGGCCAAGCTTGTTCATGATTCCCTAAGCTCGTAAATCTTTCCTAAATGCGAGATGATCATTAGACTTTCCAGTTTCATTGAGCAACATACACAGCAAGTTGTCACACATATTTTTCTCAATATGCATGACATCCAAACTGTGGTGTAGAAAATTATGCTTCTAATAAGGAAGAGAGAAGAAGATACTTCTCTTGTGCCACTGAAGAGGCTTACAGTTAGATGTCCCACAAGACTGTCGTCCCGGTCGCTTAGGATCCTCAATATTCTTGCCAAATTCAACATCAACATCTTGTAACTTTCGAAAAATATCATTACCAGACAAATTGGTCGGAGGATCTCTCTCTTTTCTTGTTTACCATTAAAGAGGATCCACTGCAATCTAAATATGTGTTTCAAATTGAGGAATCGTTGATGTCCTATAAAACATCACTTTTGACTGTGCAGAAGGCGGCATGATATTGCATCAAAGTTACGCTCAAGACAGGCCAACCCAGTATGCACGTTCCAGCCAAAAAAAGTTCCCAAACCCAAAATATCACTTATCGTCCACATTAATACTACAAGGAGATTGAATAGATGCTTCTTGTACGAGGCATACGTCTTGACGTCATCCATCCATAGCTCTATCAACTCTTGTATTAACTGTTGTAGGTACACGTCTATATCATTTCTCAGTGCTTTCTTTCTAGGGATGATCCATCTATATCATTTCCAGGTACACGTCTTCATGGAGGTTGATTTGAATTTGAAATTTGTACTTTTGTAGCGGTTGATACCCGCTACAAAATGTCGTGACGCATATCTTCATGGGGAGATTTGAATTTGAAATTTGTACTTTTTACATCGGTTACTAACTGCTACAAAATATAATAATTCAAACAATACATTTTGTAGCAGTTGTTAACCACTACAAAGTAATAGGATTAAATTAAATTTCTATAATTAAACTAAAATACATTAAAGTTTATGAAATAAACTAAATTTTAGGAAATCATTAAATAAAATAAATTTATAAATTTAAATTTAAATCTTCAAACTCAGAAAAATAAAATATAAATAACAATTTTTTTTAAAAAAATACAAAAATCCACTAAGGGATGTTGTACATCATCTTGAATATCCATGTTGAGATCTGGCAGCTATTGTGGAGCAGGTGGGGGCAGTGGGCTGGTATGACCAAAGGCGGCATGATAAAAGTAGGCATCAATGGAGGAATTATGACACCCAGAATTTGTGTCAATATATACCTCATGCAGGCGTTCACTTTACTTATGAAGGCGTCAACCTGTGACTGCATGTGGCTATGTATGGTCTACACCTGGGACTACACCTGGGTCTAGAACATGGTCTCCAGGCCATCTACTCTTGTATCTCCTGTCTGACCTCATCCCAAAGTTCAGCTTGGCGCTAGACTCTTGTGGATGTTTGGGCCTATGCAGCTTGTGACTGAGAGGATAATGGGTCCTAAGATGGGCCATAAGCACTCGAAGACTATCTCAGTCTCATTAGTATGGGACCAGACCAAATCCCATGATCTTGCCTGGGTGTTAAGGTCGGCCACGAACCTTTAGGAGTGATACGGTGGGATCCAAGGCAAACCCCTGTGACTCCTACATATCTGCATTGATCTGGGTCATCCACGCTCTCAAAACAATAGGAAAAATTAAACAAATTAAAAATGTTAATTATTTATAAAAACACTAAATTTTAGTAATTAAATACATACCATAGCTTCTTCAACCTCTTCCAATGCAGGAGTCCTGTCATGAGGCCTATATAACTCATGCCACATCTCGCCTATGGTAGGCGTGTATCCTCGCTCTGTCATGACCTTCCTCTCTTTAAATTTAATTACAATTAAATATGTAACTATTAAATAAGTTATAAATAGTTAATGACATCTAGTAATTTAATTTATTTACTTATGATCTCATCGTAAGCTACCGAGAAGGGTCTCGAGCTGCCCCTTTGCCCCTGGTCTGGTGACGGACATTAGCGGCACCTCTCTAGGACGCTTCCTGAAACAAAGTTACATATATAGTCAATCAAGTGGGCAAAGAATTAAATATTCTAAACTTAATTAACTAAATTCATACCCTTGCTTTTAGTGTAAACCGCGATCTTACGAACTCCCTCTAATCCTAATAGGGGCACCATCAGGCACATCGTTCGCTATTTCCTCCTCACTCTGTATCCCGTCACCATTTGCCCGATGAAATAGGGCCAACCTCGCATTCCCCCAGTCCTCCGCCAGCTTCTTCATCATGTTCCCCCGTAAACGCTCTTTGACCATAAACTTAGTATGCAATTAAGTAAATTAAATGTTAATTTTTAACAAAATATTCATATTTAAATAACCGATGTAGGATTAACATTAATTACCTTTATTAGTCCCACACTCTTTTCTTGATTGGCGCATCCATCGCCCGCTAGTCTTTCTTGTTGATAGGGAAACGGGTCCACTCTTTCACCAACAATCGCAGGTACTTGTACAACTGGCCCCCTTGTTGGATCGACGGGACCATACGGTTAACCGGCATAATCACACGCCCCTCGACATCATGGAGACATCTATAGTTGTCATCCTACTAGTTGACTTAAACCCCTGTTTGTCTACAAAGTATAATTTAAAAATAATTATATTATCCAAACTCATATAAAATTCAAATTAGAAATAGAAAAGTACAAATTAAATAAATTCTTACCTACGACTTCTAATAACTGCTCTGTTTACCGCCTTCCACGATGAGGCCCCTTATCTGCTTGGTCACTGGCCACCCATCATCCCCTTCCTGATCAAACCAAACGTCCTCTTCTCCTCTGCCTGCTCCCTCGCATGTATCATAATGATAGGAAGACTCTCCAGTCTGAGGAGCTCCTATACCAAATAGAGAAAACATCATTATGTGGTCATTCATCTTGTAGTGCACATAATCTTCCACACTGATGTCCAGCTCAGAATCCCTATCATCAGCATCAGGGGTAGGTCTGTACGACTCTATCAGCTCCTTACCACTATGATGACTCATCCTATTTAAAATAACAAATACACAATGGCACA
The DNA here is from genome assembly GCA_037074615.1 of Leucaena leucocephala. Taxonomy (NCBI): domain Eukaryota; kingdom Viridiplantae; phylum Streptophyta; class Magnoliopsida; order Fabales; family Fabaceae; genus Leucaena; species Leucaena leucocephala. The sequence goes on from JAYWLJ010000058.1 coordinate 58,618, forward strand.
TTTATTGAATATAAATAAATAGTTGCATGATAGTCTCTCTATTTTTATAAGTAAATAATCAATATATAAATAAAGTCCAATTTATTGGAAAAATTCATAATTCAATAATCAAAATATTAAATTCCTAATCACAATCCTAATTAACAGATAAAAATATTCATACTCAAACACCACTTTTAACAAATAAACTAATTTATATTCCTAGTCAAACAGGTACTCGTAGTCCAATTTATATTCCTTATTAACAAATAAAAATAAAATCCAACATAATAAAAATATTCCTAGCCATATAAACTACGCAAAATAAATAGTCCAATAACATAAAATAAGAATTTATAATTAAAATATAACTAAATTAAAAAAACTCAACTTAAATAAATAAACTACGTAAGTAAAATTTCTATTCATACCTCAAAAGTGGACTAAAATCTTAGTATACACGTCAAATAAGACTTCTATCACAATTCAACAGAACTTCGCTACTCGTAAACGGAAAAATTTTAAAATGGAGGTACATAGGGGTATTTATAGGTTGTTGAAAGCTCTTTTTTTGTACCGATTTACCATTTGTATCGATTAATTATGACAAAACTGGTGCAAAATGCCAATAGTCTGTAAACTCGGGCATGTGAACCGTCTCTAATCCGTGAGGAATATTGTAGCCATTGGAAAACTGTTGCAAACTTCTATTAAACTAATGGTCACTTGTCCCCTTGGATTTTTGAGCCGTTTAGACCACTGGAAACTATTCGCGTGATGTGGCGCGAATTTTAGTAATGGTTTTAAATATTGTATTAATGTTCCTGCCTTATAGCGCCAGCTTGGCGCCATATTTGTAGCAGTTATAACCATTGTAAATGTCTCTAAAGAAACTATTCACGATCAAATAGCTACAAATATACAGCGGTTCATTGTCCAACCATTACAAAATGACACTTTGCAATGGTTTGCCCCTATCCGCTACAAATCAACCGTTATAACTCTCAATTTTTTTTTGTAGTGTCATAAGTTGATATTAGGCTACAAATGTGCATATTCATGATTTCAAAGACAAGCAATTTTCAAATATTCTATTTCAAATATCTTAATTTTCCAAAAATACATTAAAATGATTGGAAAAACATTTTTGAAACGTGTGGGAATTAGTATTGGAGATTAATACACTTGTATAGAAATTTCAAAAGTATTCTAATACCATTTGCTAGAGTCATCAACTATGTACTATCATGTTCTTGAACTCCTTATCCTCTAATGAGCCTTTTTGTTTAAACCATCTGCATGATGAAGTTCAAGCTTATTTATTTAGAAACTTTGACAATCCCCTAACTTTCTTTCTATCCACGGCTAACCTTATAGAGAGATATTTCTCTATTATAACTATTAAATTTATAAGAACAATCCTCTAATTAATTAGTGTAGGGACTAGAATAAATTACTTACCTTATTCCTAAGCTTGCCGAGTCCCTAAGCTCCTTAGATTGCTCCTATCTCGGTCAGACCTCCTTCTTTTTCCTTCCTTTCTTTCTCTCTCTCTCTCTCTCTTCCTTTCACTTCTTCTTGTCGTGGGTGTGTGGAATGGAAGGGGGTGAGGGGTATTTGTAAATGGAGGAAGGTAGAATGGACGGTCCAGATCGAATCGCGATGAATGACTCAGATTGCTTAGCTTCCTCAAGAAGCTTCACCTGTATCATCAAGATGACATCATCAAGGACACCTTCCATACTAGGTGGTACCTTGGTGGGTCTCATGGGACACCTCGCCTAGGGAGTCATCACTTCTGGAAACCTCCAGTCCGATTTGTCCAATCCTATACCAGCTTAGTCCAATTTCCTAAAAACTAGACTATTTTCTAAATATAATTTTTCTGACATTCCATAATATGCTTCCTGATCTTAAATCCAGTATTTGGATTCTTCTTATCATTGATATTCTTGTTCTGGGTATTAACTTAATTACTGATCCCATGACAAATTACTAAAATGCCCTTAGTTCTTCTTTATTTCCTTTAATAAGTATAGGGGCATTATTATCTTTTCACATTTCAACAGAATATTTTATGACTATGGTCAACTACTCCTGTATCTCTCTTTGACCTTTTGATCTGGGTAAAATGACTAAAATACCCTTCACTTATTATTCTATAATATAGGGATATTTTTATAATTTTGAACTTTTTCTGAATATTTCTATACACTGGTCCCTTTAACCAATGAATTGATATCATGGGCCTGGGCCTCACTTGGCGTCATCATGGGCCTCTTATGACATCATCTGGACTCATCCAGTCCTAGCTTCTTACTACTTAAGTTTTTCAATCGGATATCGGGTGTCAACAAACTCCTATCAAAATTCACTAAAATATGAATAACTTTTCCTACAAAACTCCTTTCGAGGTTCCACCAGTTCCCTGACCTCTGGCTTCACATAACGCACCTTCCTATAACTTCTCATTTATATCTGAGGTCAAGAAGGTCTAATAAAAATTTTAGATAACTTTCAGACTATCAAATAAATATCAGCTATCTGAAACTCCAATAAAATTTCTGTATCAGGCTAGATTAACTATCACAAATTTCTCTATCTACTGATAAAATTTGAGACTGAAATGCTTCTGGGCAGTTATAAGCCTTTTCTGGCTTAACTTTCTATAATTACCATTTTTCCCTTAGAAACTTTTTTTCTTTCCAATTAAGTCCCTTAACTTTTCATAATTATACTTTATGGCCCACAACTTGTGTCTACTTTCATTTCATACCATAAAACTTTTAGACTTTTTTTGAGTCCTTTTCTTTTCCAAAATGACCATTATACCATAGGGATTTTCACTATTTATATATAAGTCCCTATACTTTCACTTATTTGTAGTTTAGTCCCTGAAAAACCTCTGTATATTTCTGGGACTTTCGCTCAAAGGGGTCTGGTAGCATATCTATTTTAAGCTACTTTCTGAGTCTTTTGGCCTAAAAATTGGGATATTACACTTTCTTTCTAGAAGAATTGTTAGAATGGTTATATAAAAGATAAATTTCATTTATATGTGAGAACATATAATAAGTATTAACTTATCATCAAAACATTTCAATCCTTAGTGAAAGCATATGAGTATGCTAAAAGATTGAGCTTGTAAAATATTATATATAGAAACAAAGCTCTCATTAAAAAAACTATATTTTATGATAATGCTTCATTTTAAATCAAATATACATTTTCATTATTAATTTTCAAATATGACCGTTGAAAAATTGAGTTCATTATTCAGATGTAGGGATAGTGTTCACTACTTAGAAAAGGATTCAGACAAGAGATAGTGACACCTAGATAAATAGAACTATACCCCATACCTTATAATTTTACGAGGTAGTGTTCAAAGATACGACTAAAATAGGTTAGTCTTAATCAGCTGTTACCGCCGAGGTCTAGTGTTTCTTAGCACGATGTGGCTGGACTAAGCAGGATAACGTCTGAGGACTAATTTTCTCTATTGACAAAGATATAAGATGACTAGTCTAAGGTCAAGTGAAGCTACAATAGTAGCTTGAGGTATCATTTTATGACCAAACACTATAACGATGATGATGATGATATGTGCAAGTCGTGACATGAAGGTGTGCAGGTTGCAACTAGTAGTCACAAAGAAGTGAGGTTGCGATGAGTTAGGTTAAAGGTCATGACTAATATACACAGAGGAGTCCAGGTCAGGATGGGAGAAGACCTTTGGTCGTGATAGAAGAATATAAAGCTATCTAGTCATGACGAATAGATTGTGATACTCACGACAGAAGTTCACAGAGAACATGACTCGCGACTAGCCAATACTCAGGTCGTGACTAGGATACATAGAGACCTGATGTTATGGCAACGATGAGAATGAAGGTACCAATCTCGCTGAAGTTCATTAGCTAGAGGATTGGTATAAAGCGTAATCAAGCCAGATAGTATAAATTACTGAGATACGAAAGATCAATTTAAGACAATGTTCAGAAGTAGATACTCCGTGTGATCACCGAGAGTAGATCTACATGACAAAAGGCCTTGTTCAGCTAGTCTTTCCTGAATAGAAAAATCAAAAGTTAGATTGAGAATTGTCTAGGAATAAGCCTACCACATGGCCTAAAGTTAGAAACGTGATGGTTAATAGATAGATAATGTTTCTGAGACAGAGGAATCCTATCATGAAAAAATAATATCCTAGTAGACCTGGGGTAGAGCACCCTAGAGAACAGAAGTAATAGTAGTAAATGATGAATGAGATCCATGGGACTCAAGTTAGCCAGGATCAAAAGACAGATCAAAAAGGAACCACAGTCTGATCAAGAATAGACTAGGACTGATAGATAGACAGAGGAGGTTAAGGGATAGTAAAGAGATGCATAAGTACTCTATATAGATGGAGATTGATCCGCTCACCTGAGAAGTTTTTCTCAAATAGTTTTACAAGAAGTATTCCTCTCAGTTAGATAGAGATGAGCGTTAGGCTAAGTGTTAAGGTAGGAAAAAAGGAACCCTTTGATGAATACTTAGTCGATTTCATCCACATGAACAGTGATTGTTGAATGATTGAGAAGTTAACTCACAGATTGAATTCCGTGTTACAAAGAAAAAAAATTTCTCAGGTAGTTATAGAAGTTCAACAAAGCAGGAAATGTATGCGAGATTAGAAAAAGAAGTTTATGATGCTTAGAAAGAGAAGAGGTAACCACAGTTTAAAAGATAAAGAGACTCTTCTATGTATGAAAGATTAATGAAGCGTTGTGTCTATACCCTGGTAAGAGGGTAACGTGGCAACCTAAGTTAGATGAGTAGTTATTCTTGAATAAATGATCAGGATCTGATAGATAATATGACAAAGGAAAAAATGCTTTAAAGTTTACCTAGTTAGTTGTTTAATTGCAGTGTTCGTATAGAGAGATATTCTGACAATCGAATAGTTAATTGATTAATGAACACTCATTAATTGATCAATTAATTGATTAATTGACTTTCATTTTAATAATAAAGAGCAATGTCCTGACATTAATCGAACATTCAATTGATTAAATGATAATCAGTAATCGATTGACTAATCAATTAACTTGATCTAAATTCTTCTGTCACTTTTGACAATACAGAAACAACTTGATTGATTAAATTATCTTTTACAGAAACAATTTGAATTATTTTTGACATCGTCAAAACATCATTGAGTATGAATTCTAACAAATTCATTGATAAAATGTGTTGGATTGTGTGTTGTTAGTGGTTGAAATCCTAAGTTTGCACGAGACTTTGTGTTGTGGATTAACATTATGGTTTATGGTACTTTTGGTTAAAATTCGGTGAAAGAATTATTCATTTATTGATATATGATGGTCTTGTGGTTGAGTTGTGATATTTTAGGCTTTGATTGCCCAAGGCCCAATTGTTATGATTTGTTGTTAACCAATAGTTTGCACTTTTAACCATGTTAATGGGTTCGAATCCTTTTCTAACATAGTTGGCGCACGAATGATTATCTATGATAAGTAGTTATTTGTGAGCTCTCTCTTCTTCTATCATGAATAAGTGTTTGTGTTTCTAGTAGAGCTTTATTATATCCATAATAGACCTTCAAATACTAGTTGTTTCTTTTTCTATCATGGATATCTATTTGTGAATGGGTTGAACCATTTTCTAACTAGGATAGCTTTTTTTGTTTTAAGCAAAGCCTTTTCCTGGTTAACTTTTATAGCTTGAGTCAAGTTCATTGTTAGTGAGTTTTGTCTTTTCTATCACGGTTAATCCTTTTAATATATTATGAACTCTTATATAACCATGGTAGTCTTTTAACCATTTAATAAAAAAAATTTGTCATGATTAGGGTTTTGATTTGTTGGTGAAACCTTTTTCTACTATGGTAGACATTTATTAGCTATTTCTCTTTTCTACCATAGTAGTGATTCAAATTGCTTTAAAATAGTTAATTGTTGGTATTAGAAGAAGATTTTTATACATATAATTTGGAGCTCAAATTCCAATTTTTATATAGGTAAAAACCTTAAATTAAAATTAATATAACAAAAATTTTTATAATAAATTAAAGAGTTAAAGTGTAAATTTATCTTAAAAGTTTTTACTTAAGAGCAATGTTACCCTATAAATTGTTTTAGGTTCATGGTTATCTTGAAAGTATTAAAATAGAATAATGTTACCTCTAACTGTTAAAAATATTAATGATCAATGTTAAGTTTTAAATGATCAACATTAAGTTTTTTAACATGGTAGAGCAATATTACTATGTTTGAAATTTATGGGATAATATTGAGCACACAAAATTTCTAGAACAATATTGCTCTTGAGCAACAAAATTTTAGGGGTAAAAATTTACAGCTTAACTCTAAATTAAAGGTCTCTCTCTCTTTTGTAAAACAAGTTCTATTAATTTTTGTTTTGTTATCTTTCATTTGACCAAAATAATTCATATATTCTTCCCATTTCTGAAGGATCGGCCCTATGACCTTACACTTGATCTTAGTTAAAAGGCTGTAAAAGGTAACCTAAATCCTAAACCTTACACTTAAAAGACGCTTAAAGCTAACATTGAGCTACAATGTCATTAACAAATAATTTCTATTAGATAATCTAAGTAAATTAGTTTTTTAACCAAAAGTCTATGAAAATTAATTAATACATATTTAAAAATCATGTGACCGGCAAAATTAAATGATACATGACAAAATTTTAAAGGAATTAAGCTAGTTTTTAAAATAATAAAAATTTAATTAATTATGAATTTTAAATTTATAATTATATAAATAAATTTACAATTAAAAATAAATACATCTCAATAAATAATTTTTATCAATATGATTTTTATTTATTTTCATAAACTCCATGTTTAAAATTTTAGAAAGCCACCTGTAAATAATAAAATATAAGATAAAAATAATGTGTAAGTATGGGATTTGGATACTCTTCGCTTTCTTTTCTATATATCTTTATTAAATTTTAATCATTAGAATTTTAATACTATCTATTATTTTTAATATAAAAATTAGTTAAATAATTAAATTTTATTTTAAAATTTTAATTTATTTTATATGTAATATTTATTATTTTTTAATTAATTTATTTAATTTATAAATTAATATATAATATTATATTATATATAAAAAATTTAAAATATTATATTATATTTATTATAGTTTTTTTAATTTATATAAATTAGTTAATTAGAGGAGTATAATGTTTGAGATGAGAAATACACGTAGGCATAAGAAGTGAGGACTGAGAAGGCATGTGCCAGATATTTTAGAAGGAGTTGGTCCAGGTGTCCATATATAGCCCACTCAAACATGCCTTCGAGCTCCGCCACCACCAGAATTCCATCCTCAAACATCTGTCTTCCCCTTCCTCCACCTCACTTCATTCTATCACCAAACCACATTCAAACAATAATCTTCAAAGACTTCAATCATTTCCAGCATTTTTTAGTGCTAATAACATCGATCCGCTTCACTCGTTCTTTTTCCGACAATGGCCTGTGCATTACAAGCAACCTTGGCTTCCAACAGCTGCGCGTTTTCTAGTCGCAGATTCTTCATGAAACATCAGAGAGCTAATAAGCGAAGCTACGGATTGTTCACAGTGAGAGCTTCCTCTGAAGATGATGACTGCAATGAGGAAGAATGTGCCCCCGAAAAGGAAGTGAGTTACCCGTTTATTAGTTTTTGGGCTTCTCTGATCTTCTTGTTGTTTTTTCTGACTGTTTCGTACCAAGTGAAAATGCGTGTGGAAATTCTGTTAGAATACGCGCTCGCGCGCGCACACGGGATATATTACTTGAGGATAAACTAAGATGCCCGTAATCCTACGATGAAAATTTGAAGGGTAATTAATTTAAAGTATTTGGTACCAGAGAAAATACTTGTTGGGATTTATCTCCAGAGAAAATGCTTGTAGGATTATCGTAGTTAGATATGTTCATATTCCATAATTGTCTGGTAGATATATTCGTCGATTTGATTGTGGGTAAAATGCTTATAAACTTCTAATGAAGCTTTGAAATTTGCTTAACCTTGTTTTGTACCCACTTTTCTAGGTAGTTTTTGAGTAAAAAAAAATGGCTGTAGGAATTTTCAAGGCTAGATATGTTTTTTTTTATAGAAATCAGGCTGTATCATGCTGTGGATAGCGTAGAGACTAATCCTATCAAGAACATCGAAGTGAGTTATGCCCCTCCCAAAAAAGCCTTTCATGGACTTGTTCGAACCTATGACATTATGTTTAAAGGAGGTTTTGTTGGTAAATATGTTTGTTTTTGTTTATTCAATTAAGGTTAAAGTGCTATTTAAGTCGTCAGGAAGCTTTGAAATTGACTTTGATTTTGTTTAGTAACTCTTTATCTGGGGAGTATAACTTGATTTAGTAGTTTAAGAGGGCAAAAGCTATCATTATTCGTTGTCAAGACAAGCATGACACGTTAGATTATGAAAAGGAGCACTGATGTAAATGGTGTTTGATTTATGCTGGCCATATTCTTTCATGTTGTACTTGTAGGTCTTAAGGTTAATTTGCTTTTGATAATGTTCCTTTTTATATGCTATTGTAGACATAAGCGGACATTTGATAATTGGCATGAACCCACATGGTCAATAAAAGTATTGTGAATAGCTTAATTATAATGATCGATGATAGGAAGCATCTAGAAGCTGTATCTCAAAACTGCATTTCTGTGGAAATTACAAAAGCATGAAGGGTGTAATTAAATTGAGTTTTTGTGCATAAACTCACTTAGGTGATATTTTGTAATGGTCTTTCTATGATTATACTTTGAATTCGGGTTTTGTGGATGATTGTTTTTCAAGGAGGAGACTGACAGCTTTCTAATTGTTAGTTAATAGGACATTGTTGAAGTTTCTGAGACTTATTTATTGGTTTACTTGATAGATATATAAAATTCTTTAATTGTTGACACATCCATATATTATTGAAGCTTGACCAATTTCACTTAAGTCTATAAGCTTGTGCCATGTGCTTTCTATTATGTATAAGTGCATCTCAATGCTGATGGTCGTTCCACCGTTATGACTATAACTCATAATGATGATTTTAGGTTGGGAAGATCAGTGTAGAGTGGTTAGCTGGGGATAGGACCAAAGTTGTTGGTACATTTCCACCTAAGAAGCGAGGTTGGACAGGTTATGTTGACAAGGACACTGCTGGACAGACAAACATATATTCAGTTGAGGTTAGTAATTTTGAGTTTTGTGTACTCATTAAGGGTTTGCACATTTAATGTTATATTTTTGTTCTTCTACATATTCCTTTAGTGAGATAAATTTTTCAACGTCGTACATTTAGGTTTCCAAGCATTTGGAAAAAATAGGATACCTGCATAGTGAACTCTACCGGTGGGTTCTTAAATTTGAAATAATTACTTCAACAATATTCTGAGCCAATTGATACACAATTATCAGATATAGAAGAAAATAGAATGAGGAAGTGAGTGGAATAGATGAAAAATGACTTCCATACCCATATTTAAATAATGTAATAACAAAAGAGACACTGTTTATTGATAATAACGAGTCTATTAGACATTGCCAAAAAAAAATTACTTCTCTTTTTTGTTTTCTATCATGCAACAAAATGGCCTGAATGATGATATCATTTGAGAAAAATGTGCTCACTTGGTGACTTGTCATCTTCAACATGTGCTTCCTGGCGTATATTAAAAAATTCTGTTCTTCACTCAGATTAGGATTCACCTTTAGTTTGACTCGTTTACATGTCTATTCCTCACTGTTGTAATATATACTTTTGATACACCCACTGCATACCTAAGAATTTCTCACAATTTTGTGAGAGTACATACCTAAGAATTTCTCACATTTTTGTGGGAGTCTGATATCAATCTGATACATTGTGATCTTTCCAGCCCGCAGTTTATGTGGCAGAAAGTGCTATAAGTTCCGGTAGTGCCGGTTCTTCCTCGGATGGATCTGAGAACACGGCAGCTATTGCTGCGGGCATCGCCCTGATCACTGTGGCTGCAGCGTCATCCATACTGCTACAAGTCGGTAAAAATCCTCCAGTTCAGGTGCAGACAGTTGAATACTCAGGACCGTCACTGAGTTATTATATCAGCAAGTTCAAACCACCAGAGCTTGTTCAGGCTTCAGTACCGAGCCAGCGAGAAGCAATGCCATCATTGACGATCCCGAGTACAGAAGAATTACCATCAGTTGCCCAGCCTGAAGCATCATCTCCCACAGAAGTTCCCCAAGTTCAGGCTCAGACCTCAAGTGAGAATGTTGTCTCTTAGGCAATGGAAATTATCCAACCCCTTTTTCTGTTACAAGGCGGATTTAGATCTTTTGAAGTTACTTCCAAAGGTAGTTTGAGAGAGAGAGAGAGAGGAAAATATAGGGTACACGTTTGCTTCTTGAGTCCTACATAAGTGAACTTCACTTATTTTCTTTTTCTTTCTTAACTTTCTCTGAAGTTACTTTCAGAAGATCTGAGTCCCCAGAAACATAGTAGTAGGGTTTATTCTGTATCAATAGTAATACTCTTTTGCACCGTGAGTCATATATTTACACACATTACAAATAGTTATATGACTAAGTGGTTTGTGACAACTAATCAATTCTTGCCAGCTGTATATTGCTTTCTTCATTTTAAATTCTAAAAGTAGTTGTTTTGATCAAGCGTCTCATTTGAATACCAATGAGCAAACTTGCGGGCCATCACCAATGTAGTTTCATCGAGGGAGACAAAGCAATGACAACATCATTTTGGCTCACCTATCGTCTATAGGTTCAGCTAGTGAAGGGATAAAATATGCGACTATTTAGAGTGTGATCTTTGGGAAGTATTATTTGGTTGTTGTTTCAGTCGCAGCGTTTGAAGATGTATTTTAGCTTTTAAGTGCTTATATTTACTCTTGAGAGTAATTGACAGTTTGTCTTATCTAACATTGATATTGTTTAAGAGGAAAGGAGATTTTGTCCTGCTTTTAGACCGTGGGTAAGTCTAATTTTTTTTTTTTAATTTTTGTAAAAAAAAAAATCATTGAGGCTCAAGAAGTGATACACTTTGTGAAAATAAAGAAGATAAGAGTTCTTGTCATTAAAGTGGATCTAAAAAAACAAGCTTATGATAGACTGAAATGTCCACTAAAAATTGTATGGAATGGAGAACGTTGTGAACAGTTAAAACCATCTAGAGGTTTAGCGTCTCCATACCTCTTCAATTTATGCAGGAAGAAATTAAGCCATCTAATTGAAGATGTTGGACTATGTTGAAACTCAACAATCTAAGGCTCTACGTTTTGTTTAGCATTACGTTGAAATGGAAGTGCTTTGGAAGTAGAAGTGACTTCTAAATTAAAGCCACTTTTGTTGGCTTTTCCAGTTCCATGGAGAGACAAGGGGAAACGATGCCGAGTCACTGATAGATAAGAAAGAAGAAGAGCCATTTACAAATGCTAAAATTACTCTGAAAGATCCAATATCCAAATATTAATCACATTAGATTATTTGACTTCTTTTTTTTTTATATACAATTATCTAACTTTTATTCCAACTTCAATTTACAAATGTCAGTTGAAATAAAATTATTTTTACTAACATTAATCCAAAACAAGCCGTAATTCTTTCTTGGGAAGCTTCAGCCAAGTGGAAATCATGAATGGATGGTTCAACATATTTTGTGATGCCTTGTGGACAAAAAAATGAATAGAAACAAAGGCTCAAATTTGTCTACCCAAAAATGTTTATTTCCCAATGTCATTCAATCACAAAAAAAGATGATATGGCCACGGTAGAGTTGTCAACAGTTTTCCGAACGGTGGCAACTTTTGAACTTTGCCATGTTTCATAGAAACCGAGGTGTTTCCCACGATTTTGGAGCCCAAGATCGTGGCCATTTGCCACACTTTCAGCATCTTTAATGTTTCTTTTGGATGTATAGAGAAAAGTTGGGAAGGGAAAAAATGGAAAAAAAACAAAACTGAAAACATAATGTTATTGCACCTGTTTCCCAAGATTTTGGAGCCCAAAAACGTGGCCATTTGCCACACTTTCAGTTGTGCGCCTGCTGCTGCACCAGGGTAGTCATTTCCTGTAAGTGTTCCTGGAGGTCAACGCTAGCCTTTGCCATCCGATCTGGTGATGCATCCTACAAAATAGAAACTGGGAAGGTTTGTCTAAATGGTGTTAAGTCTCCGGTAATTTTTCGTTCGAATTAGGTCACTAACAACAAAATATGATTACCTAAGAAAGAATGAGATGAATTCGATAAGTAAAAGAGAAAATCTTGGCGCCGAAGAGGATCGAAAATCTTGGCAACAAAGAGGATCGATTTTATTATTAATCAAAGGGTATATTCTGAGCTACAAGGAATTTAGTGGACTAGTTTAGAGAAGCTTCATGAACGCTTGCGTTGCCCTAGACCCCTGAGGCGTCGAACGCCTTTTACTAAATCTTCGGTGGGATAGATTTTGCCTCCTTTTCCCAATTCAATATTATATTTAAAAAATTTAACTAATTATCTATTAATTATGAATAACATAGTTGGTAATCTTCTCTTTTGATTTTAGAAAAAATATGGGGAAGAGAAAATGACCTAATGTTATAATGATAATAATAAATATTCTTATATCATCATTGTATCTCATGTTATCAACAAAACTATGTAAAAATAGACCTTATTAAAATATTTTCAAATAAAAATATACTTTCATATTTTAAAATTAACTAATTTCATATGTTGGTGATAAAAGTTAGTTTAATTGATAAGGAATTGATTCATAATATATAAAATTATAAATTCAAATCTAAATATTGATGTTGATGGGCGATTTATAAATACCTATATTTTTCATGTGAGTCTCACACTATAAAATATTTACAATTTTAACATCGTCATTAACTTGTTAAAAAGTCTAGTAAGTCAAGGTCTAAAGTATCTACTTTTCTATTTAATTATTTTTAGTACTCATCCAGTTAAGACCTAATTAACTAATTTAATTAGATTAAAAAAATTAGTTAAGTAACTTATTATAGTATCCTTTTTCTAAAGTATCCTAATCATATTCATTAATTTTCTCCCTCATTTTCTTGATTATTGTTGAGAGAGTATCAATAGAGATAATATGGGAAAGAGTTGATAAATTTAGAAAATATGTCTTATATTTAGACTCAAGATCAACTACCCAATTAAATTTTATATTTATGACTAGAGATGTATTAAAATATGGGAGATAACTATAAGCATTAAAAATATTGATGACTAATACTAAAAAGGGAAAATCGCTAAAAAATACTATTTGAATTATGAAATTCTAAAATAGGTATATGAATATATAAAATGATAGATTTGTCACAAGAATCAATTTGATATTTCAATATTTGTGGGAAAAGACGGAAATGCCTCTTATTTGTGGGCATTAACTATATTAGCAACGAAATTGACAATATGTATAATGATTTTAACCTCTTTTATAACGATATTAACTACTCCTTTTAACAAATTAATGGTTCAAATAATTGGATTAAGTTATAGTGCATTAACTACTTTAGTAACAAAATTGACAACAAATATAATAATTTTAACAATTTTATTAATGAGATTGATTATTCTATTTAACAATTTAGTGATACATAGGCATTGATAACCGTATAATAATTTTAGGGTTAAGGTGTAAAAATATCCATGAGCTTTTATCAAATGTATGTTTGGCATTATAAATTTTACTTGGATGTAAAAGTGCCCATGAACTTTTATAAATGGGAAAAAAATACCAACTCTACCAACAATGCAGACTTCCGTTAACTTTTTAGTTTTGTAGGCCCACATTATTGTTTTTATATGATTATTTTAAAAGGAAACTACCCCCGTCTCTCCTCCCCCACCCTCTTCATCCGTCAGACCTTTCTCTGCCCTTCTCTCAAATTGTCATGGCTTGCAGACAGAAAGATGATAACAGAAATGATGTCTTTGAAGTTTATACATCTATATCTTTAGTAATGAGTATTGCAATTGATGTCTAAAATTCTTTATACTCCTGCAAAAAATTGACTGTTAAATACTTTTAAGGAAAACAATGCAATGTTCAGTAAGTTTAATTCTTATGCATAAATATATCTAAAAAATTAATATAACTCTTCTATATGCATAAAGTAAACATGCTCAACTATTTTAAATTGATCATATTCTCTTACATGTGAATTTTATCATGTCTCTTACAAACTAAACATTAATGGATCCAAGCAAAGTTGAATACCAGGAAAGAAAATAGATTTAATCGTTTTGTAGGAAATCTGATTACCAAAGTTCATCTCAAACTTTATGGATTCAAAGAAAAATAATAAAAAATAATTAGCAAAACTTGTGCTTTGGGGCTAAAATTAACTTCTTGTTGAAAAATTGCTTATAATGGATTCAAATGGATTAAAATGCTTATAATGAAAAATTGCTTATAATGGATTCAAATGCTTATAAAGAAAAATTGCTTCTGTGATGTTGCTTGTTGAAATAACCTTGCGTCCGATGTCATATCGGGGTTATTTCAAAAATTTAAACTAAGAATTACGTATAGTGTAACATTGGGTCGTTCTTTTTGAGGAGCCAAAAATAAAATAAAATTCTAAAATAACTAAATGCAATGCAACATAAGCTATAAAATAGGGTTTGATTTGAAATGCCAAGAATTAAGATGAATTTGAATAAAATAATTTTAATATTTTTAATTTAAATAATTAATTGATAAGGAGGGAATTGAATGATAATGCAAGTGATTAATAATGATAAAAATAATCCTCCAATTCAATAATGCAAACAATTATAGTTTTAACAGATATGTGAGTTATAAATAACGAATCAAGAATTATAATTAAACTTTTAATACAACAACCGAGCCACCTTGAATTATTACAAAAATATTTTCTAAAGTTCCTAATTAATTAACTGCTACTAGAATAATAAAATAGGACTAAATGTATTAAAAACGAATAATCAATCATAACTCAATAATTTATAAAAATAGGATTAACGCTAGCAAGAGATATAATGATCCAATAATTTAAACCACCTTAAAAAATCATAAAATATTCACTAAAATCTCAATACAAAGTCTTTACCCAAAATAAAATAATGAAATTAAGTTATAACTAGTAAAATATCAATTGTCAAATAATAATCTAATTACAATAATCCTTAATAAATATAAATAAATATTATTAAACTTTTCAATAATTATAAAATTATCCTAAGATTTAGGAATCATAATATAATTAATGGATAAAAAATTAGAGTAACTTAAACTCTCTTTTAAAATTCTAAATTCATGTCTTTGCTATTGATTAAGAAGATTACGACGTTTAGCCACGCATAAGTCACAAAAGCTGCCACCATCACTGCACCGTCACTGCTCTGATGTACGTCTATGCCCATCGCTGACTTCATGCCTGCTGGTGTTGCTAGAACTGTGGGTACGACTGAAGTTGGCTTGCTTGGGTGGTTGTTGCTTCTATCGCCGTTTCATCGCTATTCTAGAGTGGGTGCTTTGCCGTTCACATTGCTGTGGAATGGAGATGATGATGGGTAGGCCGAGGATGGGGATGATGGTGGAAGATATACGATAGAGTGGAAGGTTTATGAAGATGGTGGAAGGTGGAGTGGGTGATGACTGGAGGCCGCACACGTGAATGGCTTGAATTTGCAGCTCCCCCTCTGTGTGTGTACATGGCTTGAATATAAGTTGAGGAAGAAGACAAAACCTAATGGGCCAAATCGCAAGATTTTGCCCATGGGTTCTCTAAGGCAATTTTTAATTCTATAGTCTTTTGTTCTCATTTATAAAATTCAATTTTTCCTAAATACCTGAAATACAAATCATCATAATGTAATATCTTTTATTTTAAAAATAATTGTTTAGAAGAAATCATAAAAATATGATAATTATACCCCTGTTAAGCATTAATTAAGGTATATTAATCGAAATAATGCACAAATAATATAATTAAAGACCAATAAATCAAGAATATGCAATCAATTCAAGCAACCTCTATCTCTAATTAATTAACAGTCATGGAATGTTTTGGTGCAAAGAAATTAACACAAGAGACATAGAAAGATAGAGGAAGAGAAACATAATAGAGCTCTCATAAGTATAAGTGTCTTACTCAACTCTTAAATATAGGAAATTTTCACTCAACTCTCCTATATTAGCACCTACCATATGCTTGTAAAGATTTTACTATCTCCACCACTAACATACCATAGATTCATGATCAATGGGACTTTGTAGGGCTGTAATATTAGTGAAAAGCTAATGAATGGATGAATTTGAATGTAGAACAAGTTTAAACACATAAGTATTAAGAAGTAGCTCAAAGTAAGCTAAAGCGCGACTATCAAATGAACACCAATCTTTAATTTTCAACCACCAATGGATGCCTTATTTTAAACTTTATTCCTCGTTGCCAATTTTTTCTTTTCTTTTCTTTCTCTCTCTTTCTTTTTTTTCTAACTTCTTTCTTGGCTTTTTCTGCACATTTTCTTCTTTTTTTTGTCTTTTCTATTTCTTTTCTCTTTTTTTTTTTTATATTGGGAAACCTAACCTAAAACGATAAAGGTAGCAACATCAATAGTGCGCATTTTAATCATGAAGAACATAATGTAACTCATACAAAGTACTTGTTCAAAATCAATGGAATGAAATGAAAGTGATGGACTCAAAGGGGTAAGCAAAGGTCAATCGAGATAGCTTGTGTTTAGGTAAAATGGTTTAGAAATGAATGCCCCTATCATGCTCACAATTCTAGGTATTAATGTAGTTTTGAAAAAGAATCTAGACAAGTTCTAGATGTTAATCAAAATTAGGTAGAAATCATACTAGATGAGAAAGAAAAGTAAGGCTCAAAATCCTTCTATCAAGGCTTTCTCTAATATATTTTCTCCCTAAAATCAAGTTATGAAATAAGGTTAATAGCACTGCACTAAAGACATTCTACTATGTTAATCAATTTAGAATAAGAATTACTCAAATCAAAATGCATTCTTACCTAAACATTCCAATGTTCATATGTATAAAGCAATAAGCATTTGAAAACAAAGTCTAAGGATTGCAAAAGTATAAGGTAGAAATCATAGCAACAATTGGCTCATAAGCAGTGAAAAACCCAATTAAGTTAGGCTCAAAAGGTTCAAATTTTTTTAATTTTTCAAATTATGGCGATTCAAATAGTGGCAAAATAAATCAGCAAAAGTAATCTCTCCCCACACTTAAACTATGTGTTGTCCTCAATGCATCATTAAAGCATATATCAAAGGTTAAAAGGAAAGATAGTTAAAGAGTCATATGCTAAAAGGAATATTTATTGAAAGAAAAAAAAAACTAACATAAAATAATAAATCCTTAAAATGTAACATATTTTAGGAAATTGTTAAAAGACATAAGGCAATAAATCTAAATTATTTTAACTTTTACTACTAGGATAGTCCCTCTCCCGTACTTATCTAAAACAATAAAGCTCAATAAATCAAAGGGTGAGGAGGCAAGGAAGGAAAATGACAACTTTAACGAAATCTCTTCAAACTCTTGTAAGAAAAATTCTCATCCCGGATGAGAAACAAATATTTCTTCATTGTAGCTATTTCTCCTACATTATTCTTCCTTGATGGTGGTGATTCTTGATCAATTGGAGGAGCCTTAAGATAGGGGATATAGTAATCACCATACAATTTTCTTAAGTGATGTGCCTGCAAGAGATTTGACAAAACACAAGCAACACCTTTTCTAACTCCAAATATGGGACAAGAATCAAAATACTTGAAGCCGTGAAAAGTCTTCAAGCATGTAATGTTAGTAATCGAGATATCAAATATGAGAGCTCTATAAGATATATAAGAACATAAGTATTTCTCACATCCAATAAAATCAATAAGACTCCCTTCAGTAAGAGTCTTGACTTCAACATGAGGAATTGATATACAAGTAACAGCATCACTATGCTTCACAACCATGTCATACTTGTCAGGTTTATGCATATCAATCTCCTCATCACCTGTGGAGTCAGAAGGTGATCCTTTCTCTATGTGTATCTTCATGATAGTTATGGCCTCTTCATCATTTTGCACCACTAATTATTTCTGAGACTACTCCAATAACTTCTTTTCTTGCAGGTTTTTAGATTGAATAGATGCTTCTTTCTCAGCTTGGGAAGTTTCTTGAGTAGTGTTACTCGAGGGAGATTCAACTTCTATTTTCTTATCAACTGGTTCTTCATCTCTTCATTCTCTTCAAATTGCACTTTCTTAGCTCCACTTTTCTTACCACTTCTCAGTGTGATTGTATTCAAAGATTTAGGATTTATCACTATGTTAGAGGATATAGAACAACTAATCTTTGCTTGTTGTTCACTCAAGTTGTTGGAGATTTGAGTAACAAAAGCATTCAAGTTCTCATGCTTAGTCTCCATTTGCTCTAATTTAGAGAACACATTTTGTAGACATGAGTCCATCTTATTCTCCATAGCACGTAACTTAGCCTCAGTTTGTGAATTTTGATGGTCAAATTTTGAATTAAGTTCGGTAATGCCTTTCACGATCATAGAAAGTTTATTACCTCAAGAAGAAGAAAATGATGCCCTTTGATTAGACACCACTTGATTGGAGAAATTTCCTTGGGTATTGCCTTGATCCCCAACCCATCTAAAGTTATGGTGATCTCTCCAACCTGGATTATAGGTGTTAGAGTAGGGATCATCACCTGTAAAGCCATATAATCTAGGTAAGGAAGAATTTAATACTCCTTTAGTTTCAAAATTCATATCATCAGTATAAAAGTCATAAGGATCATAATTAATATTGGAATTATAAATGTCCCTCATGCTTATATTATCCTCACCATTTGCCATAAGTTGTTCTTAATATATATGTTGTTTCCATTGAACCCATTATATCCATTAATATCATTAAAACCATTCATGATTTAGAATCACTAACAGACAAGTATTCACTAGAGGTAGCTGCCAGATAAAAGAACAAAATAAAATAAAAAACCAAATAAAATAAAATAAAGCAAAATGAATCAAACTTGGTTTATGAAAATTCTGAGTCTTTGGTCTTAAAATTGAATTTATTCGAAACTCTATTAGATAAGTGGATTTATCTAATAAACCTTTATAAGTTTTGTAAAGATTCAGTTTTTGAGAAATTTTTTTTATAACATCTTGTATCGATGAATTGATCGATTAGAGTATTTATCGATAATATATTCGATCAATGAATTTTTTTTCAAAATAGATTTCTTTTCTTTAAAGACTCATTTATCGAAAAAAAACTATTCGATAAAGGGATTTATCGAATAACTCTTCAAAAAAATTAGTAAGAGTTTTTGATTTTACAAAAGCACTGAATAAAATGATTTTTCACATTATTTGCTTTTGATAGAATAGTATATAATTTGCTTGACATGATTTATAAAAACTCATGATAAAAAAAATAGAAAGGTTTACAAGTTTAAAATATGATTATTTGAAAATATTTCCAGTTTATCCATATCAATGAGTTTCTGCTTTGATTAATGATATTTACAGTGATCTAATTGAATTATTTTCTTTTCAAAATGATCTATGGAATCTTGAGTTACAAATTCATAGGATCAAATGGAAGAAAGAAAAGATAATTTGTTTCAAATTCAAATCACTGGAATTTTAATATTAATGATGATTTGTTTGTTTGAAATGACATTGAAGATGATTCATTTCTTATAATGTTTGATTGATATGCTTGACTTATCTATAGTTTGATTTGTCCTAAAGAGATGAAGATAAGATTATTCATGAAAGATTTAAAATTTGATTCATTATGCTCTTATCGATAAATCTATTCAATCAGTATACTTATTGAAGAAATCTTGATAATATCCTTTATTAAGCTTAAATTGAATTACCTGATTGATAGTCTGTGAATGACTTTTTTAAGCTTATGAATTACTTGAATATTGATTGAATGAATGATTTTCATAATCCTATAGTCTTAACTTATTTGTTGAATGATTATAAACTTATAACTTGCTCCTTGTGGAATTGCTCCAATCTTTTAAATGATATTCTTGATCTGATTTGATAAATGATCTTATGAGTAATGACTTTCAAATGTATTATATGTTGGTTTAAGAAAAGATCAAAGATTGTTTTGAAAGTCTGTTTGAAAAGATGTTTTTCATCATTTATCGATAAGTTATTCAAATAGCTTATTTATCGAAGAACACTTCGATAAATGATGTATTTTGAAATATATAGATAAGTCTGAAAGCATATGTTTTAAAAGGATATTTTTCAAATAGCTTATCGATAAAGACATTTATCAAAGAACTATTTGATAAATTATAAACTATCTCTTTGCAATTCATTAAAGATTTACAGAGTCCTTTTTGATAAGGCTGATTATCGAAGAATTGCTTAATAAGTTTTAAACTGTTTCAAATACAATTCTTCAACAATTTATCGAAAATCTTTTTGATAAGGGTGTTCTTAAATAAGTCAAGCCATTTTACAAAAAGATTTTTAAATAAGACTTTATCATATTTTAATCTTTGATTCTAAATCATTTGGAAACAATTGCTATATGCTTATAATGATTATATATCTTTACTAAAGTATGTTTTAAGACCATCTATATGCTAAGACAATATCAAACAAAGAGATCAACCAAAGAGCCAAAAAGCCAGATGTCCATATCAGCAATAACGGCTATATTCATCAACAGTTACTTTAATAGAATTATAAAAAACCAAATATAAAAGAAGAAGGAGCCAAAATGAGAAAGTTGAAGAAGTTGAAAGACTTAACAAAACAAGAGATGTTTACAATACACTAAGATCATATATAGTGATAGTCTCTGATTTACTCTGTTTCTCATCTTTAGTTTAAAGCATATCATATATCCAGAAGAGAGAAACTTAGAAAGTTGTGAGCCTAAGAGTTTATCTTATCTACTCTACTGAGAGAGAGTTTTATTTGCATAAATCATCCTTTTAAATTGGTCAAGAGTGTGAGACTCTTGAATGGATAGTAACCTTACGATATAAGGGGGAGAGAGAGGGATTTTCACTAGTGTTAACCATACGGGTTATAAGGGAGAGCGAGTGGGGATTCTCACGTGAATATGTTGAAACAATAAGAATCCACGGAATCTTGGAGATAATGGAATACTCATAGGAGTTCTGGGGACTGGACGTAGGTCAAGTGGATTGGATAAAACTAGTATAAATTTTCGTGTATAATCTTTATCTAATAACTTATTTCTTTATTGATATCATTCTACACTCTATTATTTAAATTCATTCAAATATCTTTAAATTTTTTAAAATCACCTAATTTACCTCCTTCCTAAGTGATACAATCAAAATCAACATTTATTAATTTAACAAATCTGTTAAAAATTATCTTATTAAAATTGATAACTTAATTATAGTAAATTGGAAACTAGAAAATAATAACTCGTTTTTTTGGCCGGACTGCATAATAATAAATTGACAACCACATTCACGAATCACGTTTATAGTTTAGAACTGACAATTGCCATTGTAAAATTCAAAACTTTTCAAAAAGAGAGCATGAAACTGTTTTTTTTATTAAATAAGTGAAGAATATTTTAATAATTAAATAAAAATTAATTTTATATTATAATTATAAATTATAAATATATCACATTATTGGTAATTCTACCATTTAATTATAGAAAAGGGTTTTTGAAGGGTTTTACTGAAGACCCTCTGCCGTTAACAGTGTAAAGGAACGGTAGACGGGAGCGCTGAGAGAAGAGGACTTCAGAAGGCTTGTAAGAGGAGCGCGAGCGAGGATTCACTGATCAATTATGGGACCGCAAAATCAACCGTACATTTTTACTTCTTCATATTTTTACTTTTTCTAGATTTCCTCTCTCTGTGTGTACAGTTAATTCTTATTTTCTGTGTGTTTTCACTACAAATGTTCAGTGTTTACATTGATAAGCAACATGATGCCGCACCTATAAAATCAGCAGTTGACAAATTTCAGCTTCTTCCTGAGTTCCTGAAGGTAACATTGTATTATATGTTGATTTGTTGGTGCTATTTGCTATGGTGTTATTATACCGGTATATTGTAGGTTAGAGGGTTGGTGAAGCAACATTTGGATTCGTTTAACTATTTTGCAAAAATTGGCATTAAGAAAATCGTCCGTGCAAATGACTGTATTTTGGCGTCAAAGCACCCGAATATATATTTAAGGTACAAAATGTTGGTTTACTCATATATTCAGTTAGTTTTGCTCCTTGTGAGTGTTCTTTGGATACATTAAGTTTGAAATTTTCAATCTTAAGAGGTAGACAGTTCTAAATGCTGGAACTATGCTGTGACTGAGAACTGGGGAGAAACTTTCAGTTTATAGATGACACCGCAGATTTTCTCAATAATTTAGTTGTGATAAAAAAGGAATCTTGTGTGAATTCATATTGTTTGTTCTTTAGTTTCTGAAGGCTTGGAGTACTTTAGTTCGCTTTCTCTATGAGTGATGGACAATGGGCTCTTTTTGTAGGTTTAAGGATGTCAGAATTGGTGAGCCTTCAATAATGGTAGATGGTAGTCCTGAGACAATTACGCCACAAAAATGCCGCTTATCTGACCGGACGTAAGCTTTATTTTTGTCAGAAATTTTGTCATCGTCTTATGTTTTATCAACCATTAAGATAGAAATTTAATTATTGAAAGGTTGCTCTTGATTGTGTCCTGTTTAGTTCCATGATATTGCAAGTAAAAGAAAGGAGCAATAAAATAATTTTTTGCTGAATGATAATTGGGTCTTACATGTTGTAACTAGACATAAGCTCACTCATGCCATGTCAAATGCTGACTCAATAATGCTTAACTGTCTAACACCAGATATGCGGCTCCAATATATGTTAATGTTGAGTATATTCAAGGAAGCCCTGGTCAGATGACTAAACTGGAGAAGGTATAAAAACACTATTTATGAATGACTTTGGCTTATACTAGATAGCTACTTTGTTGGTATTATGTATCTTTTTTTCCTTGCAGAATGATGTTATTATTGGAAGGATGCCTATTATGTTAAGGAGTCGCTGCTGTGTCCTGTATGGTAAAGATGAAGCTGAACTTGCACAACTTGGTTCTTATGTGTAGAGGATATTATTGGAAGAATGATGTTAGTAGTTGTGTATGTCGATGACATTGTGATTAGAGGGAGTGATACCTTAGGGATCTCATCACTCAAGTCATTCCTTAACTTCCACTTTCAGACGAAGGATGTGGGTTCATTAAAGTATTTCCTAGAAATTGAAGTTATGAGGAGTAGGAAGGGCATCTTATTGATTCAGAGAAAATATGTTCTTGATCTGCTAAAAGAAACTGGAAATTTAGGAGTTACCCCAACTAGCTTTCCTATGGTTTATAATCCTCTACTTGATGCTGATGGTAATATACCATATGAAGATCCAGTTGACGCTGTTATGAGCAAGCCGTTTGAGAACCCAGAGAGATACAGGAGACTGATTAGCAAATTAAATTATCTTATAGTTACCCATCCAGATATCACTTACCCAGTGAGTGTCTTTAGCCAATTCATGGTCTTTCCAATTGTCCGATAGTGGGAAGCTTTAGAACATGTGTTACATTATTTGAAGAGATCTCCAGGTTGTGGGATATTGTACAAAAATCATGGCCACACAGATATTGATTATTTTTGTGATGTCGATCATGGATATTGTGTTTTTGTAGGAGGAAATTTGGTATCTTGGAGAAGCAAGAAACAGAATATGGTGTCACGATCAACTGCAGAAACGGAATACAGAGCCATGGCACAATCTGTATGCGAGATAGTTTGGATATATCAGTTACTGAAAGAGTTTAGCTTTAAAACCTCATGACCAGCAAAGCTATAGTGTGATAATAAAGCGGCCCTACACATAGCTTCTAATTCGGTATTCCATGAACGCATGAAACATATTGAGATTGACTGTTATTTTATTCGAGACATGCTCAAGGAAAATTTCATATCTACATGGCATGTAAGATCCAGTGATCAACTGGGTGATCTCCCCATCAAAACTCTTAATATGATTTGAGTTGAATATCTTTGTAACAAATTGGGCATGATTGACATCTGTGCTCCAACTTAAAAGGGAGTGTAGAGATATTTAAATATCCTATAATTTGTTTATAGGATAAGATATAAAATTATTTTATTAGTATCTAGGATTATCTAGAATTCTCTATTGTGTATATATGTATATATCCTTTCGAAACATCAATAAAGTATCTTTTTCTCTCTAGTTCTATATCGATCAAGTAATATTGTAATCTTAAAATTACTAATATTTCCTCTATCACTTCTCATTTCCTTGCATTTCATATGAATAAAATTTGCTGGGATTTTAAAAGCTAGGTATGTGGTGATGTTCAGGTGCTTGATAAGATGCATGCTCGAGGAAATGGTCCACGTGTAATGCTGACTAGACAACCTACTGAAGGGAGGGCTAGAAATGGATGTTTTGACTCTATCCTTTTTGTAGAATTGTTGAGTTTATAGTTAAAAGGAAAGGATAACAAAAGAGAATAACCGAGAAGCACTTGATGACATTGTTCAAATTCAATGATAAAAGAAGAAATACTTAGATATGATTCGTTTATAGAGGCGACTCAGCAACCATAATTTTACTAAGAGAGCCAATCTTAAGTTAATGCTCAGGCCACGTAAGCTCAAGGCCTAAGCAAATTTTAATTCAAGGCTTTTCTAGTTTCTGTATAAACTAAAAATTCCACTCTTCATATCTTTGGCAATAATTAAAACTTGCAAAAAGCAACCCTATACATTTCTCAAAGCTTACCCTGATCCAGAGTCTGACTTGCTTCTACTTATAATTAATCCACCTTCAGGTCTACGAGTTGGAGAAATGGAACGTGATTGTTTGATTGCTTATGGTGCTAGTATGTTGATTTATGAGAGGCTTATGTTATCTAGTGATCCTTTTGAAGTTCAGGTAATAACTCCCGTACTATGTTTATGTTATTGTATGCATACATTTTGACATATTTCGTTGTATTTTAATCATCCCAATACGGGTGAAATTTTGAAGTTCAACTTTTTCATAATTTTTCTAAAATAGTACTTCCTCTGGTCCTTTGTATAAGCTACAAATAGCTTATTAAGAAGTTGGTTAAATATAAATATATAAAAAAATGCAACTCCCCCCCCCCTAAAAACACCTTTATTTATGGAGGCTGAGTGAGAGAGAGAATGAGTAGGAAAAAGAAATGAGACAGACATATATAATTAATTGGGTGTAAAAGACAAAAAATGAATTAAATGTTCAGACAAGAACAAAGTGTAGTTTATAAAAAGGACTGGACCCATTCAAAAAGTTGTAGCTTATAAAAAGGACCGGTGAGAGTAATTGCTTATGGTCATGCCATCAATTCATATTTTTGTCTCATGAACAACCTTGCTTTCATTAATAGCAATCATTAATCCCATAGTATATTGCTATACAAACCAATCACTCAGTGATGTATTCTTTCTATTAATTGTTTCTCTCCAGTTCAAAGTATAAAGTGACATTTTGTGGAAGGATTTCACCAACTTTTCGAATTATGTGATTTAGTTATTTTTACCTTATATTTTGAAAAACCCGGAGAGAGTATATGTTTGTAAATGAAACGAAAATATTTTTGCTTTTGGCATTGTGCTTACACTGCCAATAAGCCTTATATGTATTCTACATGCACCATAGATAAACTTGAATAATACCCAAAGAAAAATAGTAAAACCTAATGTTAAATGCAGCCTATCTTATGCTTTCTTGCGCTGTTTTAGTTTAGTTTAGCTATTGGCCTGACTTAATTTTGATTAACGAACTTTGTTTCATTATATCATGTGAGTTTCTAAGATTGCTCTTATCCATTGCATCATCTAAAGGCATCAGGCTCCTTCTGTTTACGTGGATATTCATTGGATTTCAAACCTCTAAAAAACATTGGAAGTCCGTTCATTATAACCTTTTTAAATTGATTGAATGGATTGTAGTTTATATATAATTTGTCTGCTGATATCTGTTTTTTGATACAGGTCTGTAGAAAGTGTGGCTTGTTAGGGTATTACCACCATAAGCTGAAAACTGGAATTTGTTCATTTTGTAAAAATGGAGATAATATTTCTACCATGAAACTGCCATATTCTTGCAAGCTCTTACTCCAGGTATGTTATATGCCTCCCCACAAGAATGTCGACATTTTTTAATCTTCTGCAAGGTTGACTCAAATTCTTAGTAAATCAATCATTAGTCCTCTAGTCCTATTTATAAATCACTTCTAGCATATTTTACATAGACCAAGAAAAATCTTGAATTTCATTAACTTTGCATTAAACTTTAACTTTATCCTTATTTAATATATATTATACCTCATGAGAACAAAGTTAATACAATAAATAAATGAAGGGTAAAATTATATATTCATATAAAAATTTTAATAATGTGACGCTTATAAATAGGACCAAAAAATTCCTTCTCTCTATCCTATAAATAAGACTAGAGAAGTAGTTCAGTTGAGGTCTAATACCCTACCCAAAAAAAATATGTACATATATATATAATAAAATTAAAAAAAGTAAAAATGGGAAGGCATATCTATAATTCTTTTACTGGTTTTGATCACATTATTTAGTAGTAGATATTATCCCCGGGTCCATTTATAAGAAACAAATTATAGTTTCTTGTAAATAGGTTCGGTGATAATATCATCTTATTGTTTGTTGTTAACTTATATCTGTCTCTCAAATCTTTCAGGAGCTTCAATCAATGAATATTGTTCCTCGCTTGAAACTGGTAGAGGCATAAAGGAGTCCTGGGTATTTTCTCCGGCTCTTTTTAGGGGCACTAAATTATTCTAGCAACTTCACATTTTTAGGCCTCTTCATTTAAGTATTTACTCTTTTGCCACATTTTTATATGCTGGGAGAGATTCCATTGGGGAGTCATATGATGATGAGCTACTTGCAATGTAAATTCAAATGTAAACTATCATTTAATCCCAAATGATAGTGATAGAAGGGTTTTAAATTTTTTAAATTATCTTAAAGATTGTAATGACAAAAATATTTGCCTGAGATCCCTAATTGTGTATATATATACACATATATACATATCAATTTTTTTTAAGTCTTTTCAGTATGAAGTTATAATTTTAAATATATTTTATTTGAAGTCTTCACCTGTGTACCGTTGCTCCTTTTGTTTGGATATCTGAATTGAACCTGAAAGTTACTGAGTTTCTGTTGACTCATCTAGTCTTTTGTAAACCTTCTTTGTTATACAAACAAAATTGACGAGGGATGTGGAAAGTCTCATCTAATCAAATTCTTTGTATGATTTGTTATGAACATCCCTCATGTGGGAAGTTGAGGCTACTTTAGGTCTAAGTATTCTTGATGACACTGCTC
The DNA here is from genome assembly GCA_037074615.1 of Leucaena leucocephala. Taxonomy (NCBI): domain Eukaryota; kingdom Viridiplantae; phylum Streptophyta; class Magnoliopsida; order Fabales; family Fabaceae; genus Leucaena; species Leucaena leucocephala. Next base: position 86,082 of record JAYWLJ010000058.1, read on the forward strand.
ATTAATTCATTATACATTCTTATGGGCGTGGATCTGTTTCCTTTGTTCTTTAAATGAATAGTAACCCGAGGATTAAAGCACTAATTTTATATTTATGGGTTTCAATCCATAGTGTATTTGGATGGGTAAACTGATGAATGTTTTATAGGTATCATTTAACATATTAAAGTGGGTCCATTTCTTCATGGTCACATGTATAGTATATCTGCCCAAGCTTCTTAACTGTTCTAGTTCTTCCTTTAATCCAATACAAATGCAAAAATAACATTCATCCACTATTTGATATTTTCCACAAGAGGGAACATATATTTCTTTGCAACAAGGTATTAATTAACATCCCATTGCCATACAATTATACACAGTTTCTTGAATTATTCCAGGGAAATAGGTTCCACTGTAGTGCACCTTGCCCTGGGATGTAAGAATATACCTCAATCATTCTTCCACCTACACCACCAATAAAAATTAAAATGTCTCCACAAACCCTAAAGGCTAACCCCACCCATTTATTGTAGCCATTCGCTCAGGTGGTCCTCATATTGACTGTTGTTCTTTATCATATCTCCTCGCCACTTGTTCTGCATAATCTGCAGCATATACCACAGCAACTAAAGGAGGTGCCTTAATAGCACTAAAAGTTCCATTCACAGCTCCATCAATTCGTCTTGGGACCATATTAGGTATTAGATGCCATGTTTTTATCATTGGATCAAACTCCTCTCTGCATGTAAGTTGCATCATGTCTCCTTTACCAATCCCGCCAAAAACATAAAACTTGTCCGTGAAAAAACTATAACAATTTTCCTTGGAAGAATCTCAAAATTTCCTGTTTTTGAGATATAAAGCTCGGCTAAGCTTTAGGTATTCCCAAGTCGATCCCATCCCTAACTATAAAAACTATTTCACTATGGCTAGCAAAGGCGAATAAGAATATAGGAATATTAATTAGCTGTTGGAATGTTATACTTGTAAATTATAGGAGACACTACATCCCTTCCAAAATCAAGAAACTCCATGCCAACAGCAAATGACTCCTTATTTTTTTTTTGTTGCCCACTCGGTTCACCGAAGCTTTGCCCCGACTACATCTGGATCCAACCCGCGTCGCGCACCTGGCTATGGTGGGTGAGTCTCCCAACGGGGATTTTCTGCGTACGCCAAGGCTCGAACTCGAGACCTCGCTTAAGCGATACCGAGCCGCTTACCACTCGGACCAACCCTCGTTGGTAAATGACTCCTTATTTGAACTCTCAAAGCATTCCTCTAAGGCATCTTAGGCAACCTCATCCAGTGGGCCACCATTTGGGTCAAAGGCCTCCTATTCCAGCTTCCAAGGGACTACAAGAGTCGTAAACCCAATACTCTACAATACTTGCATTCCTCCTTAGATAATATAACAATCCACTACAAAAAAGTTTAGGTAGGTTTGATACTGATCCTCCACCAAGACTAGGGTATAGCTTCAGGCCTTAGAGAGTGTTTACAGGGGGCTTATGAAATAGCCTACCAAATGAGCCCTCACAACGGCAGCGGGAATTGAACTCGCGTCTTTGTGGGATACGAGTATGTTCTTTATTATCTGTACTAACTCTTATTGGTATAACAATCCACTCTTAATAAGAGAATAAAAACTTCGATTCAATAACGCAAGTGTGAAATCAAATCTCGAGCATCTGATAAGACATTTGATTAAGAGCTCCCTACCAAGTGGGTGTGAAGGCAAACTAGAATCTATCTTTTATTTTCATTTCTCACCAGTATCAACTAAATTTGGTTCTCCCTCTTCCCTCTTACGCTTCTTTGCTGGCAGCTCCATCATAAGATGAATATTATAAATGTCCACCTGTTCTCCACATCAAATGATTTTGATGTATAAATATCTTTAGAAGACGATCAGAAAAACCCTAAAACATCTTGCAATAATTGATGTTAAAAACTAATTATCTTAATTCGAATCAGTCATTAGAATAATATCAATATAGCATTGTCTATATCATACTCATAAAAGCAACATTTTGTTGATTTGATGCTCAATCATGAAACAAATATTTCACTAGCTAGTCACACAATTCATATCAAGTAAAGAAATTGCAAGCAATATTTTTCAATTCATGTTACAACAAAATGTATTTTCTATTCAAAATTTTTTCCAGACTCTTAGTTCGAATGGAATTGGCAAAAAAAGAAGAAGAAAGTTTTGTGCATTTAATATAGTGAATCACAACGTGGTTCAGAGAACTGATGAAGCCAAGCTACAGCACAATTGAAAATAGAATTGAGTTAAAATTTGAGGAATAGAGTACAAAAAATGAGAGCTCCTAAAATCATTTCTCTGAGGGTTGCCCATTAAACATATTGAAGAAAGGAGTGAAGATTTAACATCGAACACATGCATAAAAAGATCAATTGATAAAACCAATTTCAAAATCATAGAAATTAAAGTTTTCTAGTCAGAAAAAATTAGCCAGGAAAAAAAATCACAAACATCAGTTTCATTTTCAACAATTCTACATATTTACCCCTATTTCGCACAAGATCAAATTCAAAGGAATCACAACTCGTGCAGAAAAAGTTCGATAAAAATTAATGATTGATCAAACAACCCTACAAAAAATAGAGACTCCAAAGACGAGAAAAGCTCACAAACTAGATAAAGGGATATGTTGAGAATTTTTCCCAATTCCACCAACTTTTGTTTCTCTCCAAATCACTAAGGATCCTTTCTTTATCTAACATAGTATCTCGTTGAACCTCTCTTTAATTACTTCAATGCCTAGAATCTCTATCTCTCTCCCTCAATTTCCTTGATTTATTCTCTCTGTTGTATTTGGGTGTGTGACAATGTTATTGCAATGGTAGATTATTTATAAGCTAAGTTTTTAACTACATGTTCCACCCGAATTGGGCTTAGCATTAGGAATTGCGTGCACAGATGCTATAATACAATCGTCAGTGAGTTCAGCTGACGAATAGGTGAGACATGGACCATTTAGAGCATATTCGATCCCTAAAGAGTACTATTTTGTTGTAGTTCTAGTCGCGGCGCTTGGAGAGGTATCCTAGCTCTTGGGTGCTTAGGTTTACGCCTGAGGGTAATAGACGGCTCGCCCTACCTGACATTAGTATCGCCTAGGATGAAGGGAGATTTCGCCCTGCCCTTGGATCGTAGATGAGCCAAACTCCTTTCAAAAAATTTTTGTAACAAAAAAAATGCCATTTTTACATGTAACATCACCATTTATTTTTTTTTACTTTCCTAAGCAAGGAGTTTGATATCTTAACATTCTTTTCATTTATTTATTCAATTTTATTTCTCCTGATTTTCCCTCATTGGTTATTTTATTTGTGTTTAAAATGTATTTTTTTTAAATTAATTTTTATTCCATCTACACTACAAAATTAATGCTAAAACAATGAAAATGTATGAGTTACAAAATTAATTTAAAAATAAAAAATACATTTGAATTAATTTATTTCATGTAAACAAAATTCTTTCCTTTGAATGATTTGTCATGACATCCCTCATGTGGGAAGTTGAGGCTACTTTAGGTCTAAGGATTTTTTTTTCACACTGCTCATTAATTCATTATACATTCTTACGTGGATGGATCTAATCATGTAACCTTCCTTGACCATAAGTTGACTTTGTAGTTTCGCCGTCCTCCACTGATCACCCTACCGTCGCTAACATTGGGTTAAATGATGTGTTAAACTAATACAAGTGGCAGAAGTTAATTGTATTTATAGATATAATGGAACTGATTAACTTGATCTAACTTGTCCTTAAATTTAGAACCAAAATACATTTTAATTAGTTCTTACATTTAGGACTAGAAGAGTATTTTTTATACACTGGAAATTAGGACTGGAAAAGTATTCTATTGCTATTTGATATGTTGACTTATATTATTCAGATATAATGGGGAATAAAATAATTGAATTACCAATGGTACTCAACAAGCAGGGGATGTAACATCCTTATTTTCGTACGTCTTAGGGACCATTCGGTAGCATTTAGAACCACTTATATGACATTTGAAGTCCATTAGCTAAATCTGGAATTTTTACTCTTAGCAAATTACTGTTCATATGGCATTCCAGATTAGGCGATGAACTTTGAAAAATTATAATTAATTCTAAAAAAATCAAAATGAAGTGGTTCAAAATTTTACTCGGATCTAACATCTTGAAGTTTAAGGGAAAAATAAGTTCCTGACCAAATTCTTATCACATTAATACAGTTTATTTGTTAAAGTTTATTGTTCATTTGGTCAAAAATTCTGAAAATAGATCCTGGTCCTCATCTTTGGAAAATTGGTTCTCTTTGTACAAATATTGAAATAAGGTGTTCTTGGTGTCAAAACGAAGATTGACATGTTAACTAAATATTTGTAAAATTTCATAAATTTATTCCATCATTTACTATTTTTTTATTACATCATAAATATTGCTACTTAAACTGGTCATACAGCATCATTACTTGCAAGAATTCTTCGCATAACATCATATAACATTTACATGGACCAATCCCTAACTCCCCTCATGCTTCTTCATGCTCTTTCATCTTTCATAACCCTGTTGGGATAGGGATTTCATTGATGGGGTGAGATTTCTGGGGAAATCTCAGTAGCAAACAATACCAAACAATGCATGTATTAATGTAATTGCTTGTGCTTGCTTGTGAAAGTGTTACCATAGTGTAATGAGCATGCTTCCATGTATCATATGAAATACAATTGGCCAAAATAATCATAGAAATAGAGATTCAATCATATACACATATGCACATAATTCAACAAAGTCATAGCACAATCAAGTATAACACTTAATACATACAAGTTTAGGGTAAGTTTACTACCTTATATACTTGACTTTCTTTCACTTCAACTTTGCTCTTTCTTCTTACTTCTCCTTGATGTGTGGCTGCCTCTTTGGAGCACACTACCAAATCCAAACATCACATAATCATCCATTCATTACCATCTAACTCTCTTGAACATTAAGCTTACTTTAACTATCATAACTTCCTTTAATCTTTACCAATAGATGTGGCTTATGAATCAATTGATGTCTTGACCTTACCCTACACAATTTCATCTTTTGAATCCATTTTAGTTTAGAATCATGAAATTCCAGCTCCCATGTGAAACATCCTCCCTTAGACCCCTCAGAGTACACTTGCGGAAGCAATATTAGCTTGATTATATCTTAACTTAAGCCCAGAAATTAAAAATTTCACTCTTAAGTTCCTTATTCTGGACCTTTAATTTGAAAATTAATTTATCTCGTTCTACACCTCCAAATGAGGCTTATTACCTATCCATTTAATGCCCCAGATGTGTATCACTGGCTCACCAAATTTCGTAGCCAAACTAATCCGTTTACTAGGTCAAACTGAGGTCAGAACACTGCTACCTCAGGACCTGCGAATTTCTCTTTTAATTCGTCATCCACAAATTGAATATGCCAAACAATACTTATCATTGAATAACATAATATCATACAGCATGGCATACACAATAAGACATATACATAATCTTGCTATCTCTATTACATCTCTTTCTGCCTAAACTCCGGCAGCATAATCGCTACGCTTTATCTGTACAAAGAACTGAACTGTACTGATTCGGTAATCCCCTCATGAGAACTACCATTCTACGTAGTACCCAGGAAAGACTAGATGAACCGGCTAGGTCCACTCACTTCCAGCCTCCTTAGACAGCACTACGTACACAGTACTTATCATATACTGATGTTCAGTCTTTACTTCGGCAGCATAACGGCGTCTCATAGGATTCTCAAAATCCACTTCAGCATAACCTCCCTGTAATGGGTTATGGATGGGGATGAGATTCGGGGGAATCTCAGTAGCAACAATCATAACAATATATGTAATGCAGTGTGATAGTACTTGCTTGTGATTGTGTACAGATAAGTATGCTGCGTGCTTCCATACTCAATAACATATGATCATAGCATTGCAGTAGAGCTTCAAGCATAACATATAAGACAACAATCCAACCAAACAATAGCACAACAAATCACAAAGACATTACATAAGAGCTAGGATTAGTTACTACCTCAAAGGCTTAGCAGAGCTCTACTATCTCTATTCTGCTTCCAGCTCCGCCAGAACTTCCTTTCTTTCTTTCTTCCTCTCAGTTTCTCTCTCTAGCACCTCCTCCTCTCTCTAAAAGGCTCAAAACCGTGGGATGCATGAAATGGGAGGGGGAGGGGTATTTATAGTTTTGGTCAATGGCATTCTTGTAATTTTGAAGCCATATGAACTTGTGGTCCTGGTTTTTCCGGAATTTCCTATTTTCTTTTATTCCTTTTTACTGCATCATGCATGACATCATCCAGGACACCTCAGTGGACACCTCAGCGGACCATTTCTCACATGTCTAAAACCCGGGACACCTCATCAGCTGACTCAGCCTGCTGACTCACCGGTCCAGAGTCTTGCACCGTAAAGCGTGTCCTCAGCTTTATCTGCTTTCTCCAGACTAATGCCATGTGGAGCCTGGAAGAGACCTTGCACGCTTCCCAATGCTATCCAGATAAGTCCCAGACTTATCTGATCACCTCCTCGGTTTTTGTGCCAACCGAGTAACTTTACTCTACTGAAAGGTCATTAAATCATTATTTTAATGCCACTTTTCCCTATGAATCACTGGGCCTGCGTTTTTGGGCCTGGGAATATCATCTTGGGTCTCTGATCCAGCCCAAGTACTCTGATGGCACGCTTCCCAAGAAACACCCCTTGGCGAATTACCAAAATGCCCTTAGTCTCTCTTTCTTTACTTTATTAGGTCTAGGGGCATTATTGTCTTTTCCCATCTTACCAGAGTATTCTTTGACCCTGGTCAACTATCCAGATAACTTCCCTGGACTGTCTAACCTTAGGCAAATGACCAAAATACCCTTTACTCATTCTTCATCTGTTCTATAACATAGGGGCATTTTTGTCATTTCGCACCTTTTTCCCGGACACCGGCCCCTTTTATCACTGGACTGATCTAATGGGCCTGGGCCTTCCCTGGTGTCACTAAAGGCCTTAGAAACACTATACGGCCCCCTGGCCACAGTCCGATCATCCCTATCGGAACTGCTTTTCCTTTACCGATTATAACTGTAAATTCCCATCTTCAGGAATTTTTACAGAAAAATCGGGACCTCAAATCAAAATTATGTGACTCCTCATTCAACCCGGAATCCTTTTCTCTATCTCCCGGTATTTTCAGATATTTTATCCGGACCGGGCTATTTTGGCCTGAAAAAGCACTCACGCGCACACTTTTCCAAAATGACCATTTTACCCCTGGTCACATTTCTAATTCTTTCATACACATAGAGACCTCATATGCATATTTCACAGTTCAGTGAAATGATCAGCATAATTTTCTCTATTTTCTGGCAAAATATGGTACTCATCGGCTACCAGCCTGATCTTTCCCATAATTACGATTTTGCTCCTGCATTCTCTTTCTGGCCTCATTGCTCATCTTCTCATCCTTTATCTTAAGTTCTAGAAATTCTCTTTCAATAACTCATCCCTTAAACTCTTCGGGAGTCATCATTACTTGAAAGGCTCGACAACCCGCCCATATCAGGTTATCTTACACAGGAGCCAGCCCATATCAAGCTACCTGCAAAATTCCTAGGCTTAAGACTTAGGATATTCCTCACATTCCTCATCTTGGACCTAGATGAACTGTCCCGATCTCCTAGACCAAAAATCAGGATGTTACACCATGCACTGTTCTGTACATATATGAAAAACATGCATAATTCTTCCAAAAATTCTCATTTTGATTCCAATGCTTCCCATACTTGTTTCTCTACTTTATCCCACACAACTTTTCATTTTAAATGTAGGGAATTGGAAGACACGTAGCGGAAATTTACTTTAAAATTTTTTCCATTCCCTGTCAGGATCTACCGAATGTGTTTAAGTTACGGAGAAAGAAGTGTTACCTTCGGTATTCGAGCTTTAGTCGCGACCTCAGTATCCACTAGTCGCGACTCTTCGCCTCTGGAGTTTTCAGTCGTGACCTCCTCAGCTTCTAGTCATGACCTGTGACCTCTGGAGTTTTCAGTCGCGACCTCCTCAGCTTCTAGTCACGACCTGTCGCCTCTGGAGTTTTCAGTCGCGACCTCCTCAGCTTCTAGTCACGACCTGTCACCTCTGGAGTTTTCAGTCGCGACCTCCTCAGCTTCTAGTCGCGACCTGTAGCCTCTGGAGTTGTCAGTCGCGACTTCCTCTGCTTCTAGTCGTGACCTGTCGTCTCTTTTTAGATTTCTGACATTTAGATGCCGATTTAGTTGCGACCTATGTGTCAACTCACTGATGGAAAATTGGCAATGAAAATCCCCATTTTTAAACCGGTCAATGCAGAGACAGCTTTAAAAAAATGAGCGGTGGCATTTTTGTAAATAAAATGAAATATTCACACCGTATTTACTCGTGACCGATGTGGAAATATTTAGTCCAGTTTAGATGTTTAATTTCTACAGCGGATGTTATAGAGATCGATGTGGAAATATTTGGTCCGGTTTAGATGTTTACTTTTTACAGCCAATTTATATTGACCGAGGTGAAAATATTTAGTCCGGTGTATATGAACTCCGTCAGGATCTTTTCCCGCCATTTTATGTCAAGTCTTCTCAGACATGCGTAGTATTTCATCATGATCACCTTCTCCGATATCTGTTTTATATTCATTTCTTCTATTCTTCTATCTTAACTCTCCAATGGCTTCGCCTCACAAAAGACAGAGATAGAATGTTGAAGACAAACATATGCACGTATCTCCTGATAACCTTTCAGTTCCTTCTCCTCCTCCCCTGCTTCAGCAACTGGTGGAGTTCCTGGAGGAACTCATCCCATGCTTCAATGCCCTGGAGTGCTCGGTGGAAGAACTGGCTCTGAAAGTGGAGAGGATGAATGAACATTTCAGAGCCTTCCGTTCTGAAGTTTGTCGCCATCAACACGATGATAGTTTCTTTCATCCTGTTGTTGATAGAGCGAGGTCTTTTTTTCTAGATTTCAAGATGTAAAGTTAGTTAGTAAAGTTTAATTTGAATGAATATAATGAAGTTTAATAGGTTTCTTGTTCTGCATACGTTGCTGATGATACATTTATTTTTCATCTGAATCCCACTTTTAAACCGGTCACTGAGGAGAAGACGGTTTAAAAAAAATTACATTTTTACACCGGTTTTAAAAGTAACCGATTTAAAATATAAACACCCGGTGCAGATTAGCTTCGTCCTATCTGCCTTTTCCTGTCTATGCTTTCCAGCGTGCTTTCTTTATTTTTTAGACCGTTCATTTCACTTCTTCGGTTCCCAACGTTTGTAGTCATTATGATAGAAGGCCAATTGCATTCTTCTATATTCTTATTGATCATGAACGTTAACCATATATATATGTATACCATTCTTCTGTTTTATTTTCTTTTCATCTATCTGACTCCTCCAATGGCCTCTTCCTCACGCACGCCTCCTTCTCCGCCCCACAAAAGAAACATAGACTACTTTGAAGATAAACATCCTGATCCTCATCCTTCTGTTACTTCTCCTCCTTCCCTGGTTGTGACTCTGATGGAGAGCCTTGAGGAACTCATACTTCGGTTCAATGGGCTGGAGGACTCCATGGAAGAACTGAATCGCAAAGTTGATAGACTGAAAGCAAGTTTCAGAGATTTCTGCTCAGAAGTTCGCCGCCATCAACCCCGTGATAGCTTCTTTAATCCTGTTGATCTCACCCAATCTGATGACTCCCAAAACTCCGAGTCTGATGAGTAGTGAAAGATTGCAACTTTTATATATTCTGATATATATATTTTTTTGTGTGTAAAAGTTGATGACGTGGTCTCTGTATCACTTCAAAAAAAAACTGATATATTTTACACCGGTCCATATATATTGACCAGTGTAAAATATACCCTATACAACTTTTATATGTATATCTACACCGGTGTAACATTTTGTCCGGTGTATATTTTCTTACAAAATAAACATTTTTTTTATTTTTTTACCAAATACTCTTTTATTTGGTACATTTCTCGCGCCTTCCATCTCTCATTTTTTCCTGGTTCGCGCGTTAAGACTTATCGGCGCTTCACAGACGGTGAGTTTTGTTTTGAACTCCTCTCGAGAACTGAAAATTTATTCTCTCCATGCATTAGCTGCAACGTAATGGTTTAATTTCTTGTTTTCTATTTTTCTAGTTCTTATAGTCTTCCACAAATATGGATCGTAGTTGGATAAATGCTAAACGAACAAGTATTGAGTATGCTGAGGGGGTGAAGGAGTTTTTGGATTTTGCTAAACAGAATGGTGATGATGACAATGGAAGGTTTTATTGTCCTTGTGTGAGTTGTTTGAATGAGAGGAAACAAAGTCCTGCTGATATTTACACTCATCTAATTTGTGAGGGGTTTTGCAAGAGTTACACGGTATGGGTATGGCATGGTGAACAGGTGGAACAGACATTTGACGATGATTCGTGATGTTAGAGAAGATGCTTTTATGCGGTCACATGCATATGGTAATATGTGCAATGATGCAGAAAAGCCTCTATACCCAGGGTGTAGAAAATACAACCTGTTGAATGCGGTGTTGAGATTGGTAAGTGTGAAAGCTTGGCATGGGTGGAGTGACAGTAGTTTTTCAGAATTGCTTGAGTTGTTACAGGACATGTTTCCTGAAGAAAATGCGTTACCCAAACGCTACTATGATACGAAGAAAATAATAGGTCCTTTAGGCATGCAGTATAGAAAGATTCATTCATGCCCAAATGATTGCATATTGTACAGGAAAGAGTTTGAAGATGAGGAGAAGTGTCCAATATGTAAGACACTAAGGTACAGATCAAACAACTCTCCTGCCAAGTTGTTATGGTATCTTCCAATTTTACCAAGGTTTTAAGCGACTTTTTTCTAATGAAGATGATGCAAAGAAAATGTTATGGCATGCAAATAAAATGATTAATGATGGAAAGATTCGTCATCCTGCTGACTCTTTGCAATGGAAGAAGATTGATGACTTATTTCCCGAGTTCGGAAATGAACCACGAAACCTAAGGCTTAAACTTAGTACGGATGGAATGAACCCTTATAGTAGCCTTAGTAGTATACATAGTTCATGGCCCGTCCTTCTGGTGATTTACAACCTATCTCCCTTGCTGTGTATGAAACGGAAGTATGTAATATTGTCTATGCTGATCTCAGGACCAAAATAACCGGGAAATGACATAGACGTTTACCTAACACCCTTGATCGAAGATTTGAAGAAGCTATGGGAAGGTGTGGATGTTTTTGATGCTGTTAAGAAGGAGGTCTTCAATATGCGGGCCATGATCTTTTGTACAATTAATGACTTTCCTGCATACGGAAATTTGTCAGGGTATAGTGTTAAGGGCCATAAAGCATGTCTGATTTATGAGGAAGGGACTTGCTACTATCAACTTCGTTATGGAAGAAAGACAATCTACCTAGGTTATAGGAGATTTCTAAGACAAGCCCACCCATACCGTCGACTAAAGAAGAAATTTTATGGCGGCCAAGAATTTGAAAATGCTCCAAAGCCATTGACTGGCGAACAAGTTTATGAAAAGGTGAAAGACATCAATGTCACTTTCGGTAAGCTTACCAAGAAAAGTGAGAAAAATGTATGGAAAAAAAAGATCTGTGTTCTTTGAGCTTCCTTATTGGCGACATCTTCATGTATGGCACTGTCTTGATGTGATGCATGTGAAGAAAAATGTGTGTGACAGCATTATTGGAACACTTCTCAACACACATGGTAGTTCCAAAGACGGTTTGAAGGCAAGATTGGATTTGGAAGAAATGGGAATATGGGAGGAGTTACATCCGAGGCCAGATGGTGAGGGGAGCTATCATGTTGAAGAGACTAACATTTTGTCCAAGGCTGAGAGAAGAAGTATTTGTGAGTATTTGCAAGGAATCAAAGTTTCCTCTGGGTACTCATCTAATCTTAAGAGGATTGTGTCCATGAAAGATTTGAAATTAGTAGGCCAAAAGTCTCATGATTGTCATGTATTGATGCAACAATTACTCCCAGTGGCTGTTCGAGGAATCCTTCAAGATGATTTGAGACACATTGTAACCCGACTTTGCTTCTTCTTTAATGCTATATGTGCAAAGTCTTTGAGACTGAAAAGTTGGAGGGATTGGAGCACGAGGGTTATGTTATTTTGTGCCAGCTTGAAAAATAGTTTCTTCCTGCCTTTTTTGACATCATGGTACACCTCATCGTTCATCTAGAGTGAGAGATAAAACTGTGTAGCCCTGTATACTTACGATGGATGTACCCATTTGAAAGATACATGAAAATCCTTAAAGGGTATATGAAGAATCCAAATCGGCCAGAAGCATCCATTGTTCAAAAATATGTTGCCGAAGAAGCTATGGATTTTTGTCAACAATACCTGTCTAAAGTAAGACTTACTGGTCTCCACAAACCCCTTGCCAAACAGGGGGGTCAACGCGGAATGTCGGTGAGGAGTGTTGATCGTAATGAACTGCAGCAAATACACTTACACATCTTGAATAACATTGATAAAGTTCAAGACTAATTAAATAACACTGAATAACACATCTTGGTTGGAATGCTATCGGCTTCTAATTGGGCTGGGTTTCAGAATTAATCTTATATTAATTTTAAAATTAATACAATATCATATATTGCCTAATTTCATAAGAAACTAATTAAATAAATATGGTTTTTATTAAATCTGTCTCACAGATTTAATTCACCTATTTATTGAATTTAAAATAAAGATAAGACGGAATTATATTTGATTTATTCTCATAAATCAAATTTGAGATATCATATCAATTTAAATTTTAAATTCAAATAGATCATATCCATTTAAATTCAAATTCAAAAGTGATAGAGATTTAATTTATCCTTATAAATTAAATCTTGCAAATATCTCTTATATTATATATAATATATATATACAAATTTATATATTAAAATATATAAATCCACCCTAGATTATTCATTGAATCAAGACATGTCTTAGATTCAATGAACCTGGACATCATAGCTCGAGTTTGGACATCACAGCTGGACATCAAGACATGTCTTAGATTCAGTGGCAGTGGGACATTGAACCTAAGCGGCCTCTAGCAAAACATATGACCGAAATATCGTGTGACAACAGGGACGTGATATGGTTGTATGAAAGGTAACATCGTTCATCGATCCTCATATGTTTTGGATAGTCGTAATGTCTTGCTAGAGGCCGCTTACGACTTGTGGGTTAGTATAGTAACTGGCCCACTGCCAACTTCACATGGGCCTATAGGGTCGCACACAAAATAGCCCAACTTGAGCTGTGATGTCCAGATTCATTGAACCTAAGAAATGTCTAGATTCAATGAATAGTCTATGGTGGATTTATATATTTTATATATATATAAATTTGTATATATATATTATATATATAATATAAGAGATATTTGCAAGATTTAATTTATAAGGATAAATTAAATTTCTATCACTTTTAAATTTAAATTTAAATGGATATGATCTATTTGAATTTGAAATTCAAATTGATAAGATATCTCAAATTTGATTTATGAGAATAAATCAAATATAATTCCGTCTTGTCTTTATTTTAAATTAAATAAATAGGTGAATTAAATCTGTGAGACGGATTTAATAAAAACTGTATTTATTTAATTTATTTCTTATCAAATTATGTAATATATGATATTGTATTAATTTTAGAATTAATCTTATATTAATTCTAAAGCCCGGCCCAATTAGAAGCCCGATAGCATCCTATATATTTGACATTAGGAGCTAGGGTTCTACACAATACATAGACACAACACACAAGAGAAAAAGGGGCAAGGAGAGTGTAAAAGGTTTGCAGATAAGAAACTGCGGGAATAGAGACAGTGAGGACGGAATCTTGAGAAAACCCTAGAGGGACAAGAGGCGCTAGCAAATTGGCTTCTGAACGTTAGAGATCTGAAAAGAGACTACAGGTTACGACTAGAAGCAGAGGAAGTCAAGACTAACAACTCCAGAGGCGACATGTCACGACTAGAAGCTGAGGAGGTCGCGACTAACAACTCCAGAGGTGACAGGTCGTGACTAGAAGCTGAGGAGGTCATGACTAACAACTCTAGAGGCTACAGGTCATGACGAGAAGATGAGTAGGTCACGACTGAAAGTTCCAGAGGTGAAGAGTCACAACTAGTGGACACTGAGGTCGTGACCAAAGCTTGAATATGAAGGTAACACTTCTTTCTCCTTGACTTAAACACATTCGGTAGATCTGGCTGGGAATGGAAAAAATTTTAAAGTTATTTTCCGCTGCGTGTCTTCCAATTTCCCACAGTGGTATCAGAACCATGCCGTTTTGTGTTTAAGTTAGGTTTGATTGTTAATACATGTGATGTATATTAGACTTCTTAGCTGTTCATATGATAACATGCGAGATACGTATGACATATATGGAATCCATTTTATGTATGACATATACGGAATCCGAAAGGAAATTGAAATCGGTGGTGTATGTTAATTGATTTGATCAATTAATATTGATGGGGGGTATAAGGAAATAGAATTAAGATTCTTGATCAAAAATTTTATTGGGACGCTGCCTCACACCCCACCCGATAACCGACTAGCGAGACCGCCGTGGCTACCTGTTCGTAGCGCAACATAATCGTAAGATATACTGGCTTTCCTGATGTATGAATGTTTTGAAATATTTATTGCCTTTCAAATAGTATGAATTTTTATTCTTGAATGTTTGGGTATGGTGAACAATATGGCTCTAGATTACAAGTGTTGTAATTTTTCTAAATATGGCCTGCGTGTCGTGCCTTCCTCTAATTACTCTCGTTGTACACTCCCTTCTCATCTCACTCCCCTCGAATGTTAAAATGAGGTTTCCTTATGTAATTTTCCTATTCTAATTAGACAGCTCCTTTCATTGGCTTGAGGGGACTTAGGATAGGTGAGCCATATTGTATCATGTTTAAGATTATGCATCTTATAATTATATCACTGCATGTATGTTTATATGCATAATACTGGTATGAGATACAATCGAGATACATGCAAATGGATAGTTAATTAAACCCTCCAAAAGAAATCTTAAGTCATATGCCGTCAATTAATGAACACTTATCAAAACCTCGATCGCTCATTTGTAGGCTCCACCAAAGTGGGTGCATTTGAGTTATCTTGGGGAGATAAGCAAGAGTAATGGTGCTACTCTTATGTTTGTTATTGTTTGACTTAATTGAGATTATCAAAACAGTTTTGGGTCTCAAGGCATTAGATGGGATTAAAACATGCCGGATCATATGATGATGGAATCCCACAAACATCTAAGAGTTACATTTGATGTAGTTGGTAAAGTTGTTACCTACCTAAATAACTTAAAGTTGAGCGTCCTGCCAAAGCGGACTCAAGTTTAAGCCAAATATGGATCTTAGCCCACTAATTATTACATTAAGGGTTATTTTATTCAGTAGGAGATTGCTAATTCGCTTGCATATTTTAATTGTAGAATCATGAAGACTAGTAATACTGCTACATTATCGTTACGATCTGTCCTTGAGAAGGACAAACTTAATGGGACAAACTTTCTTGACTGGTTCAGGAACTTGAGAATTATTCTCAAGCAGGAAAGAAAGGCATATGTCCTAGATCAACCCATTCCTGAGGAGCCAGCAGCCAATGCTCCTAGAGCTCAGAGAGATTCTTATGAGAAGCATAAGGAAGACTCTGTCGATATGGGATACTTGATGCTTGCCACCATGGTTTTGGATCTCTAAAGAGATCTGGAACACATGGAGGCTTATGAGATGATTGTGCATCTTAAGGAAATGTTCCAGCAACAGGCAAGGCAAGAGAAGTATGAGACCACAAAGGCCTTACATTCCTGCAAGATGGCTGAAGGTGCATTAGTGAGTACTCATGTCTTAAAAATGAAAGGGTACATTGATCACCTTGAGAGGCTTGGATTTCCCATGAGCCAGGAGTTAGCTATAAATTTGATCTTGAACTCACTCCCGCAAAGTTATGACCAGTTTGTCATGAACTACAACATGAACAACATGGAGAAATCTATTTCTGAACTGCATGGGATGCTTAAAATTGCTGAGCCGACTGTTAAGAAGAAGCCCAGTACTGTTTTGATGGTTCAGAAAGGAAAGGGTATGAAAAAGAAAGGCAAGGGCAAGGGGAAGGGTCATGGCTCATCTGGTAAAACCAAAGAGTCAGGCAAGCCCGAAACCAAGCCTGCACCAAAGAAGGCAAAGCCTCCAAAGGAAGGAGTTTGTTTCTTCTGCAATGAACCGGGTCATTGGAAAAGGAATTGCAAACTCTACCTTGAAGATCTGAAAAAGAACAAGAAGGATAGCGGGGCTATCGCTTCAGGTATTTATGTTATAGATATTCATCTCTCTACTTCCACTACATGGGTATTAGATACTGCATGTGGTTCTCACATTTGCACAAATGTGCAGGGCCTAAAGGACAGTAGAAAGCTGAAGAAGGGCGAAGTTGACCTACGAGTTAGAAACAGAGCAAAGGTTGCTGCTTTAGCTGTAGGCACTTATGAATTAGTTCTGCCCACTGGGCTTTTGTTAGTTTTGAACAATTGCTATTATGTTCCTGCTTTGAGTAGTAACATTTTTTCTCTTTCTTATTTGGATAAGGAAGGTTACACTTCCATTACTGGGAATGGTAGATGTTCCATTTATTGTAATGATATTTTCTATGCTCATGGTGATTTGCATGTTGATCATTACATATTAAAATTGGAACAACCCAATCATGGAAATATCTATAACATAACCACCAAAAGGGTCAAACCAAATGATTTGAATCCGACATACCTCTGGCACTGTCGTCTGGGCCACATAAATGAGAAAAGTATTTCTAAACTCCATCAAGATGGATTTCTCAACTCATTTGATTTTGAATCATATGATACTTGCGAATCTTGTTTGTTAGGTAAGATGACAAAGTCACCTTTCATTGGGCACAGTGAGAGGGCCACTGATTTGTTGGGCCTCATACATACAGATGTGTGTGGATCGATGAATACAAATGTTAGAGGAGGTTATTCGTACTTCATCACATTCATAGATGATTTCAGTAGATATGGCTACGTCTATCTAATAAAACATAAATCCGAATCTTTTGAAATGTTCAAGATATTTCAAAATGAAGTACAAAACCAGCTTGGTGAAATAATTAAAGCCCTTCGATCTGATCGAGGTGGTGAATATTTGAGGCAAGAGTTTATCGATCATCTTAGGAATTGTGGGATAGTCTCACAATTGACTCCTCCAGGAACACCACAATGGAATGGCTTTTCTGAATGAAGGAATCGAACACTATTAGATATGGTTCGATCGATGATGAGTCGAATAGATCTTCCACCGTCCTTTTGGGGCCACGCCTTAGAGACAGCTGCGTTCACACTGAATCGTGTTCCATCTAAGGCAGTTGAAAAGACTCCGTATGAGATATGGACTGGGAGGAAACCTAGTTTGTCTTTTCTCAAGATGTGGGGATGGGAGGTCTATGTTAAGCAATAAGCCTCAGATAAGTTAGCGCCCAAATCTTTAAAGTGCCTTTTTGTGGGATATCCTGAGGAAACCAAGGGATATTATGTCTACAACCCCACTGATAACAAAGTGTTTGTTGTCAGAAATGGTATCTTTCTCGAACGAGAATTTATCTCTAAAAGAACCAGTGGGAGCAAGGTACACCTCGAAGAAGTTCGAGAGCCACAAGACACCACAGAACCACAGATGGAAAATATAGAAGACTCACAACAAGTTGTTGAGACTCCTCAAGTCACGCAAGGCCCACGGCGATCTAATAGGGCACGACTTCAACCTCAGAGATATGGATTTCTGATTTTTGACAATCGTGATGTGTTGCTCATTGAGCATAATGAGCCGACTACCTACCGAGAAGCTATAGTGGGACCAAACTCTGAAAAATGGCTTAGTTCCATGAAGTCTGAGATGCAATCCATGTACAACAATAAGGTATGGACCTTAGTCGACCCGCCTGAAGGTGTAAAAACCGTCGGGTGCAAGTGGGTTTTTAAAGAGAAAACCGACATGGATGGCAATGTAAAAGTCTTCAAGGCACGACTGGTTGCAAAATGATTTACTCAAACTCATGGTGTGGACTATGATGAGACCTTTTCCCCAGTTGTAATGGCCAAATCAATCAGAATTCTCCTTGCCATTGAAGCATATTATGACTATGAAATATGGCAGATGGACGTCAAGACAGCCTTCCTTAATGGAAAGCTCCTTGAGGATGTGTACATGACACAACCTGAAGGGTTTGTGCATTCCGAGGACTCTGGTAAGGTGTGCAAGCTTCAAAGGTCCATTTATGGACTAAAGCAAGCATCTTGGAGTTAGAATCATCATTTTGATGAAGTAGTCAAAGAGTTTGGATTTCTTCAAAATATTGATGAACCTTGTGTGTACAAGAAGGTTAGTGGGAGCACAGTTGTGTTTTTGGTACTCTATGTCGATGACATCCTACTTATTGGGAATGACATTCCTACCTTGCAGATTGTCAAGTCTTGGTTAGGAAAGTCTTTCTCAATGAAAGACTTGGGTGAAGCCACCTACATCCTAGGAATTAGGATCTATAGAGATAGATCTAAAAGACCTCTAGGACTCAGTCAGAGCACATATATAGACAAGATACTGCATAGGTTTAGTATACAGGAATCAAAGAGGGGTTTCATACCCATGTCTCATGGTATTCACCTCAGCAAGGATTTGTGTCCTAGTACACCTGATCAGCGAGGTCGCATGAGTAAGGTTCCATATGCCTCGACCATAGGATCCATCATGTATGCCATGTTATGTACTCGACCGGATGTCTCGTTTGCCTTAAGTATGATTAGCAGATATCAACAGGACCCCGGTGAGGGCCATTAGACTACTGTCAAGAATATCCTTAAGTACTTAAGAAGGACTAAGGACTTATTCTTGGTCTATGGTGGATTGGATGACGAGCTCTGTGTAACTGGTTACACAGATGCAAGTTTCCAAACTGACCAGGATGACCAGAAATATAATCGCAATCTGGATACATATTCCTCTTGAATAATGGAGTAGTAAGCTGGAAGAGCTCTAAGCAGAGCACTGTAGCAGATTCTGCAATGGAAGCCGAGTATATAGCAGCATCTGATACTACTAAAGAGGCCGGTTGGATGAGGAAGTTCATTATTGAACTAGGGGTGATACCTACTATCTCAGATCCGATAACTTTGTTCTGTGACAATAGTGGTGCCATTGCACAGGCCAAAGAGCCTATATCACATCAAAGGACCAAGCATATACTTAGGTGATTTCATCTCATCAGAGAAATCAATGATAGAGGTGATATAAAAATATGCAAGGTAGCAGGGGAAGATAATATCGCTGATCCTCTAACAAAGCCGCTTGTGCAAGCAAAACATGAGCGTCATGTTAGGTCAATGGGAATTAGGCAAATTAATGATTGTACCTAGTGCAAGTGGGAGGATGTTGGAAATTGTGCCCTAGGGGCCAATCATTGTCTTATAAACATTATTGTTTTTTGAATGTCTTAATTATGTTATCACATTATTTGCATGTTTACTGTGATGACCATCCTTGGATAACTCATGATCTTATCCTAAATGTCCCTGGTCGGTCATCTATGTAGGAGCAGTGATAAAATAAGACCAGTATGACTTTGAAGATATATAGAGATATAAATCAAATTCATAGGCACATGTAAGAGTACAGGGTGCTGGACCGACCCGCTATGAGAGAGCTGCATGGATCAAGTCATAAGCTTCTCTCATATACAAACCATGTCACTATGCCCTTTGACCTGAGATCATCATGGATTCCTACATGACAAACGTTCAGCTTTGACCTAGTCAAAAGTCACTTTTGGCCGAGTGATCATAAAGGCTATGTTCGGGCTTAGTGGTTTTTCATGTAGAGGAATGTGTTTAAGTTAGGTTTGATTGTTGATACATGTGATGTATGTTAGATTTCTTAGCCGTTCATATGATAACATGCATTTTATTTATGACATATAAGGAATCCATTTTATGTATGACATATAAGGAATCCTAAAGGAAACAGATATAGCAGGACCGCCGTGGCTACCTGATCGTAGCGCAACATAATCGCAATATATATTGATATTTTGAAACATTTATTGCCTATCACATAATATGAATTTTGATTCTTGAATGTTTGGGTATGGTGAACAATATGGCTCTAGATTACAAGTGTTATAATTTTTCTAAATACGGCCTGCATGTCGTGCCTTCCTCTAATTACTCTCGTTGTATATTCTCTTCTTATCTTACTCCCCACGAATGTTAAAACAAGGTTTCCTTATGTAATTTTCCTATTCTAATTAGATAGTTCCTCTCATTGGCTTGAGGGGACTTAGGATAGGTGAGCCATATTGTATCAAGTTTAAGATTATGCATCTTATGTTTATATATTCGATATGCATATTGCTTGTATGAGATACAACCGAGATACATGCATTTTGTAAACCAGATAATTAATTAAACCCTCTAAATGAAATCTTAAGTCATAATGCCATCAATTAATGAACACTTGTCAAAACCCCGATCGCTCATTTGTAGGCTCCACCAAAGTGGGTGCATTTGAGTTATCTTGGGGAGATAAGCAAGAGTAATGGTGCTACTCTTATGTTTGTTATTGTTTGACTTAATTGAGATTATCAAAACAGTTTTGGGTCTCAAGGCATTAGATGGGATTAAAACATGCCAGATCATATGATGATGGAATCCCACAAACATCTAAGAGTTACATTTGATGTAGTTGGTAAAGTTGTTACCTACCTAAATAACTTAAAGTTGAGCGTCCTGCCAAAGCGGACTCAAGTTTAAGCCAAATATGGATCTTAGCCCACTAATTATTACATTAAGGGTTATTTTATTCAGTAGGAGATTGCTAATTCGCTTGCATATTTTAATTGTAGAATCATGAAGACTAGTAATACTGCTACATTATCGTTACGATCTGTCCTTGAGAAGGACAAACTTAATGGGACAAACTTTCTTGACTGGTTCAGGAACTTGAGAATTATTCTCAAGCAGGAAAGAAAGGCATATGTCCTAGATCAACCCATTCCTGAGGAGCCAGCAGCCAATGCTCCTAGAGCTCAGAGAGATTCTTATGAGAAGCATAAGGAAGACTCTGTCGATATGGGATACTTGATGCTTGCCACCATGGTTTTGGATCTCTAAAGAGATCTGGAACACATGGAGGCTTATGAGATGATTGTGCATCTTAAGGAAATGTTCCAGCAACAGGCAAGGCAAGAGAAGTATGAGACCACAAAGGCCTTACATTCCTGCAAGATGGCTGAAGGTGCATTAGTGAGTACTCATGTCTTAAAAATGAAAGGGTACATTGATCACCTTGAGAGGCTTGGATTTCCCATGAGCCAGGAGTTAGCTATAAATTTGATCTTGAACTCACTCCCGCAAAGTTATGACCAGTTTGTCATGAACTACAACATGAACAACATGGAGAAATCTATTTCTGAACTGCTTGGGATGCTTAAAATTGCTGAGCCGACTGTTAAGAAGAAGCCCAGTACTGTTTTGATGGTTCAGAAAGGAAAGGGTATGAAAAAGAAAGGCAAGGGCAAGGGGAAGGGTCATGGCTCATCTGGTAAAACCAAAGAGTCAGGCAAGCCCGAAACCAAGCCTGCACCAAAGAAGGCAAAGCCTCCAAAGGAAGGAGTTTGTTTCTTCTGCAATGAACCGGGTCATTGGAAAAGGAATTGCAAACTCTACCTTGAAGATCTGAAAAAGAACAAGAAGGATAGCGGGGCTATCGCTTCAGGTATTTATGTTATAGATATTCATCTCTCTACTTCCACTACATGGGTATTAGATACTGCATGTGGTTCTCACATTTGCACAAATGTGCAGGGCCTAAAGGACAGTAGAAAGCTGAAGAAGGGCGAAGTTGACCTACGAGTTAGAAACAGAGCAAAGGTTGCTGCTTTAGCTGTAGGCACTTATGAATTAGTTCTGCCCACTGGGCTTTTGTTAGTTTTGAACAATTGCTATTATGTTCCTGCTTTGAGTAGTAACATTGTTTCTCTTTCTTATTTGGATAAGGAAGGTTACACTTCCATTACTGGGAATGGTAGATGTTCCATTTATTGTAATGATATTTTTTATGCTCATGGTGATTTGCATGTTGATCATTACATATTAAAATTGGAACAACCCAATCATGGAAATATCTATAACATAACCACCAAAAGGGTCAAACCAAATGATTTGAATCCGACATACCTCTGGCACTGTCGTCTGGGCCACATAAATGAGAAAAGTATTTCTAAACTCCATCAAGATGGATTTCTCAACTCATTTGATTTTGAATCATATGATACTTGCGAATCTTGTTTGTTAGGTAAGATGACAAAGTCACCTTTCATTGGGCACAGTGAGAGGGCCACTGATTTGTTGGGCCTCATACATACAGATGTGTGTGGACCGATGAATACAAATGCTAGAGGAGGTTATTCGTACTTCATCACATTCATAGATGATTTCAATAGATATGGCTACGTCTATCTAATAAAACATAAATCCGAATCTTTTGAAATGTTCAAGATATTTCAAAATGAAGTACAAAACCAGCTTGGTGAAACAATTAAAGCCCTTCGATCTGATCGAGGTGGTGAATATTTGAGGCAAGAGTTTATCGATCATCTTAGGAATTGTGGGATAGTCTCACAATTGACTCCTCCAGGAACACCACAATGGAATGGCTTTTCTGAATGAAGGAATCGAACACTATTAGATATGGTTCGATCGATGATGAGTCGAATAGATCTTCCACCGTCCTTTTGGGGCCACGCCTTAGAGACAGCTGCGTTCACACTGAATCGTGTTCCATCTAAGGCAGTTGAAAAGACTCCGTATGAGATATGGACTGGGAGGAAACCTAGTTTGTCTTTTCTCAAGATTTGGGGATGGGAGGTCTATGTTAAGCAATAAGCCTCAGATAAGTTAGCGCCAAAATCTTTAAAGTGCCTTTTTGTGGGATATCCTGAGGAAACCAAGGGATATTATGTCTACAACCCCACTGATAACAAAGTGTTTGTTGTCAGAAATGGTATCTTTCTCGAACGAGAATTTATCTCTAAAAGAACCAGTGGGAGCAAGGTACACCTCGAAGAAGTTCGAGAGCCACAAGACACCACAGAACCACAGATGGAAAATATAGAAGACTCACAACAAGTTGTTGAGACTCCTCAAGTCACGCAAGGCCCACGGCGATCTAATAGGGCACGACTTCAACCTCAGAGATATGGATTTCTGATTTTTGACAATCGTGATGTGTTGCTCATTGAGCATAATGAGCCGACTACCTACCGAGAAGCTATAGTGGGACCAAACTCTGAAAAATGGCTTAGTTCCATGAAGTCTGAGATGTAATCCATGTACAACAATAAGGTATGGACCTTAGTCGACCCGCCTGAAGGTGTAAAAACCGTCGGGTGCAAGTGGGTTTTTAAAGAGAAAACCGACATGGATGGCAATGTAAAAGTCTTCAAGGCACGACTAGTTGTAAAACGATTTACTCAAACTCATGGTGTGGACTATGATGAGAACTTTTCCCCAGTTGTAATGGCCAAATCAATCAGAATCCTCCTTGCCATTGCAGCATATTATGACTATAAAATATGGCAGATGGACGTCAAGACAGCCTTCCTTAATGGAAATCTCCTTGAGGATGTGTACATGACACAACCTGAAGGGTTTGTGCATTCTGAGCACTCTGGTAAGGTGTGCAAGCTTCAAAGGTCCATTTATGGACTGAAGCAAGCATCTCGGAGTTGGAATCATCATTTTGATGAAGTAGTCAAAGAGTTTGGATTTCTTCAAAACATTGATGAACCTTGTGTGTACAAGAAGGTTAGTGGGAGCACAGTTGTATTTTTGGTACTCTATGTCGATGACATCCTACTTATTGGGAATGACATTCCTACCTTGCAGATTGTCAAGTCTTGGTTAGGAAAGTCTTTCTTGATGAAAGACTTGGGTGAAGCCACCTACATCCTAGGAATTAGGATCTATAGAGATAGATCTAAAAGACTTCTAGGACTCAATCATAGCACATATATAGACAAGATACTACATAGGTTTAGTATGCAGGAATCAAAGAGGGGTTTCATACCCATGTCTCATGGTATTCACCTCAGCAAGGATTTGTGCCCTAGTACACCTGATCAGCGAGGTCGCATGGGTAAGGTTCCATATGCCTCGGCCATAGGATCCATCATGTATGCCATATTATGTACTCGACTGGATGTCTCGCTTGCCTTAAATATGACTAGCAGATATCAAAGGACCCCGGTGAGGGCCATTGGACTGCTGTCAAGAATATCCTTAAGTACTTGAGAAGGACTAAGGACTTATTCTTGGTCTATGGTGGATTGGATGACGAGCTCTGTGTAACTGGTTACACAGATGCAAGTTTCCAAACTGACCAGGATGACCAGAAATCGCAATCTGGATACATATTCCTCTTGAATAATGGAGCAGTAAGCTGGAAGAGCTCTAAGCAGAGCACTGTAGCAGATTCTGCAATGGAAGCCGAGTATATAGCAGCATCTGATACTACTAAAGAGGCCGGTTGGATGAGGAAGTTCATTATTGAACTAGGGGTGATACCTACCATCTCAGATCTGATAACTTTGTTCTGTGACAATAGTGGTGCCATTGCACAGGCCAAAGAGCCTATATCACATCAAAGGACCAAGCATATACTTAGGTGATTTCATCTCATCAGAGAAATCAATGATAGAGGTGATATAAAAATATGCAAGGTAGCAGGGGAAGATAATGTCGCTGATCCTCTAACAAAGCCGCTTGTGCAAGCAAAACATGAGCGTCATGTTAGGTCAATGGGAATTAGGCAAATTAATGATTGTACCTAGTGCAAGTGGGAGGATGTTGGAGATTGTGCCCTAGGGGCCAATCATTATGTTATGAACATTGTTGATTTCTGAATTTTTTAATTATGTTATCACATTATTTGCATGTTTACTGTGATGACCATCCTTGGATATCTCATGATCTTATCCTAAATGTCCCTGGTCGGTCATCTATGCGGGAGCTGAGATGAAATAAGACCAGTATGACTTTGAAGATATATATAGATATAAATCAAAGTCATAGGCACATGTAAGAGTATAAGGTGTTGGACCGACCCGCCATGAGAGAGCTGCATGGGTCAAGTCATAAGCTTCTCTCATATACAAGATGAAACATCTTCCCTTAGACTCCTTAGAGTACACTTGCGGAAGCAATATTAGCTCGATCATATCTTAACTTAAGCCCAGAAATTAAAATTTCTACTCTTAAGTTCCTGATTCTGAATCTTTAATTTGAGAACTGATTAATCCCATTCTACACATCCAAACAAGGCTTATTACCTATCCAGGGAATGCCCCAGATGTGTACCACTGGCTCACCAAATTTCGTGGCCAAACTCCTTCGTTTACTAGGTCAAACTGAGGTCAAAACACTGCTACCTCAGGACCTGCGAATTTCTCCCTTAATTTGTCATCCACAAATTGAACATGCCAAACAATATTTATTAATGAATAACAAAGTGTCATACAACAAAGCATATAGAAAATTCTCATATTTCTATTACATCTTTTCCTGCCTAAAATCCGGCAGCATAACCGCTAGGCTTCATCTGTACAAAGAACTGAACCGTACTGATTCGGTAATTCCCTCATGAGAACTACCATTCTACGTAGTACCCAGGAAAGACTGGATGAACCGGCTAGGTCCACTCACTTCCAGCCTCCTTAGACAGCACCTACGTACACAGTACTGATCATATTATGATGTTCAGTCTTAAATTCGACAGCATAACAGCGTCTCTCAAAATTCTTAAGATTCACTTCAACATAATCTCCCTGTAATGGGTTAGATATGGGGAATGAGATTCGGGGGAATCTCAGTAGTAAATAATCATAACAATATATGTAATGCAGTGTGACAGTGCTTGCTTGTGATTGTGTACAGATAAGCATGCTGCGTGCTTCCATACTCAATAACATATGATCATAGCATTGTAGTAGAGCTTCAAGCATAACACATAAGACAACAATCCAACCAAACAATAGCACAACAAATCACAAAGCCATTACATAAAAGCTAGGATTAGTTACTACCTCAAAAGCTTAGCAGAACTCTACTATCTCTATACTGCTTCCAGCTCTGCCAGAACTTCCTTTCTTCTTTCTTTCTCCTTCTCTCTCTTCTTTCTCTCTCTTTCTTGCCCAAAACCGTGATGCAAATGAATGGGGAGGGGGTATTTATAGTTTCCTTCGATGGCATTTTCGTAATTTTGAAGCCTTATAAACTTGTGGTCCTGGTTTTTCCTAGAATTTCCTATTTTCTTTTATTCCTTTTACTGCATCATCCAGGACACCTCACTGGGACACCTCAGCAGCACATTTCTCACATGTCTAAATCCCGGGACACCTCATCAGCTGACTCACCGGTCCAGAGTCTTGCACCGTAATACGTGTCCTTAGCTTTATCTGCTTCCTTTAGATCAGTGCCATGTGGCGACAAGGTGGGTCCCTTCACGCCATCCAATGCTATCCAGATAAGTCCAAGACTCTATCTGATCACCTCCTCAGTTATCATGCCAACCGAGTAACTTTACTTTACTGAAAAATCATTAAATTATTATTTTAATATCACTTTTCCCCCTGAATCACTGGGTCTGCGTTTTTGGGCCTGGGAATATCATCTTGAGTCTCTGATCCAGCCCAAGCACTCTGATGGTACGATTCCCAAGAAACACCCCTTGGCAAATTTCCAAAATGCCCTTAGTCTCTCTTTCTTTACTTTATTAGGTCTAGGGGCATTATTATCTTTTCCCATCTTACCAGAGTACTCTCTGACCCTGATCAACTATCCAGATAACTTCCCTGGACTGTCTAACCTTAGGCAAATGACCAAAATACCCTTTACCCATTCTTCAGCTATTCTATAACATAAGGGCATTTTCGTCATTTTGCACCGTTTTCCCAGACACTGGCCCTTTTTACTATTGAACTGATATTATGGGCCTGGGCCTTCCCTGGTATCACTATGGGTCTTGAAAACACTGTATGGCCTCCTAGCCACAGTCCGATCATCCCTATCGGGACTGCTTTTCCTTTACCAATTATAACTGTAAATTCCCATCTTCCGGAATTTTTACAGAAAAATCGGGACCTCAAATCAAAATTCTGTGACTCCTCATTCAACCCGAAATCCTTTTCTCTATCTCCCGGTATTTTCAGATATTTTATCCGGACCAGGCTTTTTGGCCTAAAAAAGAGCTCAAGCGTACACTTTTCCAAAATGACCATTTTACCCCTGGTCACATTTCTAATTCTTTCATACACATAGAGACCTCATATGCACTTTTCACAGTTCAGTGAAATGATCAGCATAATTTTCTCTATTTTCTGGCAAAATATGGTACTCATCAGCTACCAGCCCGATCTTTCCCAAAATTACGATTTTGCCCCTGCATTCTCTTTCTGGCATCTATTCTCACTTCTTATCCTTCATCTTAAGTTCTAGAAATTCTCTTTCAATAACTCATCCCCTAAACTCTTCGGGAGTCATCGTTAATTGAAAGGCTCGACAACCTGCCCATATCAGGTTATCTTACACAAGAGCCAGCCCATATCAAGCTACCTGCAGAATTCCTAGGCTTAAGACTTAGGATATCCCTCACATTCCTCATTTTGAACCTAGGTGAGTTTTCCTGATTCTGTAGGTTGAAGACTTAACTCATCTTTAAATCCTGAAGGACTTAGCTTATCCCTCGAATTCCTACAAAATATAGGTAAGTGATCCACCCATATCAGATTACTACCCTGGAACTACGGGTTTAGCAGCCTGCCCATATCAGACTACCTCCCAATTTTCCTAGACCAAAAATCAGGATGTTACACAAGCCATGTCACTATGCCCTTTGACCTGAGATCATCATGGATTCCTACATGACAAACGCTCAGCTTTAACCTAGTCAAAAGTCACTTTTGACCGAGTGATCATAAAGGCTATGTTTGGGATCAATGGTTTTTCATGCAGAGGAATATGAATGGTCAAGATGGAATTTGTCCCTCATATTCGTAGAGAGATATTACTAGGCCCCTCGATGAGTGAGTCTGAGAAATGTATGGTCATACTATAATGGAAGGGTAGTTCCATTTCTATAGTCAGACTACTCAGGGATCGAGAAAGTAAAGGTCAGGAACAGGATGATGACGTTCTCCATGCCTCATCCATGACCGAAATATCGCGTGCCAAAAGGGATGTGATATGGTTGTATGAAAGGTTACATCGTTTATCGATCCTCATATGATTTGGGTAGTCGTAATGTCTTACTAGAGACCGCTTACGACTTGTGGATCAGTATAGTAACTGGCCCACTACCAACTTCATATGGGACTACAGGGTCGCACACAAAATAGCCCAATGCGAGCTATGATGTCCAGATTCATTGAATCTAGACACAATCTAAGAGATGTATAGATTCAATGAATAATCTAGGGTGGATATATATATTTTATATATATATTAGTATATATATATTATATATAATATAAGAGATATTTGCAAGATTTAATTTATAAGGATAAATTAAATCTCTATCACTTTTGAATTTGAATTTAAATGGATATGATCTATTTGAATTTGAAATTCAAATTTATAAGATATCTCAAATTTGATTTATGAGAATAAATCAAATATAATTCCGTCTTATCTTTATTTTTAAGTTAAATAAATAGGTGAATTAAATCTGTGGGACGAATTTAATATAAACCATATTTATTTAATTAGTTTCTTATTAAATTATGCAATATATGATATTGTATTAATTTTAGAATTAATATAAGATTAATTCTAAAACCCAGCCCAATTAGAAGCCCGATAGCATCCTATATATTTGACATTAGGAGCTAGGGTTCTACACAGACGTGAGAAAAAAGGGCAAGGAGAGTGCAAAAGGTTTGCAGATAAGAAACTGCCGAAATAGAGACAGTGAGGACGGAATCTTGAGAAAGCCCTAGAGGGATAAGAGGAGCTAGCACGTCGTTCGTGATTGGAATGCTGTTCATGTGGATATCGGTAGAGGAAGTTGATCTAAGTTGTCGACTTCTTGCGATCGAGAAAAGAGCACCAGGTACGACGAAGTCGCGACCAGTTGACACAGAGGTCGTGACTAAATTGGCATCTAAAAGTCAGAAATCCGAAAAGAGACTACAGGTCACGACTAGATGCAGAGGAAGTCGCAACTGCGAACTCCAGAGATGACAGGTCGTGACAAGAAGTTGAGGAGGTCGCAACTGAAAACTCCAGAGGCGAAGAGTCGCGACTAGTGGACACTGAGGTCGCGACCACGGCTTGAATACCGAAGGTAACACTTCTTTCTCCTTGACTTAAACACATTCGGTAGATCCTGGCTGGGAATGGAAAAATTTTTAAAGTTAATTTGCGCTGCATGTCTTCCAATTCCCTTCATAACACTCATCCCAACCCCTACTTACTAGCATCGATATAGACTACATAGGTCTAAGTTGGGTCTGGAACAATCAGCACAGGAGTAGTGGTTAATCTTTGTTTCAATTCTTAAAAACTAGCCTCACACTTCTTATCCCATTTGAACTACTGATTCTTTCTGGTCAACTTGGTTAATGGCAAGGCAATTTGAGAAAAGTCCTTAATAAACCTTCTATAATATCCTGCTACTCCCAGAAAACTTCTAATCTCTGTCACTGTCCTTGGTTGTTCCCAGCTTAATACTGCCTCAACTTTGCAAGGATCTACAGCTACCCCTTCATGGGATATGACATGACCGAGAAATTTGACTTCTTGAAGCCAAAACTCACATTTACTAAGCTTAGCATAGAGTTATTTTTCTTTAAGAATACTAAGAACAATTCTCAAGTGCCTTTCATGCTCTTCAGTAGATTTGGAGTATACCTGGATATCATCAATGGAGACCACAACAAATTGAACCAAGTAAGGCCTGAAGATTCTGTTCATGTAATCCATGAAAATTACAAGCGCATTTGTTAGCCAAAAGGCATCACTAGAAATTTAAAATGACCATAATGAGTCCTGAAAGCAGTCTTTGAAATATCATCTGATTTAATCCTGAGTCTGATCTCAAATCAATCTTAGAGAATAAACTTGCTCCAACCAACTGATCTAGCAGGTCATCAATTACAGGAAAATGGTACTTATTTTTAACAGTAATCTTATTTAACTCCCAATAATTGATACAAAACATTAAATTGCCATCCTTCTTCTTAACGAATAACACTAGAGCACCCCATTGTGAAACACTGGGTTGAATGACCAAGAGCTCCTCAATCTGCTTCTTTAATTCAATAATCTCATGAAGGGTTATACGATATGGGGCTTTGGATATTGGTCCAGCTCCAAACATAATGTCAATTACAAACTCCACTTCTTGCTCAGGGTAATTCTTGAATTTCCTTTAGAAAAACTTTAGGAAATTCCTTGACTACTAGGATATCCTCAATCCCTTCTTCTACTTCTGTTTGAACAGAAAAGAAGATCATATACCTTTGACATCATTTTCATAAAAATTTATCTGCCTGAGCCTCTATTAGAAAATTTAGCCTTACTTCTGAACTCAAATATGTTGCCTTTAGACCAAGAACTAGGGTCTTGTTCTTACAATCCAGTATTACGTTATTAGAAGATAACCAATTTAATCTAATTATGACATCAATTTCCCAGAAAGGCATACATATTAAGTCTAGAGTAGTGCAACAATGTTCATATCGAATCACACTATTTAAACAGACATCAGATATAATTACTTTAGTATTTGTAGGAGTTGTCACACATTTGGCATAATGCAACTTGCTAATTGTAAGGCCTAGGTATTCAGCACATTCATAAGAAACAAAGGAATAACTTGCACCCGAATCAAACATAGTAATCACAGAATGATTATTGAGATAAATTATATCTTGGATCATCTCGGGTGACTTCTGAGCATCCTCCCTTGTAAGTGCAAACACTCGACCTTGAGTTCGTGGCCTTTGATTATTCACTGCTGGAGGACAATCCTTAGAGAAATGTCTAGGTTTTCCATATGTATAACAAACATTTTATCCCATCAAACATGGCCTGTCACCATGATTCTTTCCACACTTGTCACATATATTCTGAACCTTGAGTCCTTGTTGCTAGTATTGCCTCAAAAATTTCCTCGATTAGGCCTTCTATTCTGCCATTGCCTTTTTCTCTTCTTATAGCCACTACCACTAGCAGCATCTCAGCTTTGATTGGTCTTTTTAGGAGTCACATTCCCCTTACTTACTGGCTTAAATAACATTCGATGATTTAAACTATTTTCAATTATTCGACATGCCTCCACTACTTTTTTGAATTGACTATACTGTTGGGGAGTCATTTTCTCTTTCAATGTAACCTTCAGTCCTCTAATCATTCTTTCTGTCATCCAACATTCATCATCCACTTAACGAAGAGAAGTGGAATACTGGGAAAGACGAATAAATTTAGTAAAATGTTCATCGAATGATTCCTTCTCTCCTTGTCTTAGCACAAGTAATTCAGCCTCCCTTTCATCACGTACCGACTGGGGAAAATATTTCTCATAAAATTGTTCAAGAAATACTTCCCATGTGATAGGAATATTTCTTACTTGTAACAATAGCTCGGTGTTCTTTGACCATCGATCTGCATCCTCTTTTAGCTGATAAATGGCTATTTGAGCCTTACTTTCAGATGGACAGTTTAGCACTTTGAAAATCTTCTCTAACCAACTGATCCAGTCTTTAGCTATTTGAGCATCAAATGTTGGAGGATTGTTCTTGCAGAATTTTATAATCCATTGTTGGATACCAATATGGTCAACCCCTGCTTCACTTGCCTAGGTGGCTCTAAGGCTGCTGCATAATTTCTGGTTCTACATTGGCTGCTACTACAGGTTCTGGTTGTCTTAAGTTACTTACAACTTCTGCTACTACGGCTGCTATAGCGGCATCTCTTTCTTGATCTCTACGAGCCTGAGTTACTCGTATTTCCTCTATCATCTGTTGCTGTTGCTTGAGGAATCCAAGATTAGTTGGTTAATATCCATAGGGTTTTATGGTTCTTCAGATGGAACAGTTCTTCTTGTTCGTACCATTTTCTTTTACTATCTAAATATGAGAGAAAATAGGATAAATAACATAACTTATATTTTATTCAAAACATTGTATACAAACAGGTAAACTAATGTCACACATACACTATAACATAGATCTTTTATACACCACTGAAGTACATAGATAACATTATCATTCATAAGTATAACATCACACTATACTTTCTTAAAAGCTCTTCTGATAAATTCTTCCACCATGATGATCCAATCTGGTATGCTGGCATATGATTCTTTATCAAAATAATGATCCAACCCCGCTCTCCACATCTTAGTGGTGAGTAAGATATCATTCATAATATTGATCCAGCCTTTGAGGGTAAGGGTATTTGAATCAAAAGCTTGATAAGTATCCCATACTCTGGTTATAAAATCTTGGTAGATCCTGTAGTCTTGGTCTATCTCCCTGACTAAAGGTCATTGATGAGGCCGAATTGTCGTCATTTGATCCATCAAAATAATAACAATTACACCCTATTAATGTAGTATAAGGCACAACCCTATCGTTCTTCTCAAGGAGCCCTTTTTATTGGAATCCTCGCAAATTGGTGACAAAACCATTGAAAACCTGAGTGAAAGTAAAATGGGTTTTGGGTTTGATTGATTTTTGATGTAATAAAATAAGGGTGAAGTAAAATAAATATTTTTGTATTTTTGATTAAGAGGAAAACGAGTTGGTTTATGAAAGAAATATGTTATGGAAGACTCTTGATGATGAAAACATATCTGTCCTTTCTCTTAATTTGATATGAGAGTTTTGAAATCACTAAGTCTTAAATAAAACTCCTTAAACTCTTGATGATTGAGTCCAGAACATTAAGATTTCCTAAACTCCTTTGATCAAAGCTAGTTTAAAAACTCTTAATGAACTGTTAAAAACCACTTAGCTTGTAATCAAACCAGATGATAAAAATGCCCTCGAATGATCATCGATCGACAACCCTAGATTTCAAGCAATTGAATTAATTAACAACGATCATTGATAATAGTCTAACTATCTGAAAATCGAAACTAAAATATTATATAAAAAATCAAATCATCCAAAGTCAATTACAATTGTCTAATCTGAGAATAATTAATCGACATTTAATTCCTTGTTCATATAATGGAAACCCTAGATATAGAAGCATCAAAACATGAAATAGGTGCAGATTAAAATAGAAAACTCCCCAGTGCAGTCCATGAGCTCAAGATATGAGATCCATCACCAAGAGACTATAGATTTAGCCTCTCCTGACTCCTATTGTGCTGCAATTGTTGCCCAAATATGATGCCATGAAGAAAGCAGAAAGGGTGATAGAAAGATGAATGATAGAAGATGTGCGTAAGTAGTAGAGAGAGTGTAGATAGAGTTCAAGTACTATTTCATATTTGCGGCTTCCCTCTCCTTTTACTATCAGATTGAACTAATAAAAAACGCACAACTTCACGACTGTCTTATTTGGTCGCGACTAGATATATTTTTGGTTGTGACCTTTAATGCAGAGAAACTTCTTAGAAGAATTTAGGTCACGACCTGAGGACGCTTTGTTCGTGACTTAAGGCCATAAAAGCTATTTCCTTGATTTGATTCTCTCTGGTGATTTCTGTTCTGCTCACATTAGTCCTTGGTTCTCCTCCAAAGTACCCACAATTCAAAATCAAAGCTCATTGTAAAAGTACCACCAGTAAAAGAATAACATATATGCACTTTGGATGAGTTAATTTATCATTTTACCCTTTAAACAGCATATTGTCAAGCATAATTGACGAGTGCGTCAGATTGTCACAGTCCGAGCCATCAAAATTAAGTGAATTATACCCTAGTAATGTAGTATAAGGCACAACCCTATCGTTCTTCTCAAGGAGCTTTCTAATTGGATGTCAAATTCAATGGTAAACCTGAGTAAAGAGTAAATGGTTTTATGGTTTTGTGGGTACAGTAAAATAAAGATGCAGTAAAATAGATATTTTTGTGTTTTTGTTTAAGATGGAAAATGGTTGGTTTGTGAAAGTAGTATATGTTGATAGGCTCTTGATGATGAAAAATATCTATCCTAGCTCTCAATGTATATGGAGTTTGAAATCACTAAGTCTTGAATTAAACCTCAATCGATCGATTGAGTCCAGAACCCTAATATTCTTTAAACTCCTTTGATCAAAGCTAGTTTAAAGACTATTATTGAACTGCTAAGGATCACTTAGTGTGTAATTTAAAATAGATGGAAGAATGCCCTCGAATGAGCGTCGATCGACTAACCCTAGAATTCAAGCAATCGAATTAATTAGCAATGATCATTGACAACCGTTCAACTAGCTTAAACTCAAAACTGAAATATTGTATTTAAACTAGCATTCAAAACATCCAAAGTAAATTACAATTGTCTAATATGAGAATAATCAATAAATATTCAAAGCTTGTTCAAATGATGAAAAACCCTAAATCTAGCAGCAATCATAATATGACAAGATGCAAATTAGAACAGAAGAAACTCCCTATTTCAGTCCATGAGCTCAAGATAATAGATCAATCATCAAGAGACTAAAGGTCTAGCCTCTTATGACTTCTGCTGCACTACAATCGCTGTTCAGATGTGATACCATGAAGAAACGATGAAGAGATGAAGGTGAATGGTGTAGAACGATGGAATATGAGTAGAAAGTGTGTGGAGAGCGCTCGAGTACTGCTTCTTAGCCTAATCAGGTCCAAACATTAGCCTCCTCCTTGACGGCAGCCTCCCTCTCTTCTTATAACAGCATGACTTAATTCAAAACGCGTAGTTTTAGCGATTTCGTACTATTAGTCGCGACCATATACATTTTTTTGGTCACGACCTATGAACGGTGAGAATCTTCCAGAAGCATTATGGGTCGCGACTAAATAGCACAGGGCTTTCATTTACTTTTGATTTCTTTCCTGGTCCTCGTTCTCTTCCAAAGTACCTGTAATTCAACATAAAAGCTCACTGTAAAAGTCCAGATCAGTAGATAACCGAATATATGCAGTTTGGAACAGTTATTTTACCATTTTACCCTTTAATTAGCACATTGCCACTCACAATCATGTAATACACAAAAGTACAATTTAAGGCTTGAAATGAATGGTAAAGTTATTATGAAACTCTCAAAATTGTCATAGAAACCATTACAAAATATGTCTTATCAATAATCATGTATTACCATAAAAGCATAATTATAGGCATAAAATGAAAGGTAAAGTTGTTATAAAGCCCTAAAAATGTTACAGAAACCATACACAATTTATGTCTTATCAATTGCCCCACACTTTAGCTAATGTTATTAAATTTGAGATAGTGCTATTAAATTTGTGTCTTATCAATTTGTACTCTTGGACAAAGAAATGAATTACACCTTAGCTAACGCTATTAAATTTGAGATAACAACATAATCCATAGTGTAACCTTAAGACAATTAATTCAACATCTTTTGGGAATGCAGAAATGATAATATGAGCAATGCCAAGTAATCAACTACTAAATGAAATCAACCTTAACTATATGAGCGTAATAGATTCTCTATAAGGATGTAAGTGTTTAGCTCTCTATATCCTCTCATTGTTAGGGTTCTTTCACTAAAATTCAATTTGGAAAAAACCCTACCATATGCTTGAAATTACTCTAAATCTCATCTACTATATAACACTTATGCAAAGAATCAATAAGTCTTTTAGGGGTGAAATGATGGAGGTAGGCCACATGGAATAGAATATGAAGGATAGAAAGTACTATATGTATTCAATAATGAATATATAGCATGAATTCATGTCTTCAAAGATGTAGAGGTGGTAATTGTGCTAATAGGAATTGATAATAGTGCCTTCTTCATTTCTCTCTTTTTTTTGGCACCTTATACATAGAAGATATAGCACAACATCACAATAATAATATTTTTTTCTTGACATGAATAAAAATTGTATTTCAAAATGATGTTGTAGCATATATGACTTTCTATAAAAAATGATGGAAAAAAAAGTGATGGGCTCAAAGGGGGTAACTACAGATATAATATGTAACGGGCTTGTGTTTGGGATAAAAGGGTTTAGATATGAATGCATCTATCATATTTAATAACATAAATGCCCAAGTAATTCTTAACTAAGAGCTAAGATAAGTTCTAGAGGATATAAAGCAATTGAATAATCACTTAATATAGGAATTAAGGCCGAGAATCCTTCCAACTAAGGTTTTCATCTAAATTGTTCATAAGCTAAAGTCTCAAACAATGTTCATCGTTCACTAGGCATTAAAACCTTATCACAACTGAAAACCCTCTTAAATGATGATTTAAAAGTTCCAAAGTAATCACTTAGTGTTGGAATTTTTGCCCTAGGGGCCAATCATTGCATTATGAACATTGTTGATTTATGAATTTCTTAATTATGTTATCACATTATTTGCATGTTTACTGTGATGACCATCCTTGGATAACTCATGATCTTATCCTAAATATCCCTGGTCGGTCATCTATGCGGGAGCAGAGATGAAATAAGACTAGTATGACTTTGAAGATATATAGAGATATAAATCAAAGTTATAGGCACATGTAAGAGTACAAGGTGTTGGACTGACCCGCTATGAGAAAGCTGCATGGGTTAAGTTATAAGCTTCTCTCATATACAAACTATGTCACTATGCCCTCTGACCTGAGATCATCATGGATTCTTACATGACAAACGCTCAGCTTTGACCTAGTCAAAAGTCACTTTTGACCGAGTGATCATAAAGACTATGTTCGGGTTTGGTGATTTTTCATGTGGATGAATGTAATGGTCAAGATGTAATTTGTCCCTCACATTTGTAGAGAGATATTACTGGGACCCTCGATGAGTGAGTCTGAGAAATGTATGGCCATACTGTAATGGAAAGGTAGTTCCATTTCTATAGTCAAACTACTCAGGGATTGAGAAAGTAACGGTCAGGAACAGGAGCATGACGTTCTCCATACCTCATCCATGACCAAAATATCGTGTGACAAAAGGGACGTGATATGGTTGTATGAAAGATAACATCGCTCATCGATCCTCATATGATTTGGGTAGTCATAATATCTTGCTAGAGACCGCTTACGACTTGTGGGTCAGTATAGTAACTAGCCCACTGCCAACTTCATATGGGCCTACAAGGTCACACACAAAATAGCCCAACACGAGCTGTGATGTCCAGATTCATTGAATCTAAGACATGACCAGATTCAATGAATAATCTAGGGTGGGTAAATATATATTTTATATATATAAATTCATATATATATTATATAATATAAGAGATATTTGTAAGATTTAATTTATAAGGATAAATTAAATCTCTATCACTTTTGAATTTGAATTTAAATTGATACGATCTATTTGAATTTAAAATTTAAATTAATAAGATATCTCAAATTTGATTTATGAGAATAAATCAAATATAATTCCATCTTATCTTTATTTTAAATTAAATAAATAGGTGAATTAAATCTGTGGGATGGATTTAATATAAACCATATTTATTTAATTAGTTTCTTATCAAATTATGCAATATATGATATTGTATTAATTTCAGAATTAATATAAGATTAATTCTGAAATCCAACCCAATCAGAACACACATAACATCCTATATATTTGACATTAGGGGCTAGGGTTCTGAGAGATGGCAAAAGGGGCAAAGAGAGTGTAAAAGGTTTGCCGATAAGAAACAGCCAAAATAGAGACAGTGAGGACGGATTCTTGAGAAAGCCCTAGAGGGACAAGAGGCGCTAGCACGTCGTCGTGATTAGAACGCTATTTGTGTGGATACCGGAAGAGGAAGCCGATCTGAGTTATCGACTTCTTGAGATCGAGAAAAGAACACTAAGTACGACGACAAGTCGCGACCAGTTGACACAGAGGTCATGACCAAATAGGCATCTGAACGTCAGAAAATCGAAAAGAGATGAAAGGTCATGACTAGAAGCATAGGAAGTTGCGACTGACAACTCCAGAGGCTAAAGGTCACGACTAGTAGCTGAGGAGGTCGCGACAGAAAACTCCAGAGGCTATAGGTCGTGACTATAAGCTGAGTAGGTTGCGATTGAAAACTCTAGAGGCGAAGAGTCATGACTAGTGGACACTGAGGTCGCGACGACAACTCGAATACCGAAGGTAACACTTCTTTCTCCTTGACTTAAACACATTCGGTAGATCCTGGCAAGGAATGAAAAATTTTTAAAAGTTAATTTCCGCTGTGTGTCTTCCAATTCCCTTCACTTAGAATCATGTAATATACCAAATCTAACAGTAAGAACTTAAGTGTCACCAATTCAATTTCCAAGGTTTTCAAAAAATTCAAGTATGGAAATGGTTTCTATAAACTCTTTATGCAAAAGATTAAAAACCAAAGGGCAATGAATCTTTTATAAAAATACCTTAGCAGCTTAAAAGGAATCCTTCTATACAACATTGCAAAAAGTAAAGAGAAGGTAAATGGACATTTTCACACTCAGGTCGCGAGTCAAAATAGTGAAGTTCGCGACCAAATTTCATAGTGAGTGCTTGCTATGCACTTACAACAACTAGTCACAATAAGGAAAGATTATGGTCGCGACCTCATGCACTCGTGTTTAAACATCCTCCCTTAGACTCCTCAGAGTACACTTGCAGAAGCATTATTAGCTTGATTTATATCTTACCTTAAGCCCAGAAGTTGAACTTTTTTAAGTTCCTTATTCTGAACCTTTACTTTGAGAACTGGTTAATCTCATTGTACACATCCAAATGAGGTTTATTACCTATCCACGG
Organism: Leucaena leucocephala; assembly: GCA_037074615.1. Taxonomy (NCBI): domain Eukaryota; kingdom Viridiplantae; phylum Streptophyta; class Magnoliopsida; order Fabales; family Fabaceae; genus Leucaena; species Leucaena leucocephala. The sequence continues at coordinate 125,166 of JAYWLJ010000058.1, forward strand.
AATGCCCCAGATGTGTACTACTGGTTAACCTAATTTCGTGGGCAAACTCTTCCGTTTACTAGGTCAAACTGAGGTCGGAACACTGCTACCTCAGGACCTACGAATTTCTCTCTTAATTTCTCATATAGCCTTATACTACATTACTAGGGTGCAATTCACTTAATTTTGATGTCTCGGACTGCGATAATCGATGCACTCGTCAGACCACCACCATGCCATTTCCACAGTTTGTCTCCTTTCTCAAGAACTACAATATTCATTATTTGGAGGGAAGAAAGAAGGAATAGATTGAGGCCTTTGGGATGACACAGTTGAACAAGATGAAGATCAAACTTCCTTATCATGCCAAGAAAGGCATTCTTCCTAAAAACCACTAAGACAAACAACAACCTACTGCCAGTGTTTCTCTCCCTCAGGATGAAGGACACTCCTCTATTTTAAGTATCCACTGCACCATCATTTCTGGGTGAATCCATTCAAAGGTACCTTTAGGATGAGTTTGCTAAGCTAGAGAGTAGACTCATTGCCTCAAGGAAAGAAACTGATATGATTCATGAAAGATGGAGTTATGGGATCCAGACAATGCTTAAAGCTCATATCATGGTTTTCCAAGCTTTCAGGGATGAAGTTAGGGAGAGGCAAGAGACCATATCAGAGGGATAAGAGGCAATCCATTAAGAAGTATCTGATGTGAAGAACATTTTGCTGGCCTTTCTGAACAATATCGGACCTTGTTCTCAGAGAAGGAACTCAAGGATCAAGCTCCACCATCAGACCCTCAGCATGATCTGCATATTCTTGAAGTCTTTAATCCTTCACCCACTTCTGTCTCAAAGTCTCCAGCATCTGTACCTCCCATATATTTGCTTACTATACCCCTTCCTTCCATTTTTATAGCACCTAACCTTCCATTACCCTAACTTCCTCTTATTATTCCTTTTTGTCTAGCCCCAACCCTTTTAAATGACGTCAAAAATAGGGAGAGAAGAAGTGAAGAGAAGGATGACTTTTTTCTAGAGTCAATAGACTGATTTATTTGAGTTTATCTTGTACTTGAATAATCTTTGAAATTTTAGTATAATTCACCTTGTTATTCAAGGTGCATTTCTTCTTGTTTAATCTTGTTTGATTTTTAATGAATTAATTCATTTGGTTTTATCATCATCTAAAAGGGGGAGAATGTTAGATTTAATAATGTTTTGATGATATCAAAAGGAAATCAAATAATTAAGTTATTTTTGTGATTGAACGATGTCAAAAGTGATTCAAATTGTTTGTGTTTAAAAGATGTTAAAAAGAAAATCCAAAGGAGTTAATCAATTAGTCAATCGTTTAATGATGATTAATTGATTAGTCAATCAATTAATGAGAATCAATTAATCGATTGGTTGTTCAATGCAAGGACAGTGTTATGTGAACATCAATTAATCAATTAATGAGTATTCATTAATCGATTATATGTTTAACTAATGTCATAAGATAGCTCTCTGGAATTAAATAGATAAGTCAGTTAATTGATTAGGTATTCGATGAATCCATTAAGAATAATTTTTTCTTTGAACAACGACAACTCTATTAATCGATTAGATGTTCGATTAATTTATATTAATCCATTAACTGTTCAATTAATCAGTTGTGAAATTCATTAATCGACTAGTTAATGGATTAACTGGCATTAATGGATTAATTGTTTGATTAATCTATGTTAAAAACATTTATGTTTCAATTCTTCCAGAGACATTAATAGACTAGGTATTTGATTAACTTATATTAATCGATTAGTTAATCGATTAACTTCATAAATTTCAAATATCTTTCTCTGTTTGCGTTGAAATTTTTTGAATCTCTCTTTAAGCTATATATGATTGTTTCACATATAAAGTATGCTTGTTTCTCATCATTCTTCATTATATTTCTTTTGATAAACTTATCTTATCATATTACATTATATATGGTTGAAATTTTTTTATCAATGTGATGCTCTGTTTTCTGTTTCTTTCATAAATTGAAACATTGATCGAATTAATGATAATTAATCGATTAGTTAATCGATTAATATAGTATACTTTTCTAAAAGCCATCTGAACTTGTATATAACATTGTTCTTTAACAATGACTTGATAATTAATGATTTATACACTTAATCAATACTTTAATTACTGACAAATCCTTTGAGGTTGAGTGTGTTCAGAAAAGGCTAGGATTTTGAAATAATGAAGGCTACAGCAACGGAAACTTGCTACTATCGGTAAAGTATTAAATGCTCACCTACCCGCCAATGACCAATATCGCCTTTACTCCAACGGTTACTGTGGTATCCTTAATTTTATCCTTACATATACTCAATTGAAAGTATCTTATACCAATTGAACACCTTTTTAGCTTAGAAACATGAATTTCCAAGAATTAGGTTATCGGGTACTGTTCATGGTACTGTTCATTTGGCATTACATCATGAACTTTGGAAATTCATAATTAAATCTATAAAAAAATTGAAATGAGGTGGTTCCAATTTCTAATAAAATCTCTTTCATTAAACTTTGAAGGAAAAATGTGAAACTGAGGTTTCCTTGTCCAAATGAAATCAGTTTATTCTTTGAAAAATACTGTTCATTTGGTAAACTTGAAAGTTCCAGTTTCTGTGCCTTATTTTCAAAAATTCATTTCTCTTTGTTCACTTATCCAAATTAAACGTGTTACATATGGATTAAAAGCTCCATATGTATACTTTATGCTCATAAAATTTTGTGGAAAAACTCATTCATTTACTATTTGAAATATGCGCATGAACCTCACTGCCTCTGGGTACTCGTTTTATCTTTTTCCAGATTTTATTGTCAACTTTGAAAAATCATAACAATTCGAATACTTAACCAAATAAGGTGTTCTTGGTGTCCATTTAAATATATAGATCTTAACTATATTCATACCAAATTTCACATGAAAATACGTTGGATAAGTTAAGAAAATTATTGCTGGAAGTCTACTGCCTTGGACTGGATCCATAGGTAGTCATATACAAATTAACCATCCACATTTAACCTTTTGCCTTGAGAAGTTCCAGCACTTAGAGCATGGTTATATACATATGGAAAGAATAAGATTTCATGGAAATCTCAATAGCAAGTCATACAAACTATAATAACATACATGCTTGATTAAATGCCTAACATGTTATCATGATATGGGAGCTACTTCATGAACATACATAAGCAACCTCTAACATGCATATTGTCACATCTTTATTTTTATATATCTTAAGGACCATTCAGTAGCACTTAGAACCACTTTCAGGATCATTAAAGTCTAAACTCTTAGTCTGGAATTTTATTCATATCGGGTACTGTTCACTGTGGCAAATTCCAGATGAGTGACCTGACTTTGAAAAATCATAACTAATTCTAGAAAAATTGAAATGAAGTGGTTAAAATTGATACATGAATATAACTTAATTATATTTTAGGGAAAAATCATTGGTTGACCATTCCTTGACAAATTCAACGTGGGTCAAAGTTTCAACTTTACTGTTCATCCAATGACTTTCTCCTGAATCCAGCATTCTGGTCCCAATTTTAACAAATTTATATCTTTTCGTGTACACATCCAAATGAGGTATTATATATATAAAATTAAATCTTAGTATGTCTACTATTTACCATAAAAATATCATACATTTATTCCACCATTTACTATTTTTAATGATTTACCAAACATCAATAGGTCTCCACGGGTTACTGTTCACAGAGTCATTTTTTAGCAACCAACCTTACATATTAGTGCATACATACATCACAAATCAGTTCAACATGCCAGATAACAACCATTATTAAATAATCAACTGTTATACATCAGTGCATGGTTAACATCCTCATATTTTCTATTACATTTTTTCGTTGTCTAAAATTCGGCAGCATAACTGCTACATTCCTTCTGTAGAAAGTAACCGATCTTGTACGTATTCGATAATTCCTGTAGGAACTACCATTCTACGTAAGTACCCAGGAAAGACTGGATGAACCTGCTAGGTCCACTCACTTCCAGCCTCCTTAGACAGCACCTACGTACACAGTACGTATCAGTTCCTTTCTTTGTTCCTGCTTCATTGCTAGAATTTCGGCAGCCTAACGGCGTCTCTTAAAATTTCCAACTTTTATTTTGACAGAACCTCCCCTGTAATGTTGTATATGGAAATGAGATTCAAAAGAATCTGAGTAGCAACAATCATAATGATATATGTAATGCAGTGTGACAGTGCTTGCTTGTGTGTGGTTGTGTACAGATAAGTATGCTGCATGCTTCAATATTCAATAACATATGATCATAGCATTGTAATAGAGCTTCAAGCATAGCATATAAGACAACAATCCAACCAAATAATATCACAACAATTCACAAAGACATTACATAAAAGCTAGGATTAGTTACTACCTTAAAAGCAGAACTTCAGAACTTCTCTACTGCTTCCAACTCCACCAGAACTTCCTTTCTTCTTTCTTTCTCTCACTTTCTCTCTCAAGAACTTCCTTATCTCTCTAAACCTTGCTTGGCCCATGCTGAATGAAGAGCTAGGGGGTGTATTTATAGTTTTGAGGAGTGGGATTCTTGTAATTTTGAAGCCATTTGATCCTGTGGTCCTGGTTTTTCCGAAATTTCCTATTTTTCTTTATTTCTTTTACTGCATCATGCATGACATCACTCAATGCCACCTCATGGGACACCTCACCACCCACATTCTTCACATGGTGCAATTTGGAGAGGAGAGAAATCTTCTGGAAGCTTTCCGGTCTAATCCGGTACCGGCCCGGTCTGTCGCCTCGAAAACTGAACCGTTTTCTGAATCTAATTTTTCTGAAAACACATATTATGTCTTCTGTCCTTGAACTTAGTATCTGGATCCTTTATATCATTAACATTTTAATACTGGTCTAAACTCAATTACAGATCCCCTGCGAAATGACCAAAATGCCCTTGGTGCCCTTTTTGGCCCTATTTTAACCCTAAGGGCAAAATTGTCATTTTACACCTTTCTGTAACCTGGTCAAAGCATATACTGGCTCTAGACAACCTTATTTACGTATGTCTTAGCTTCTGAGCCTGTCCAGAATGACCAGAATGCCCTCCATTCATCTCCTAACCTTTAGTACAACACAGGGGCATTTTCGTAATTTCACACTTCTCCGGGGTTCTGCTGGACACTAGCCCACCTAACAGTCCAAGAGTCTTATTGGGCATTTGTTGGTGCCACTTTTGGGCCTTTCTAGGTCCAACACCTTCTTGGCACGCATTACGAGGAATCTTCCCCTGTCCAGGCTCACCGAATATTTTAGCTTTTATGCACCATTACACACATATCCGGACACCGGCTCCTTCTGTCAGATACACTTCCCTACTGTGTCTGGGCAGCAATTTGGGTCATAACAGGCATATGACTGTTGTTACCCGACCTCATTCAGTCTTAGTTTAAATATCGATAAATCTCCCTATCGGATCCCTGGAGGCCTCATACTCCCGTCTGGATTTTCTAATTTGTGAATAACTTTTTCTACAGACCTCCTATCGGTATTCTGTCCGTTTCCTGACATCCTCCCCATAAGGGTGCATCATCCTGTAATTTCTTACTTATATCTGAAATCTAGGGTATCCGGTAGAAATTTTTATAACTTTTGGATGATCAGTCCATTTCTGGCTATTTGGAGACTTGAAAAATTCCTGTATTAGGCTGGATTACCCGGCGTCACTTGCTCTACCTACTGGTGGGATATGGGGCTGATCGGAGTACAATCACTGTTTTTGCCTATTTCCGGTCCAAGTTTTCATAATTACACTTTTGCCCCGGAAACTTTTCTTCTTTTCAACTAAGTCCCTTTATTTGGCTAAAATTACACCTAAAGACCCCACATTTTTGTCTACTTTTCCTTCTTAGCTTTAATCTTTCCATAATTGTATTTAAGTCCTTTTATTTCCTTTCTTTTACAATTTAATCCTTTTCTTTACATAAAGGACCACATCTTTTTCCTGAAAAAGAACTCATATATTCCATTTAATCTGTACATAGAAATCAGTACAGAAAATTGAGGATATTACACATATTGTCATGACATTCATTGCAAGGAGTTGCAACTATTCATACATCATCATCATCATTATAAAATCATCTCAAGCTCAACCAAAAATTATACATAACAAGCAAGTATACAATCAAACAAACATAAGATTATAGTTAGGTATTCTTGCTACCTCTTAGATGACCTTGTTATTTCCTTCTTGGAATGATCTTCCCTTCTCACAAATGTCAAAACCTAGCCATATAACATCAAGTTACAACTCAACTCCAAAACAAAGTCCAAGACTAGGTTCCTACTATGTTCCTTTCTTTGTCTAATTTATGACTTATGCTTACATCTTTAAAAAATAAATTCTCATGGTTCATTTTCACATAATTTTTCATGTAGAATCCAAATATGCATTCAGAATCTCCAAAATCAAATTGCATCACAAGTTGCTGTATAGAACCGAAAAGCTTCATGTGTTTTCCAAAAATTCTCATTTTGATTCCAATGCTTCCAATACTTGTTTCTCTACTATATCCCCACACAACTTTCCATTTTAAACTCATTGGAAGCATCAAAATCATGAAATTCCAACATATGAACAGTAATTCGTACAGTACCAGAACAGAACACAATCTTCCATTCACATGCATACTTGGATTTCCAAGCTATTACCACTTGATTCTAGCTTGTTTAAGCTTGTCTAAACTATCCATAACATAAAACTCATATTCTGTTCACATCAAAATAGAATGTCCAGTAGCACCATCAAGAGAAATATGTCCCAAAAACCTCTTAAAACCAAGGGCAAACTTGCTAGAACAAAGCTTAAGATCAAGAAGACTAATTACCTTACTAGTTCTTCCAAGGTGCTTGCCTCTTTCTAGCTTCAATGGAAATTTTGCAAGAGTTTCCCCAAGGTTGCCAAGCATGCCAAAATGATCTGATTTGAGGGGGTATTTATGGGCAAATTTGGGTGGAAATGAAAGGCCAAGATCATTTTGTGCACTATTTGATCTAATGGCTTAGATTTATTCTTGGATTTACTTTTCTTTAATAATTATGACATCATCAAGGGGACACCTCACAAGACACATGGCGCCATTCCAAGGGAGAGAAGTCTCTAGAAAAATTCCAGTCTAATCCGGTACTGGCTCAGTCCGATTTCCCAAAATCCAGACTGTTTTCTGAATCTAATTTTTTTGAGATTCCATAATATATTTTCTGACCTTAAATCCAGTATCCGGATTCTTTCTATTATTGACATTCTTATACTGGACCTAAACTTAATTACAGATCCGTTAGAAAATGACCAAAATACCCTTGGTGCCCTTTCTTGCACTACATTAACCCTAAGGCATAATTGTCATTTCACACCTCTTTGTACCTTGTCAGGGCATATACTGACTTTGACTAACCCTTCCTGTACCTGCCTTAGCGTTTTGACCTGTCCAAAATGACCAAAATGCCCTTCATTCATCTATTGCTCTTTAGTGAAACATAGGGGCATTTTCGTAATTTTATACTTTTCTGGGGTTCCTCTGGACATTGGCCCACCTATCAGTCCAATTATTTTATTGGGCCTCCATGACGCCATTTTTGGGCCTTTATATGATCAATTACCTTTATGGCACAATTCCTAGAAATCGCTCCAGGAGATATTTATCGGGTATTTTATTCCACTGTAAATTCCATTAGAAATTCTACAGGATTCCTTTTCTGATCCTGTCAATTTTATAAATCCTTATATTAATTGTAGGAATTTAGTGTAAGGTTTCATCTGATTCTAAGATCCAAAAAATACTATAATAATTTTATCTGACTTCAGAAATTTATATCAATTTTTCGGGACCTCAAATCAAACTTCTGTGTTGCGTCAAACTAACCGGAATAATTTTCTCTATCTACTGGTAAAATTTGGGTCTGATCTGAGTCCGACCATTTTTGGTCTGTTCCCGGTCCAAGTTCTTCATAATTACACTTTTTCCCCTTGAACTTTTCATAAATTACATTTATGTCCTCAAACTTTTAAAAATTACACTTAAGGACCCAACATTTTTGGCCTTAAAACTTTTGTAATTTCACTTAAGTCCTTGCATTTTCTTTCTTTTTCAATTCAATCCCTTTCTTTACATAAATGACCATATTTTTCTTAGAAAATCTCACATATATTACGTATAAACTGTACATACAAATCAGTACAGAAAATTAGGGATATTACAGTTACAAATTTGAGTCTAATGGCTACCAACTGAAGCAAATGCTATTTAAAGACTCGGCATTCATGAAGAAAGGACAACAAACAAACTATCAACTTCTATATTTATTATGTTCTCTGTTTCTTCATTCCGTAACCCAATATTTATTGAGCTTCAGTGTTTATCATCATACATACTCTTTGATAGAGAGATAGTGAAAATATTATTTATTCATTTTGTTTACTTAAGTGATTGGTTCTCTTAAGTTAGAAATATTACCTTACGGGAAGTAAGGGGAGTGATTGAGTGAATCAATTAATGTACTGAGGCACCAAGAGCTCGTTCAAATCTTGGGGTATAGATGAAAATCTCATAAGGCCTCTAGGGACTGGATGTAAGATAAGAGGATTAGTATGAACCAAGATAAACTGACTTCTGTTAATTCTTCTATCCCTCGATGAAATCTTTCTGATCCTTGTTCTTTTTATTCAATTTTATTTCCATCTTTATTAAGTTTTCAATTTCCATTAAAATCTTCAAAACACCCAATTCACCCTCTCTTGGGTGTATCTGCCAAAACAAACAAGCAATCCTTCCTAGTTTATTTATATGAGTTTTTGAAGGATAAAACCTAAGTTTTAATAGTTGAAAGTTGAGTTATTTCTTTGAAACCCTTGCTATCCAAAATTCAAAGTTAAAGAAGGAAGAGTTCAATGAAGTTAGAAGTATGTAAATGACACTTATATAAATTAGTTTGGATGGTTGGCGATTGAATTTAATTGATATTCTTGACTTTGTATTATCTTGATGCTTTTGGTCTGTACTATTTCTTGACAGAAGGAAGTTGAATCTCAATGCTCTAATGCTTCCATTGAATTTAGATGATAATTTTATGTAGGATTGGAACCTTAGAAATATTGGAATTGAAAATTGAAAATTTGAAACCCTTTCTATTACTGTTCATACCCATGAACTGTGATGAGAATTTCATAATTTTGATGTTTTCAAATGATTTAAAATAGAAAATTTTGTGCAATTTGTCATATTTCCATTTTTAGGCCTAGAAGCCCAGTATGTGGCCAGAAATAGGTAGGCTACCAGGCTCTATGAATAAAAGTCCCAAAAATATACAGATGAAGTTTAGGGACTCAGTTGTAAATAGTAAAAGTTCCTAAGGGCAAATATATAAATAAGTTAGAGACTTCAGAAGAGTCTCCTAGGCGTAGAAAGAGGAAAGAGGTTAGTTAGAGGCTTAAGGTTGAGATAAAGATTTCAAAGGGATGATTTAGATGTTAAGCCCAAGCAAGGGTAAAATCATAATTTTAGAAAAGTCCCAAGGGCATAATGGTCATTTTAAAAAGAAAAGGGACTAAAGTGAAAAGTATAAAATTTCTATGGTATGAAATGAAAGCAAACATAAGCTTTGTGCCATTAAGTGTAATTATGAAAAGTTGAGGCGTAAAGTGTAATTTTTAAAAGTTTAGGGGCAAAATGGTAATTATGGAAAGTTGAGTGGGAAAAGGCCCAAAAATGCCTGAAAATGGTTTATCCCAAATTTTTCCAGTAAATAGAGAAAATAATTTTGATCAGTTTAACACAACATAGAATTTTGATTTGAGGTCCTGATAAATTTGTATGAATTTTTGAAGATTGAGAAATTAGTACAGTATCTTCTAGATCTCATAATTAGATAAAATTTGATAGTAAATTCTTATAATTAATATGAGAATTTATGAAACTAACATAACTCAAAAAGGAGTTATGTGGAATTTATAATGGAATTTACATTGAAATAAAACACTATATAAATACTATTCAAGGGATTTCTTGGGATTTAAGCCCACGAAGGTAGGAGACCACGTAGAAGGCCCAAAATGACACCTTATAGGCCTAATACTATTTTCAGATAAGTATATGGGCTAGTGCTAATAAAGAACCAGAAAAATCTAAAATTATGAAAATGCCACTAGGTATGCCACTGTGTTGTGCCATTGAGCAAGAGATAGATAGAGGGCATTTTAGTCATTTCACTAAGGTTAAATGGTCAAGGAGAGTATCTGAATAGTTGACCAGGGTTAGGGAATACTCTGGTAATATGTGAAAAGAAGATAATGCCCTAGAGATATTAAAGTAAATAAAGGAGAATCAAAGGGTATTTTGGTAATTTGCCAAGGGATCAGTAATTAAGTGTAGACCTAGTCTAAGAATGTAAATGATAGGAAGAATTCAGATACTGGATTTAAGATCAAAAAGCATATTATGGAACCTCAGAAAAATTAGATTTATAAAACAGTCTAATTTTTAAAAAATTTGACTGAACCAGTACTGGATTGGACTAAAATTTTTCCAGATGCTTCTTCCCCTTGGAATTTCATCACATGTGGCTATGAAGTGTCCGTTGATGATGTCATGGATGATGTCACTTTTGGTTTATAGGGCAAGCTTAATCCAAGAGCAAATATCATCCATTAGATCAAATAGTGCACAAAGTGATCTTGGTCTTTCATTTTCCATGGGATTTTTCTATAAATACCTCCCATTTTTTTGCCAAAAGTCGTGACTCTTTGAACCCTTAGGGAGGTGCTACTGATAAGACACAATCTGTGTATGGTTTTTACGATATTTTTAAGGGTTTTATAATAACTTTACCATTCATTTTATGCCTATAATTGTTCTATTATGGTAATACGTGATTGTGCTTGGCAATGTGTTATTTTAAGGGTAAAATGGTAAATTAACTCCTCTAAACTGCATATATGATATTCCTTTACTGGTGGGACTTTTACAATGAGCTTTGGTTTTGAATTGCAGGTATTTTAGAGGAGCAAGGACTATTGTGAGCAGAAAAGAAATCACAAGACAAAGAATCAAATCAAGGAAGCAACTTCTGTGTCTTCCAGTCATGACCAAAGTGTCCATAGGTCGCGACCTAATTTCTCTTGGGAAGTTTCTCTATGTTTACAGGTCACGACCAAAACATGGATCTGGTCGTGACCAAAGAAGACAGTTATGAAGCTACGCATTTTTTATTAGGTCAACTTACTGTTAAAAGGAGAGGGAGGCCACAGATACAGGGGAGGCTATTTTTGACCTAATTAGGCTAAGAAGCGGTGCTCGAACTCTCCCTATACTCTCTCCACTATCTCCACATAACTCCATCATTCATCACTTCATCTCACCTTCTGCTTTTCTCCATGACATCATATTTGAACAACGATTATAGCATAATCCTTAGTCATGAGAGGCTAAATCCTTAGTCTCATGGTGATGGATCTCGTGTCTTGAGCTAATGGACTTCACTGGGGAGTTTTGTATTTTAATCTTCACCTATTTCATGTTTTGATGCTTATAGATCTAGGGTTTTCATTATATGAACAAGGGATTGAGTGTCGATTGATTACTCTCGGATTAGACAATTGTAATTGATTTTGGATGTTTTGAATGTCATTTTAATATAATATTTTGATTTTGATTTTAAGTTAGTTGAACTATTATCAACGATCGTTGCAAATTAATTCAATTGCTTAAAATCTAGGGTTTTTCGATCGACGATCATTCGAGGGCATTTTCATCATTCGATTTGAATTACACATTAAGGGATTTTAATAGTGCATTAAGAGCTTTTAAACTAGCTTTGATCAAAGGAGTTTAAGGAATATTAATGCTATGGACTTAATCGATCGATTGAGGTTTTGTTTAAGACTTAGTGATTTCAAAAACTCCATATCAAATTAAGAGCAAGGATAGATATGCTTTCATTATCAAGAGTTTGTCATCACATACTTGTTTCACAAACCAACGCATTTGCATCTTAATCAAAAAGAAATAAACATTTACTTTACTGTACCTTTATTTTATTGAATAAAAAATCAACCAAATCCCAAACCCATTTTACTTTCACTCAGATTTTTAATAGATTTGGCACCAATATGCTAGGTCTCCAATAGAAAAGCTTCGTGAGAAGAACGATAGGGTTGTGCCTTATACTATATTATTGGGTGCAAATATTATTATTTTAATGGATTAGAAGACGACAATCTGACCTACTCATTAACGGCCCCGTTGCCGGGGAGCCAAGTAATTGGTTCCTTAGTAATTGATTGTCAAATCCTTTATTTACTTGAGTCATTTTTGGTTTTTTTAAATTTTAGATTTTGTCATTTTTAATTGCATTGCATTCTACATTTTTCCTTTTTAAAGTTTATGAAAAATCACTCTCTATGTTATTCAGTCGCGACCTGAGTATATTTGAGTCACGACTTGTTAACCATTTTTAAGAACTCTTGCTCTCTGTGTTCTGAGGTCCCAACCTCAACCCCCTTTTGTTGCGACTAGTGGATACTTTTTGCTGTGAAACTTCTGTGTTTAATTTTGATTGCTTGCCTAGCTATTCTTTATTATTTCTGAGTTGCATGCGTAGAAGAACTGAACATTTAGTGCCTTTTGAACCTAAAATTAAGAGACAACTTAGGAAACTAAGGATAGAATTTAGAGATAAGGTGAGGTCATTAGAACTAACATGGATAAGATAAATCATACTGGGTATAACGACAAGGAGAAAATGAAATACCAATAAATATGGAAGATAATAGAAGTGTGAGGGAAATAAACCATTCGCGTGTGAATTATGATCCTTATGGTTTCTATACTAAAGAAGCTAATTTTGAAATTAAAGGAGCCTTGATTGCAGCCTTACCTAAATTTCATGGTTTTGCAAGAGAATGCCCTATCGCTACTTACAAACAATGCATATGATTTGCTCATCGATGAAGCCTCCAATGACTGATTGGATGACATCTTAAGGAGGTGTTTCCATTTCACTATGGAAGGGAAGGCTAAGGAATGGTTATACAATCTGCCAACCCATTTCTCAACTCTTACATAGGATCAGCTGAAATCAACATATTTGGAGCAATTTTTCCCAGCCTCAAAGACTACTTAGATGAAGAAGGAGATCACAAATATTTTACAGCAGAATAGGGAGTCATTACATGAATATTGGACCAGATTTATCAATTTGTTAGCTCGATGTCCCCATCATAACATCATGAAGGCTAATTTAGTAGATATTTTCTTTGATGGTCTACTTTCTCACAAGGTGTCCTTGAATATAGCAGCAAATAAGTCCTTGAGAGATAAAACTCCACAAGCAAGTTGGGAGTTATTCTAGAAAATGGCTAATGAAGACCATCAGACTGAAGATATAAGGAGAATGCCCACATCATCTTCGGGCAATTCAAATGAGATCTTAGCAGAAATAGCAGCTCTAGGAAACCGAATGGAAAAGAGGATGAATTTAATTGAAAGAGAGTTGAATTCTATGAAACAAGTCATGCAGTAGGAACCTCACAAGCACTGGTTACAGGATGTGAGTCATGTGGTTCAATGATACATGCTACAAGTACATGTGATAGACAGTATAAAGAAGTAGCAGTAATGTATCAAGGGCGAGACCACCAATACCAGAAGAGAGACTCATACTCCAACACATACAATCCTGGCTGGAGGGACCACCCAAATTTTAGGTGGGGCAGTAGGGAAAACAGGCCAAACCAATTCCAAGGAGGTGGTGCTTCCTTAAGCAACTACCAAGGTAATACAAGGTCTATGTTTCCAACTCAACCTAACACTTTAGTGGCTTCAAGACCAGATAAGACTTCTCAATTATTGAAGAGTAAGGCATCACAAATGAATAACATGGACGGGAGAATAACCAATATAGATAACAAACTCAAAAAAAATGATGATCAATTCACCTCTATAGCTTCAATTCTTCAAAGTATGTAGAAGAATAATACAGATGTGCACAGGAAACTTGAGGAGTTAAGTTCCAAGAAAATAGATATTACTAGTCATTTAACTCAAGTTTCCAATACAGTGAGTGACATGCAAACAAGGAGCAGTGGCAGCATACCTTTAAACACTGTCATGAATCCGAAGGGTCTGAATGCCATATCACTCAGAAGTGGAAGACAAGTGCATTTTAAGAAAGATGATGTACCAAAAGAGGATTGGAAGATTTTGAAGTTGAAAGTTCATCATCTTCATAGATCAATATTGGGAAATTAGAAAGTCTTAAAGAACACAGTTTATGATTAAGAAGGTAACCCAAGAAGAGAACTCACAAGCACAAGAGGAACTACAGAGAAGCAAGAAGAGGAAGTGATCGTGCAAAGTCCAGCATACAAAGGAAAGCAAACTGAGAAGAAGACAAAGTCTAGCAAGCAAGGAGCCTCTAAGGATATAGGTAAGGAGGTAAGTATAAAAGATCTCCCTTTTCCTAAATCTTATTTTACTGAAAAGAAAAAGATTGACCCTGACTTTGTACAAGATACTTATAATCTCTTCAATAAGTTAGAAATAAATATCCCTATGGTTGAATTCCTCAACAGAAATCCTAAGCATGATAAATTCTTAAAAGAATTGTGTGCTGATAATAAAAAGTTATGGCCTCTTGAGAGAATTCAGGTGAGTGCTAAGTTCCTCAGGATTTAAAGATGAGTTAAATCTTTGACCTACAAAATAGGGACAGTTCACCTAGGTTCAAAAAGAGGAATGTAAGGAGTATCCTAAGTCTTGAGCCTAGGAATTCTACAGGTAGCTAGATATGGGTGGGCTCCTGTGTAAGATAACCTGATATGGACAGGTTGTCGAGCCTTTCAATTTACAATGACTCCCGAAGAGTTCAGGGGATGAGTTGTTGAAAGAGAATTTCTAGAACTTAAGATGAAGGATAAGAAGAGGAGTAAAGATGCCAGAAAGAGAATTCAGGGGCATAATCGTAATTATGGGAAAGATCGGGCTGGTAACTGATGAGTACCATATTTTACCAGAAAATAGAGAAAATTATCCTGATCATTTCACTGAACTATGAAATGTGCATATGAGGTCTCTATGAGTATGTAAAAATTAGAGATGTGACTAAGGGTAAAATGGTTATTTTAAAAAGTTATGCGCGCGAGCGTATTTTCAGGCCAAAACAGCCCTGTCCAGATTAAATATATGAAAATACTGGGAGATAGAGAAAAGGATTCCGGGTTGAATGATGTAATATCCCGATTTTTGGTCTAGGAGAACTGGGAAGTAGTCTGATATAGGCAGGCTGCTAAACCCGTAGTCCTAGGGTGGTAATCTGATATGGGCGGATTACTTACCTGTATTTTGTAGGAATCTGAGGGATGAGTAAGTCCTTCAGGATTTAAAGATGAGTTAAGTCTTTAACCTACAGAATCGGGATAGTTCACCTAGGTTCAAAATGAGGAATGTGAGAAATGTCCTAAGTCTTAAGCCTAGGAATTCTGCAGGTAGCTTGATATGGGCTGGCTCCTGTGTAAGATAACCTGATATGGGCGGGTTGTTAAGCCTTTCAATTAATGATGACTCCCTAAGAATTTAAGGGATGAGTTATTGAAAGAGAATTTCTAGAACTTAAGATGAAGGATGAGAAGCTGAGTAACGAGGCCAGAAAGAGAATGCAGGGGAATAATCGTAATTATGGGAAATATCGGGTTGTAGCCGATGAGTACCATATTTTGCCATAAAATAGAGAAAATTATGCTGATCATTTCACTAAACTGTGAAATGTGCATATGAGGTCTCTATGTATATGAAAGAATTAGAAATGTGACCAAGGGTAAAATGGTCATTTTTGAAAACTGTGCGCGGGAGCGTACTTTCAGGCCAAAATAGCCCGGCCCGGATAAACTATCTGAAAATGCCGGGAGATAGAGAAAAGAATTCCGGGTTGAATGACGCAACACAGAATTTTGATTTGAGGTCCCGATTTTTCTGTAAAAATTCCTGAAGATGGGAATTTACAATTATAATCGGTATAGGAAAGGTAGTCCGAATAGAGATGATCGGACTATGGCCAGAGGCCATACAGTGTTTTCTAAGGCCTATAGTGACACCAGGGAAGGCCCAGGCCCATAATATCAGTTCAGTGGTAAGAGGGGCCGGTGTCCGGGAAAAAGATGCAAAATGACGTAAATGCCCTTATATTATAGAATAGCTGAAGTATGAGTAAAGGGTATTTTGGTCATTTGCCTAAGGTTAGTCAGTCCAGACAGGGTACCTGGATAGTTGACCAGGGTCAGAGAGTACTCTGGTAAGATGTGAAAAGACAATAATGCCCTAGATTTAGTAAAGTAAAGAAAGAGAGACTAAGGGCATTTTGGTAATTTGTCAAGGGGTGTTTCTTGGGAATCGTGCCATCAGAGTACTTGGGCTGGATCAGAGACTCAAGATGATATTCCCAGGCCTAAAAACGTATCCCAGTATATATGTGGAAAAAAGTGGCATTAAAATAATGATTTAATGACTTTTCAGTAAAGTAAAGTTACCCGGTTGGCACGATAACCTAGGAGGTGATCAGATAAAGTCCAGGACTTATCTGGATAGCATTGGAAAGTGTGAAAGGTCCCTTCCAGGTGCCACATGGCGCCATCTTAGAGGAAGAAGAAAAGTTAAGGACACGTGGCACAATCTCAGCCGTTGAGTCCGGTTTGTGGGAAATCAGACCGGACTGGTACTAGATTGGACTGGAAATGCTGAGTCAGCTGATGAGATGTCCAGGAATTGTGACATGTGAAGAATGTTGCGATGGGGTGTCCTGGTGAGGTGTCCTGGGTGATGCAGTAAAAAGGAATAAAAGAAAATAGGAAATTCCAGGAAAAACCAGGACCACATGTTCAGATGGCTTCAAAATTACGAAAATGCCATCGAAGGAAACTATAAATACCCCCTCCCCCTCCCATTTCATGCATCCCAAGGCCAAGAGCAAGATTAGAGAGAGAAGGAAGTTCTTGAGAGAGAAAGTGAGAGAAAGAAAGAAGAAAGGAAGTTATGGAGGAGTTGAAAGCAGTATAGAGGTTCTGGAATTCTGCTTTTGAGGTAGTAACTAATCCTAGCTTTTATGTAATGGCTTTGTGATTGGATGTGCTATTGTTTGGTTGGATTGTTGTCTTATATGTTATATCTGAAGCTCTACTGCAATGCTATGATCATATGTTATTGAGTATGGAAGCAAGCAGCATACTTATCTGTACACAATCACAAGCAAGCACTGTCACATTACATTACATATATTGTTATGATTATTTACTACTGAGATTCCCCCGAATCTCATTCCCCATGAATAACCCATTACATGGGAGGTTATGTCGAAGTGAATTTTAAGAATGTTGAGAGACGCCGTTATGCCGCCGAATGTAAGACTGAACATCATAATATGATAAGTACTATGTACGTAGTGCTGTCTAAGGAGGCTGGAAGTGAGTGGACCTAGCCGGTTCATCCAGTCTTTCCTGGGTACTACGTAGAATGGTAGTTCTCATGAGGGAATTACCGAATCAGTATAGTTCAGTTCTTTGTACAGATGAAGCCTAGCTGTTATGCTGCCGGATTTTAGGCAGGAAAAGATGTAATAGAAATATGAGAATTTTGTGTATGTTCTGTTGTATGACATTTTATTATAAATATTGTTTGGCATGTTCAATTTGTGAATGGGGAATTAAAACAGAAATTCGCAGGTCCTGAGGTAGCAGTGTTCTGGCCTCAGTTTGACCTAGTAAATGAAGGAGTTTGGCCACGAAATTTGGTGAGCCAGTTGTATACATCTGGGGCATTACGTGGATAGGTAATAAGCCTTGTTTCGATGTGTATAATGAGATTAATCAGTTCTCAAAATAAAGGTTCAGAATAAGGAACTTAAGAGTAAAATTTTAAATTTCTGGGCTTAAGTTAAGATATAATCGAGCTAATATTGCTTCCGTAAGTGTACTCTGAGTGGTCTAAGGGAGGATGTTTCAAATGAGGAGTCACGGAATTTTGATTTGAGGTCTCAATTTTTCTGTAAAAATTCATGAAGATGGGAATTTACAGTTATAATCGGTAAAGGAAAAGTAGTCCGAATAGAGATGATCAGACTGTGGCCAGAGGCCATATAGTATTTTTAAGGCCCATAGTGACACCAGGGAAGACTCAGGCCCATGATATCAGTTCAGTGGTAAAAGGGGCCAGTGTCCGGGAAAAAGGTGTAAAATGACGAAAATGCCCTTATGTTGTAAAATAGCGAAAGAATGAGTAAACGGTATTTTGGTCAATTGACTAAGGTTAGACAGTCAAGAAAGGATATCTGGATAGTTGACCAGGGTTAGAGAGTACTCTGGTAAGAGGTGAAAAGACAATAATGCCCCTAGATTCATTAAAGTAAATAAAGAGGAACCAAGGGTATTTTTGTAATTTACCAAAGGATGGTTCTTGGAAATTGAGCCATCAGAATACTTGGGCTGGATCAGAGACCGAAGATGATATTCCAAGGCCCAAAAACGTAGCCTAACATATATGTTGGAAAAAGTGGCATTAAAATACTATTGTAATGCTGTTTTAATAAAGTAGAGTTACTCGGTTAGCACGATAATCAAGGAAGTGATCAGATAAAGTTTTGGACTTATCTGGATAGCATTGGATGGCGTGAAAGGTGCCAGCAAGATGCCACATGGCGCCAACATAGAGGAAGAAGAAAAGTTAAGGACACGTGGCAATATCTCAGCCGTTGATTTCGGTGCAAGACTCTGGAACTGTCTGGAAACGCTGAATCAGCTGGTGAGGTGTCCAAGGAGCCCTCATTTGCGCCATGTGACGGATTAGGTGTCCCATGAGGTGTCCCTTGGATGATGTCATGATGATGCAGTAAAGGGAATAAAGAAAATAAGAAATTCCAGAAAAAATGGTGGCCACAAGTTTAGAGTTCTTGAGAATTACGAAAGTGCCATCGGTGGAAACTATAAATATCCCCTCCCCCATTCATTTGTCTTCAAGGTTTTGCAAGAGAAAGAGAGAGAAAGAAGAGAGAGAAGGAGAAAGAAAGAAAGAATGGAAGTTCTGGCGGAGCTGGAAGCAGTATAGAGATTCTAGAGTTCTGCTAAGCTTTTGAGGTAGTAACTAATCCTAACTTTTATGTAATGACTTTGTGATTTGATGTGCTATTGTTCGGTTGGATTGTTGTCTTATATGTTATGCTTGAATCTCTATTACAATGCTATGATCATATGTTATAGAGTATGGAAGCACGCAGCATACTTATCTGTACACAATCACAAGCAAGCACTGTCACTCTGCATTACATATATTGTTATGATTATTACTACTGAGATTCCCCCGAATCTCATCCCCATATATAACCCATTACAGAGGAGGTTATGGTGAAGTAAATTTTGGAAATTTTAAGAGACGCCGTTATGCTGCCAAAATTATGACAAGATGGCAATAGTAAAGAAAGGAGCTGATACGTACTGTGTATGTAGGTACTGTCTAAGGAGGCTGGAAGTGAGTGGACCTAGCCGGTTCATCCAGTCTTTCCTGGGTACTTACGTAGAATGGTAGTTCTCACGGAAATTACCAAATCAGTACAAGATTAGTTACTTTTAAAGATGAAGCCCAGCTGTTATACTGCCGAATTTTAGACAGGAAAAGATGTAATAGAAATAGGAGGATTTTGTGTATGCCTCTTGTATGACAATTTATTATTTAATAATGAATATTGTTTGGCATATTAAATTTGTGTATGAGAAATTATGAGAGAGAAATTCGCAGGTCCTGAGGTAGCAGTGTTTTGACCTCAGTTTGACCTAGTAAACGAAGGAATTTGGCCACAAAATTTGGTGAGCCAGTGGCACACATCTGGGGCATTACGTGGATAGGTAATAAGCCTCATTTGGATGTGTAGAACGAGATAAATTAGTTTTCAAATTAAAGGTTCAGAATAAGGAACTTAAGAGTAAAATTTTAAATTTCTGGGCTTGAGTTAAGGTATAATCGAGCTATCTAGCTTCCGCAAGTGTACTCTAAGGGGTCTAAGGGAGGATGTTTCATATTAAGAATCTTAGAGACACAAGTGTAGTGCTCTAGTTAGCTGATAGGTCGATTAGGTATGCCAAGGGAATTCTTGAGGATATTCTTGTGCAGGTCAAGGACTTAGTATTCCCAACTAATTTTTATGTTCTAGACATGTCCACTGAGCTAGTGAGTGAGGGCACTTTGATCCTAGGCAGACCTTTTCTTCAAACATCCAAGACAATTATTAGTATGAAGCATTGTTCCATCACAATGGAAGTTGGAGAATATGTAGTAACTTTCAACATGAATGTAGCAATAAAATATCCTTTTGATAATTCTGCTTTTGCTAGGTTGAATGCCATCGATTATGCTGTGGAAGAAACTAGGGATGAGCATGAATTGAGTTTGTATGATAGGTGTGATTCTATGTGATAAGACATATTTTGTATATAGTTTCTACGACATTTTTAAGAGTTTTATTGTAACTTTACCATTCATTTCATGCCTTAAATTGTACTTTTATGTATTACATGATTGTGCGTGGAAATGTGCTAATTAAAGGGTAAAATGGTAAAATAACTCTTCCAAACTGCACATATATTGTTATTTACTGATTTGGACTTTTACAGCGAGCTTTTATGTTGAATTGCAGGTATTTTGGAAGAGAGCAAGGACCAGGAAAGAAATCAAAAGTTAATGAAAGTCAAATCACTTTCTACAATTTTTCATCGTGACCAAAGTGTCCTCTGGTCGCGACCTTGATTCTTCTGGAAGTTTCTCTGTGTTCACAGGTCGTGACTAAAAACAAGTATCAGGTCACGACTAAAATGCTAAATCGCTGAAACTGCGCGTTTTGAATTAGGTCAAGCATAAATAAAAGGCGAGGCAAGTTGCCGTCGAAGGGAGGCTAGTTTTAGACCTGATTAGGCTAATAAGGAGTACTCACACATTCTCTAAAGACCGATTCGACAACCTACAAGTATCTTCCATCTTTTCTAACCCTTTCCACAGATTTCTTCACATTCACCCTTCATCCTTCCATCGTTTCTTCATAGCATCACACCTGAACAGCGATTGTAATGCAGCAGAAGTCATGAGAGGCTAAATCCTTAGTCTCTTGGTGATTGATCTCATATGTTGAGCTCATGGTCTAAACTGGGGAGTTTCTTCTGTTCTAATTTGCTTCTTGTCATGTTATGATTGCTGCTAGATCTAGGGTTTTCATCATAGGAACAAGTTTTGAATATCGATTGATCATTCTTAGATTAGACTATTGTAATTTGATTCTAGTTGTTTGAACGTTATATTTTAATTTAATATTTCAGTTTTGAAATCTATGGTTTTCGATTGACTACCATTCAAGGGCGTTCTCATAATCTAGGGTTAATTGCACTGTAAGTGGTTTTTAACAGTTCACTAGTAGTCTTTAAACTAGCTTTGATCAAAGGAGTTTAAAGAAGATTAGGGTTCTGGACTCAATCGATCGATTGAGGTTTTACTCAAGACTTAGCGATTTCAAACTCCAATATTCAATTAAGAGCAAGGATAGATACATTTTCATCATCAAGAGTCTTTCATAACATATTCTTTCAACAAGCCAACCAGTTTCCATCTTAATCAAAAATCCAAAAAATACTACTTTTCTGCACCCTTATTTTATTACAAAAATCAACCAAACCCCAAAACCATTTTAACTCTACTCAGGTTTTCATTGTTTTTGACATCCAATTTGCTAGGATTCCTTTATAAAGGCTCCTTGAGAAGAACGATAGGGTTGTGCCTTATACTATATATTATTGCAATTAACTTTATTTTGATGGCTCTGACTGCGACAATCCGAGAGCCTTATTAATGGCGCCATTGTCGGGGAGCCAAAATTTAATGGAAAATGAATCCCTAAGATTACTTTGTGCACTATTTCATCAATGGCTCATATTTATTCTTAGATTTAACTTTTCTTAAAATATAATTATGACATCATCCATGACATCATCAAGGGACACCTCATAGCCCATGTGATGAAATTGTGAAGGGAGGAAGCATCTAGAAAAATTCTAGTCCAATCCGGTACCTGCTCAGTCCAATTTCCTAAAAACCAGACTGTTTTCTGAATCTATTTTATCTGAGATTTCATAATATGTTTTCTGACCTTAAATCCAGTATCTGGATTCTTCCTACCATTGACATTCTTGTACTGCGTCTAAACTTAACTACAGATCCCTTGGCAAATTACCAAAATACCCTTGGTGCCCTTTCATTCACTATATTAACCCTAAGGGCATAATTGTCATTTCACATCTCTTTATACCTTTTCAGGGCATATACTGACTCTGGTAATCATTCCTGTACTCATCTTAGCATTTTGGGCCTGTCTAAAATGACCAAAATGCCCTCCTTTCATCTCTAGTACAATATTATAACCTTAGGGCATTTTCATAATTTCACATTTTTTTGGGGTTCCTCTGGACACTGGCCCACATAACTGTCCAGTTACCTTATTGGGCCTTTATGATTCCATTTTTGGGCCTTTATATGGTCCACTACCTTTATAGCACAAATCCTGAGAAACCTCTCCTGAAGGTATTTATCGGGTATTTTATTCTACTGTAAATTTCATTAGAAATTCTACAGGATTCCTCTTCTGATCCTGTCAGTTTTATAAATTCTTATATTAATTATAAGAATTTACTGTAAAGCTTCATCTGATTCTGAGGTCTAAAAAATACTGTAATAATTTCTCCTAACTTCAAAAATTTATATCAATTTTTCGGGACCTCAAAACGAAATTCTGCGATGCGTCAAACTAACCAGAATAATTATCTCTAGCTATTAGTAAAATTTGGGACTGAACTGATTCTAGGCATTTTTGGGCATTTTCCGGCTCAACTTTCTCATAATTACACTTTTTCCCCTTGAACTTTTGATAAATTATATTTAGGTCCTTAACTTTTCATAATTACACTTAATGGCCTAAAATTAATGTCTACTTTACATTTTGCACCATGGAACATTTATACTTTTCACTTTAGTCCCTCTTTTTTTTAAATCTTCATCTTATCATTTTTTCTTCTCTATTCATCATCATAATCCTTTCCAAACCTCTTTCCTCTATCAGTATTATACTGATAGGGAAAAGTTAGGACATGACATTTTTAGCCCCCTTAAAATAAATTTTGTCCTCAAAATTTACTTGGTACCTTAGTCCACTATCTTGGATATATATCTTCTGTATATCTCTTTCTGCTTTATGACAAAGTATTGGGGTATCTATCTCTTATCTTCGATCTTATCATCTAGCAGAGTGCTTTCAATATCTCATCCCCTACTGAAAGGATATGTTCTGAGTATTGTAATCATATGTCTATAGGATTGTCATCAACATTCATCTCTAATCTCGTTCTCTGTCGAACTTACTATCACTGTCTATCTTATATTCTCATTCTAAACTTTAGGGATTGACTGGCTAACTATCTCGTTTATCACTCTTCTATTGCTTTAGTATCATTACCAAGTTAAATTATCTTATTGCGTGTTGTATGGTATGGGAGCAACATAACATATTATGCATGTTCATTACTTCTCCTTACATAATGTAAATAATTGAATGCTTAAATAATTACGTCTCCTTACATATTATGCATGTTAGAGTATCATGCATAATATATAACATTATGATGATGAGATTTATCATCTCATCATCAAGAACCACTAACATGACCTTTGAAGTCCATTAGCTAAACCTGAAATTTTTACTCTTGGCGAGTTACTGTTCATCTGGTATTCCAGATTCGGGGACGAACTTCAAAAAATTATAATTAATTATATAAAAATCGAAATGAAGTGGTTCAAAATTCTACTCGAAGCTAACATCTTGAAGTTTAAGGGAAACATAATTTCCAGACCAAATGCTTTGCACATTTATACAGTTTATTCGTTAAAATTTACTATTCATTCGGACAAAAATTCTGAAAACAGATTCTAGTCCCCATTTTTGGAAAATTGGTTCTATTTGTACAGACATTGAAATAATGAGTTCTTGGTTTTAAAACGAAGCTTGACATGTTAACTAAATGTATGTAAAATTTCATACATTTATTCCATCATTTACTATTTTTCCTCACATCATAAACATTATTACTTAAACTAAGCATACAACATCATTACTTGCAAGAATTCTTCACATAACATCATATAACATTTACATTGATCAATCCCTAACTCCTTTTCATGATTCTTCATCCTCTTTACTCA
The DNA here is from genome assembly GCA_037074615.1 of Leucaena leucocephala. Lineage (NCBI taxonomy): Eukaryota > Viridiplantae > Streptophyta > Magnoliopsida > Fabales > Fabaceae > Leucaena > Leucaena leucocephala. The sequence continues at coordinate 149,503 of JAYWLJ010000058.1, forward strand.
TTCATAAACCTGTGGGGATTGGGATTACATGGATGGGGTGAGATTTTGAGGGAAATCTCAGTAGCAAAAGATACTAAACAATGCATGTATTAATGTAATTGCTTGTGTTTGCTTTTGAAAGTGTTACCATAGTGTAATGATCATGCTTCCATATATCATATGAAATACAGTTGGCCAAAGTAAACATAGAAACAGAGCTTCAATCATCTACACATATGCACACAATTTAACAAAGCCATAGCACAATCAAGCATAACATTCAATACATACAAGTTTAGGGTAAGTTTACTACCTTATTGCTTTACTCCCTTTCACTTTAACTTTGCTTTTTCCTTCTTACTTCTTCTTGATGTGTGGCTGCCTCTTTGGAGCACACTACTAAATCCTAACATCACATAATCATTCATTCATTACCATCTAACTCTCTTGAATATTAAGCTTACTTTAACTAACATAACTTCCTTTAACCTTTACCAATAGATATGGCCTTTGAATCAATTGATCTCTTAACCTTAGCCTACACAATTTCATCTTTTGAATCCATTTATGAGCTTAGAATCATGAAATTCCAGCTCCCATGCACTGTTCTGGACAGATTTGAAAAACATCCATAGTTCTTCCAAAAATTCTCATTTTGATTCTAAGGCTTCCCATACTTGTTTCTCTACTTTATCCCACACAATTATTCATTTTAAAACCATTGGAATCATCAAAATCATGAAATTCCATCACTGTTCATGCAAGTGAATAGTAACAAAAAAGAACTTCAAACATTATAACTTTCAATTCCAATGTTTCCAAGGTTCAAAACCTATCCAATCATACACAAAATCATCATATAAATTCAATGGAAGCATTAGATCATTGAAATTCCATCTCCTTCTATCATGAACAGTGCAGATTAAATTGTTTCATCCATGGTAAAGTCAAGAATATCAACTTGATTCAACAACCAATCATCTAACTAGCTTGTTTAAGCTTTAATCCTATAACTGTAACTTTAATTTCTTCTTTCTCCTTTCATCTAAGGTTTTAGACAGCATATAGGTAATATCCCAATTTTTAGGCCCAGAGATTCAGAAAGTAGCCTAAAATAGATAGGCTACCAGACCCCTTTGAGCAGAAGTCCCAGAAATATACAGAGAATTAGGGACTAAACTGCAAATAAGTGAAAGTACAGGGACTTATATATAAATATTGAAAGTCCCTAGGGGCATAATGGTCAGTTTAGAAAAGAAAAGGACTACAGTGAAAAGTTTAAGAGTTCCATGGTAAGAAATACAAGTAGACACAAGTTGTGGGCTATTAAAGGTGAAACATCCTTACTTTCGTACATTTTAGGGATCATTTGGTAGCATTTAGAACCACTTTCAAGGTCATTGAAGTCCAATTTCTCAATCTGGAGTTTTACTCTTATCGAGTACTGTTCACTATGAAAATTTTAGATGAGTGACCTGACTTTGAAAAATCATAACTAATTCTAGAAAAATCGAAAAAAAGTGGTTCCAATTGTTACTTGAAGCTAACTCAATTATCTTTCAGGAAAAATTAACCTGTTGACCATGCATTGACCAAGTCAATGTCAATCAACGTTACAACTTTACTGCTCATCCAGCATTTTTCTCCTGAATTCAGCATTCTGGTCCCAACTTGGATAATTTATATCTCCATGTGTAGACATCCAAATCATACATTTTATATATCAAATTGAATATTGGTATGTCTACTATTTACCATAAAAATATCATATATTTATTCATTCATTTACTATTTTTAATTAAAGGTAAAACATCACTAAGTCACCACGAGTTACTGTTCATGGTGGCAAATTTCAGCACTCAACTTTGCAAACATATGCATACATCCATCATGTATCAGTCAAGTATGCCAAACAGTATATATTATTAAATAATAAGTTGTTATACATCTGGGTATGTACAAAATTTACCATTTTTCTATTACATCTTTTCCTGCATGAAATCCGGCAGCATAACCGCTACTCTTCATCTTCAGAAAGTAACTGATCTTGAACCGATTCGATAATTCCCGTTAGAACTCCTATTCTATGTAAGTACCCAGGAAAGACTGGATGAACCGGCTAGGTCTACTCACTTCCATCCTCCTTAGACAGTACCTATGTACACAGTACGTATCAGCTCCTTTCTTTACTACTGCTATCTTGTCATAATTTTGGCAGCATAACGGCGTCTCTTAAAATTCTCAAAATTTACTTTGACATAACTTCCCCTGGAATGGGTTATATATATATGGGGATGAGATTCGGGGGAATCTCAGTAGTAATAATCATAACAATATATGTAATGCAGAGTGACAGTGCTTGCTTGTGATTGTGTACAGATAAGTATGCTGCGTGCTTCCATACTCAATAACATATGATCATAGCATTGTAGTAGAGCTTCAAGCATAACATATAAGACAACAATCCAACCAAACAATAGCACAACAAATCACAAAGCCATTACATAAAAGCTAGGATTAGTTACTAACTGAAAAAGCTTACCAGAACTCTGGAACCTCTATACTTCCAGCTCCGCCAGAACTTCCTTTCTTTCTTTCTTCCTCTCACTTTCTCTCTCTAAAATTTCCTTCTCTTCTTAAAATGCTCTTGGCCGTGTAGAATGAAGAGCAAGGGGATATTTATAGGTTTGATGGATGACATTTTTGTAATTTTGAAGCCTTCTGAACTTGTGGCCCTGGTTTTTCCAGAATTTCCTATTTTTCTTTATTCCCTTTTACTGCATCATCAAGGGACACCTCACCCCTCACATTCTTCACATGGAAAAATTGAGAGAGCAAGAAGCCTTCTGGAAGCTTTCCGATCCAATCCGGTACCGGCCCGGTCCGTCTCCTCGAAAACTGGACTATTTTCTGAATCTAATTTTTCTGAAAATCCATATTATATCTTCTGACCTTAAATTTAGTATCTGGATCCTTTATATCATTAACATTTTTATACTGGGTCTAAACTCAATTACAGATCCCCTGCGAAATGACCAAAATACCCCTAGGTGCCCTTTCTTGCACTATCTTAACCCTAAGGGTAAAATCATCATTTTACACCTTTCTGTACCCTATCAGGGCATATACTGACTCAGAGTAACTTTACCTGTGTATGTCTTGGCTTTTGGGCCTATCTAGAATGACCAAAATGCCCTTCATACATCTATTACCCCTTTAGTGCAACACAGGGGCATTTTCATAATTTTGCACTTTTCCGGGGTTCTGCCGGACACTGGCCCACCTATCAGTCCAAGGGTCTTACTGGGCCTTTGATGGCGCCATTATTGGGCCTCTTAGGGTCCGTTACCTTTATGGCACACATTACGAGGAATCTTCCCCGGCAATGTTCATCCAGTGTTTTAGCTATTATACACCGTTTATACACATCTCCGGACACCGGCTCCTTTTATCAGATACAATGGCCTACTGTGTCTAGGCATCCATTTGGGTCATAACATTCATCTGACTGAGGTCATCCGAACTCATTCAGTCTCAGTTTAAATACCGATAAATCTCCCTATCGGATACCTGGAGGCCTCACACTCCCGTCTGAATTTACTGATTTGCGAATTACTTTTCCTACAGACCTCCTATCGGTATTCTGTCAGTTTCGTGACATCTGCCCTATCAGGACGCATCATCCTGTAATTTCTCATTTATATCTGAGATCTAGGATATCCATTAGGAATTTTTATAACTTTTTCATTATCAGATCAATTTTGACTATCTGGAGTCCGAAGAAAATTCCTGTATTAAGCCTGATTACCTAGCATCACTTGCTCTATCTACTGGTGAAATCTGGAACTGAAATGCTTTCGGGCAGTTCAAACCACTTTCGGCCTAATTTTCTTTAATTACAATTTAGCCCCAGAGAACTTTTCTTCTTTTCATTTAAGTCCCTTTTTATTTGGTTAAAATTACACTTAAGGACCCCACCTTTTTGTCTACTTTTCCCTTTTGGCTTTACACTTTTCATATTTGCACCTAAGTCCCTACATTTTCTTTCTTTTGTAATTTAATCCCTTTCTTTGCATAAATGGCCACTATATCTCTAGGGACTTTCACTATTTACATATAAGTCCCCGGACTTTCACTTATTTGCAGTTTAGTCCCTAAAAACCTTCTGTATGTTCCTAGGACTTCTGCTCAAAGGGGTTTGATAGTCTATCTATTTCAGGCTTACTTTCTGAGTCTCTAGGCCTAAAAATTGGGGTGTTACATTTCTACCCCCTTAAAATAAATTTTGTCCTCGAAATTTACTTAGCATCTTAGTCAACTATCATTGATATATTTCCTATGTATATCCTTTCCTAGGGGCATTCATCCTCTTATACTTATGAACAACTCATTACACTTGTGAGTAGTGTCAATTTCTTTCATATCTTATCCCGCAGAATTTTGATATAATTCTGGGGTCTACTTCATCTCTCTTATACTTTGCTAGCCTTTTTAAGGAAAAATAGTTTTCTTCTATAATGCCATAGTTCGAATTATGATTTTAGCATAAATGGCTCTGTTTTCTTCCCGTTCATAACTTCTCTAACTTTTCTTAACTTTTCTCATAACTCCATGCATCTAAGCCAAACCTTTGTGGCCTTTGCATTCTTTCTTATCCCTTCTTAGGGCTTATCTATCGTTAGGCTACCTTTGCCTTAGTACCTTTTGTGCCACTGGGTTAGGGCTAGGTTACTATTCTTATAGCTCTCTGCCCTAGTATTCTCTCTCATAGAACTTTGTTCTATCTTTGCTTTGCCTTAGACCCTCTTCTCTAGGTCTTTCTGGCCTTTTAATCTCTTTACCCTCATCTGGGGGATCTATCTGCTCATACTTTTCTGTTCTCAAAATATATTGGGTTCTCTTCTCTGTTTCTCAGGGATACTTCTACAAACTTTGAATATCAGAACTCAGATTTGAACTTGGACTCTGTCTTTGTTTAAGGGAAAACTAAATTCAGTCTGTATATAATAGAGGCTATATGAGGAAAACCATTATAAAATAATTTTTTTCTGGGTGAGTTTATCAACTAGTGAAGCTTCCTTACCTTGACTTTGTCTTTGGTGTTTATCTTCCCGAAGAGATACTACATTGTACTCATATCTTCATGGCTCATTACTTTCCTTAGGCTAGGTCTAACTGTGACCTCGGGATCTAACTGCGATCACCCGTTAGCCTCTTCAGAATCTAACTGCGACTCTGAAGCTGTTAGGATCTAACTGTGACCCTGGAGCCATGCTAGGATCTAACTGCGACCCTCCAGAATCTAACTGTGATTCTGTTGTACCGTATATCTCCGGAAGATCTTAAACCAACAGACTAGTTATAAGGTTAACTGCTTCCACCTGTTGATAACTCAATAAAAATTTTAAAAAAGTATTCAGTAGACTCATATTATTTACCCACACTTTACTTACTTCCTCTTGTACTCAGGAGTTCCTTCTCATCTTTCTTACTTTACTGTGGCTTACCATGCCTTGTGCCATCATGGTCTAACCACCTGCCATTGCATTCTACTGCATGGCTTCATCATAACTTCTTATTTCGATCTGTGCTCTAACTGCGAGCCATTCCAGATCCAACTCTTATCTGAAGAGTGATCTGATAACAATCTCTTTACTGTTATCTGCTACTTTATCTGTATACCATTCCGCTCAATAGAAATGGCCCTGAGTACTGTATTCACAAGTCTACAGAATTAACTGAGTAACCCCAATCATAAATCATATATGAATATCATATCATCACTTATCATCCCATAAACTGAGACTATCTATCATCCTCAATATATTTCTTATTGCATATCGTATGCAACTATTCATTGTAACTTATGGCAACATAAGCCATATCATCATCATAATTTGCTCAACCATCCATCGCACACTGCTATTAGGTAAGCTTTATAACATTCTTATTCCAAGTTTCTCATCTGACTAGCTTATCTAGCTTTGGCTGCCATGCTAACCTCTTATCAGGGTATAGACTCAACCCTTCATTACTCTATCTTATATAGGGAATAGAGGAGTCACTTTATCTTTTAAACTGCGGCTATCTCTTAACTTCTTCTATTTATCCATTAGTCCTAGTCTATTCTTGACCGGACTATGGTTCCTTATTGGCCTTTCTCTTGATCCTTAATTCTCATGGATCTCATTCATCATCTCTCACTATTACTTCTGCTCTCTAGGGGAGAGTACCCTAGGTCTACTATTTCTTCGTGATGGAATCCCTCTGCTCAGGGAACATTTAGCTCTTTATCTATTAACCATCACGTCTCATACTATCTTATCTCAGATTAAATTTTTCCTTTCAACCATAATATAAGGTTTAACGTCCAAGGGTTTGACTAACCCTAACTATTCTGTATATGCTTTCTCTTCTTCCTACTTTAAAAACCTATAATCATACTCATCCTTATACAAAGGCAACATACTAGGTATAGGGTAGCTCAATAGTGTGCATACTGGACAATATAATCCAATCACATATAGGATTTATCCATTCATTAGCCAGTGGAAACAGAACATAAATAAACTCGTACCTTAATTTGGTGCAGGAGACTTTCTTATCTCGTTGCCAGTCAGGGTATATACTCTTCCCTGAGTCGGGTATTTTTCGCCTGTTATGTTCTGTGGACACTCCCTGGAATAATGTCCAGACTTTCTACACCTATAGCATAACCCTTGACCTGCTAGACAAGGCCTTGTACCATGGTCTCGACCACAGTTCCCACATATATTAAGCCTTGGTTGCCTACTAACTTCTCTTAACCCACTACCTGGCCTACTTTCCTGTCTCTTATTAACTTCTGGCCCATATACTGGCCTATTTCTCTTCTTGTTGTTCCCTCTCAAGGAACCTGGTGGCACCATTCTTAATGTAGCAGGCTCACTCTTTTCTGGATATTGCACATTCTTCTCCGTGATCCTGCATACCTCTACTGTTTCATTAAACCTTCGTATCTATCTAGGAAAAACCTTCTCCTTTAGTGTCAGATTCAATCCACGAGTTAACTTCTCAGTGGTCCACCTCTCATCATTCATACAGTTTAGGTAAGTGGAATATCGTGAAAGACGAATGAACCTAGCAAGATAATCATCAAAGGGTTCTTGCTCACCCTGTTTTAATATTAAAAATTCTGCTTCACGTTCATCTCTTACCGACAGTGGAAAATATTTCTCGTTGAACTGCTCAAGAAATATTTCCTATGTAAGTGGAATATTTCTTGAGTGAAGAATCACTTCTGTATTCCTCCACCACCTATCCGCATCTTTTTCTAGCTTGTAAACTGCCAGTTGGGCCTTTCTTTCAGTAGGACATTCTAAAATCTTAAAGATTTTCTCTGACTAGCTTACCCAATCCTCGGCTACTTGAGTGTCAAAAGTCCCTTCAAACATGGGCGGATTAAACTTATGGAATCGTTCCATCCATGTTTGAAGACTTTCCTAGTTGTTGTTATTTCCTATGGACCCCTGATGTCTATTCATTCTAGTCTGCCCATGATCTGACTGAGGTTCAGGTTCTATATTATTTTCTGGTCCTACCTCCTTCTCAGATTACTGTAATCTTGCAACCGCAGCAGCAACCGCAGCAGCAACCGCCGTAGCGATAACAGAATCTCGTTCTTGATCTTGGCGAGCCTGGGTTGCCCGTATCTCATCTATTACATGTTGTTGCTGTTCTAACCTATCTAGAATAATTTGCACAGGGTCTATCTAATTATTAGTACCCTCATCCCGGGGCTCTACCACTTCTGGTCTAACTGTTCTTCTTGTATTAACCATGACTTCTACTTCTTTTTCTAGAATTGGCAAATACAGTCATATATATGCACAACAATATATGTACACATGTAAAACATTTAGAATAACCCATACCACATACCACATATCTTAACTATTTCAGAGCATCACAGAGCCAGAACCTTCTGTTTTGTGCCAGAATCTTATGCTTTGAACCAGAGCCCTTTCTGGTCTATGCTAGAACCTTCTGCTCTGATACCAAAATGAAACATCATTACTTTCGTACATTTTAGGGATCATTTGGTAGAATTTAGAATCACTTTCAAAGTCATTGAAGTCCAATTTCTCAATCTGGAGTTTTACTCTTATCGAGTACTGTTCACTATGAAAATTCCAGATGAGTGACCTGACTTTGAAAAATTATAACTAATCAAAAATTGAAATGAAGTGGTTCCAATTGCTACTTGAAGATAACTCAATTATCTTTCAGGGAAAATTAACCTGTTGACCATGCATTGACCAAGTCAATGTCAATCAACGTTACAACTTTACTGCTCATCCAGCGTTTTTCTCCTGAATTCAGTATTCTGGTCCTAACTTGGATAATTTATATCTCCATGTGTAGACATCCAAATGAGACATTTTATATATCAAATTGAAGCTTGGTATGTGAAACATCCTCCCTTAGACTCCTCAGAGTATACTTGCGGAAGCAATATTAGCTAGATCATATCTTAACTTAAGCCCAGAAATTCAAAATTTCACTCTTAAGTTCCTTATTCTGGACCTTTAATTTGAAAATTAATTTATCTCGTTCTACACAACCAAATGAGGCTTATTACCTATCCACGTAATGCCCCAGATGTGTACGACTGGCTTGCCAAATTTCGTGGCCAAACTCCTTCGTTTACTAGGTCAATCTGAGGTCAAAACACTGCTACCTCAGGACCTGCGAATTTCCCCTGAATTTACCATACATAAATTGAATATGCCAAACAACTCTTATCATTGAATAACATAATGTCATACAGCATGGCATACACAACAAGACATATACATAATCTTGCTATCTCTATTACATCTCTTTCTGCCTAAACTCCGGCAGCATAACTGCTACATTCCTTCTGTACAAAGAACTGAACTGTACTGATTCGGTAATCCCCTCATGAGAACTACCATTCTATGTAGTACCCAGGAAAGACTAGATGAACCGGCTAGGTCCACTCACTTCTAGCCTCCTTAGACAGCACTACGTACACAGTACTTATCATATACTGATGTTCAGTCTTTACTTCGGCAGCATAACGGCGTCTCTTAGGATTCTCAAAATCCACTTCAGCATAACCTCTCTGTAATGGGTTATATATGGGGGATGAGATTCGGGGGAATCTCAGTAGTAATAATCATAACAATATATGTAATACAGAGTGACGGTGCTTGCTTGTGATTGTGTACAGATAAGTATGCTGCGTGCTTCCATATTCAATAACATATGATCATAGCATTGTAATAGAGCTTCAAGCATAACATATAAGACAACAATCCAACCAAACAATAGCACAACAAATCACAAAGACATTACATAAGAGCTAGGATTAGTTACTACCTCAAAGGCTTAGCAGAACTCTACTATCTCTATTCTGCTTCCAGCTCCTTCAGAACTTCCTTTCTTTCTTTCTTCCTCTCACTTTCTCTCTCTAGCACCTCCTCCTCTCTCTAAAAGCCTCTTGGCCATGGCATATGAATGAATGGGAGGGGGGTATTTATAGTTTTGGCCAATGGCATTCTTGTAATTTTGAAGCCATAAGAACTTGTGGTCCTGGTTTTTCCTGGATTTTCCTATTTTCTTTTATTCCTTTTTACTGCATCATCCAGGACACCTCAGTGGACACCTCAGCAGCTGACTCATCGCCACATTTTCCACATGCTAAAATTCCTGGACACCTCAGCAGCTGACACTCAGCAGGCTGACTCATCGGTCCAGTCTCTTGCCTCGTAAAGCGTGTCCTCAGCTTTATCTGCTTTCTCCAGACTAATGCCATGTGGCATCTGGAAGAGACCTTTCACGCCTTCCAATGCTATCCAGATAAGTCCCGGACTTTATCTGATCACCTCCTCGGTTATCGTGCCGACCGAGTAACTTTACTTTACTGAAAAGTCATTAAATCATTATTTTAATGCCACTTTTCCCCCTGAATCACTGGGCCTGCGTTTTTGGGCCTGGAAATATCATCTTGGGTCTCTGATCCAGCCCAAGTACTCTGATGGCACGATTCCCAAGAAACACCCCTTGGCAAATTACCAAAATGCCCTTAGTCTCTCTTTCTTTACTTTATTAGGTCTAGGGGCATTATTGTCTTTTCCCATCTTACCAGAGTATTCTTTGACACTGGTCAACTATCCAGATAACTTCCCTGGACTGTCTAACCTTAGGCAAATGACCAAAATACCCTTTACTCATTCTTCAGCTGTTCTATAGCATAGGGGCATTTTCGTCATTTTGCACCTTTTTCCCGGACACCGGCCCCTTTTACCACTGGACTGATATAATGGGCCTGGGCCTTCCCTGGTGTCACTAAAGGCCTTAGAAACACTATACGGCCCCCTGGCCACAGTCCGATCATCCCTATCGGAACTGCTTTTTCTTTACCGATTATAACTGTAATTCCCATCTTCAGGGATTTTTACAGAAAAATCGGGACCTCAAATCAAAATTCCGTGACTCCTCATTCAATCCGGAATCCTTTTCTCTATCTCCCGGTATTTTCAGATATTTTATCCGGACCGGGCTGTTTTGGCCTGAAAAAGCACTCACGCGCACACTTTTCCAAAATGACCATTTTACCCCTGGTCATATTTCTAATTCTTTCATACACATAGAGACCTCATATGCATATTTCACAGTTCAGTGAAATGATCAGCATAATTTTCTCTATTTTCTGACAAAATATGGTACTCATCGGCTACCAGCCTGATCTTTCCCAAAATTACGATTTTGCCCCTACATTCTCTTTCTGGCCTCATTGCTCATCTTCTCATCCTTTATCTTAAGTTCTAGAAATTCTCTTTCAATAACTCATCCCTTAAACTCTTCAGGAGTCATTGTTAATTGAAAGGCTCGACAACCCGCCCATATCAGGTTATCTTACACAGGAGCCAGCCCATATCAAGCTTCCTGCAGAATTCCTAGGCTTAAGACTTAGGATATTCCTCACATTCCTCATTTTGAACCTAGGTGAACTGTCCCGATTCTGTAGGTTAAAGACTTAACTCATCTTTACATCCTGAAGGACTTAGCTCATCCCTCGGATCCTACAAAATACAGGTAAGTGATCCGCCCATATCAGATTACTACCCTGGGACTACGGGTTTAGCAGCCTGCCCATATCAGACTACTTCCCAGTTCTCCTAGACCCAAAAATCGGGATGTTACAGTATGTATACTATTTACAATAAAAATATCATACATTTATTCATTCATTTACTATTTTTAATTATAGGTCAAATATCACTAAGTCACCACGAGTTACTATTCATGGTGGCAAATTTCAGCACTCAACTTTGCAAACATATGCATACATCCATCATGTATCAGTCAAGTATGCCAAACAGTATATATTATTAAATAATAAGTTGTTATACATCTGGGTATGTACAAAATTTACCATTTTTCTATTACATTTTTTCCTGCCTGAAATCCGGCAGCATAACCGCTACTCTTCATCTTCAGAATGTAACTGATCTTGAACCGATTCGGTAATTCCCGTGAGAACTACCATTCTACGTAAGTACCCAAGAAAGACTGGATGAACCGGCTAGGTCTACTCACTTCCAGCCTCCTTAGACAGTACCTTTGTACACAGTACGTATCAGCTCCTTTCTTTACTACTGCTATCTTGTCATAATTTTGGCAGCATAACGGCGTCTCTTAAAATTCTCAAAATTTACTTTCACATAACTTCCCCTGTAATGGGTTATATATATATATGGGGATGAGATTCGGGGGAATCTCAGTAGTAATAATCATAACAATATATGTAATGCAGAGTGACAGTGCTTGCTTGTGATTGTGTACAGATAAGTATGCTGCGTGCTTCCATACTCAATAACATATGATCATAGCATTGTAGTAGAGCTTCAAGCATAACATATAAGACAACAATCCAACCAAACATTAGCACAACAAATCACAAAGCCATTACATAAAAGCTAGGATTAGTTACTAATTGAAAAGCTTACCAGAACTCTGGAACCTCTATACTTCCAGCTCCGCCAGAACTTCCTTTCTTTCTTTCTTTCTTCCTCTCACTTTCTCTCTCTAAAATTTCCTTCTCTCTCTTAAAATGCTCTTGGCCTTGTAGAATGAAGAGCAAGGGGGTATTTATAGTTTTGATGGATGACATTTTTGTAATTTTGAAGCCTTATGAACTTGTGGCCCTGGTTTTTCCGGAATTTCCTATTTTTCTTTATTCCCTTTTACTGCATCATCAAGGGACACCTCACCCCTCACATTCATCACATGGTGAAATTGAGAGAGCAAGAAGCCTTCTGGAAGCTTTTCGATCCAATCCGGTACCGGCCCGGTCCGTCTCCTCGAAAACTGGACTGTTTTCTGAATCTAATTTTTTTGAAAATCCATATTATGTCTTCTGACCTTAAATTTAGTATCTGGATCCTTTATATCATTAACATTTTTATACTGGGTCTAAACTCAATTACAGATCCCCTATGAAATGACCAAAATACCCCTAGGTGCCCTTTCTTGCACTATCTTAACCCTAAGGTTAAAATCATCATTTTACACCTTTCTGTACCCTATCAGGGCATATACTGACTCAGAGTAACTTTACCTGTGTATGTCTTGGCTTTTGGGCCTATCCAGAATGACCAAAATGCCCTTCATACATCTATTACCCCTTTAGTGCAACACAGGGGCATTTTCATAATTTTATACTTTTCCGGGGTTCTGCCGGACACTGGCCCACCTATCAGTCCAAGGGTCTTACTGGACCTTTGATGGCGCCATTATTGGGCCTCTTAGGGTCCGTTATCTTTATAGCACACATTACGAGGAATCTTCCCCGGCAATGTTCATCGAGTGTTTTAGCTATTATACACCGTTTATACACATCTTCGGACACCGGCTCCTTTTATCAGATACACTGGCCTACTGTGTCTAGGCATCCATTTGGGTCATAACATTCATCTGACTGAGGTCATCCAAACTCATTCAGTCTCAGTTTAAATACCGATAAATCTCCCTATCGGATACTTGGAGGCCTCACACTCCCGTCTGAATTTACTGATTTGCGAATTACTTTTCCTACAGACCTCCTATCGGTATTCTGTCAGTTTCATGACATCCGCCCTATCAGGACGCATCATCCTGTAATTTCTCACTTATATCTGAGATCTAGGATATCCGTTAGGAATTTTTATATCTTTTTTATTATCAGATCAATTTTGACTATCTGGAGTCCGGAGAAAATTCCTGTATTAAGCCTGAGTACCGAGCATCACTTGCTCTATCTACTGGTGAAATCTGGGACTGAAATGCTTTCGGGCAGTTCAAACCACTTCCGGCCTAAATTTCTTTAATTAGAATTTAGCCCCAGAGAACTTTTCTTCTTTTCATTTAAGTCCCTTTTTATTTGGCTAAAATTACACTTAAGGACCCCACCTTTTTGTCTACTTTTCCCTTTTGGCTTTACACTTTTCATATTTGTACCTAAGTCCCTACATTTTCTTTCTTTGCAATTTAATCCCTTTCTTTGCATAAATGGCCACTATATCTCTAGGGACATTCACTATTTACATATAAGTCCCCGGACTTTCACTTATTTGCAGTTTAGTCCCTAAAAACCTTCTGTATGTTCCTAGGACTTCTGCTCAAAGGGGTTTGATAGTCTATCTATTTCAGGCTTACTTTCTGAGTCTCTGGGCCTGAAAATTGGGGTGTTACAAAAGGTAATTTTGAAAAGTTGGGACTTAAATGAAAAGAAGAAAAGTTTCCAAGGGCAAAATGGTAATTATAGAAAATTGAGCCGTAAGTGGCTTAGAACAGCCCGGAAGCATTTTAGTCCCAAATTTCATCATTGGATAGAGGAAATGATGCTGGTTAATCTGGCTTTATACAGGAATTTTATTAGAGTTTCAGATAGCTAAAATTTATCTGATAGTCAAAAAGTTATCTGAAATTTTTATCAGATCTCCTGGACCTCAGTTATGTGTGAAAAGTTACAGGAATGTGCATCCTATGAGGCTGGAGGTTAGGTGAAATATCCTCCTTTATATCTCTCAGAGTACTCTTGCTATAGCACTCTCAACTGGATTATATCTCTCTTGCCGAAAATCCTGGCAGAAAATAACTGTACTGATTCGGTAATTTCCCATGAGAACTACCATTCTACGTAAGTACCCAGGAAAGACTGGATGAACCGGCTAGATCCACTCACTTCCAGCCTGAAACATCCTCCCTTAGACCACTCAGAGTACACTTACGGAAGCAATATTAGCTCGATTATATCTTAACTTAAGCCCAGAAATTCAAAATTTTACTCTTAAGTTCCTTATTCTGGACCTTTAATTTGAAAATTAATTTATCTCATTCTACACATCCAAATGAGGCTTATTACCTATCCACGTAATGCCCCAGATGTGTACAACTAGCCTGCCAAATTTCATAGCCAAACTCCTTCGTTTACTAGGTCAAACTGAGGTCAAAACACTGCTACCTCAGGACCTGCGAATTTCTCCCTTAATTCCCCATTCACAAATTGAACATGCCAAACAATATTTATTATTGAATGACAAAATGTCATACAACAAGGCATACACCAAATTCTCATATTTCTATTACATCTCTTCCTGCCCGAATTTCGGCAGCATAACCGCTAGGTTTCATCTGTACAAAGAACTGAACCGTACTGATTCGGTAATTCCCTCATGAGAACTACCATTCTACGTAAGTACCCAGGAAAGACTGGATGAACCGGCTAGGTCCACTCACTTCCAGCCTCCTTAGACAGTACCTACGTACACAGTACGTATCAGTTCCTCTCTTTGTTCCTTCTTCGTTGCCAGAATTTTGGCAGCCTAACGGCGTCTCTTATAATTTCCAGATTTTATTTCGACAGAACCTCCCCTGTAATGTTATATATGGGAATGAGATTCGGGGGAATCTCAGTAGTAATAATCATAACAATATATGTAATGCAGAGTGACAGTGCCTGCTTGTGATTGTGTACAGATAAGTATGCTGTGTGCTTCCATATTCAATAACATATGATCATAGCATTGTAATAGAGCTTCAAGCATAACATATAAGACAACAATCCAACCAAACAATAGCACAACAAATCACAAAGCCATTACATAAAAGCTAAGATTAGTTATTACCTCAAAGGCTCAGCAGAACTCTACTATCGCAATTCTGCTTCTAGCTCTGCCAGAACTTCCTTTCTTCTTTCTTTCTCTCACTTTCTCTCTCTAGCACCTCCTCCTCTCTCTAAAAAGCTCCTTGGCTGTGGCATATGAAGAGCAAGGGGGGTATTTATAGTTTTGGTCAATGGCATTCTTGTAATTTTGAAGCCATATGATCCTGTGGTCCTGTTTTTTCCGAAATTTCCTATTTTTCTTTATTCCTTTTACTTCATCATGCATGACATCATCTCCATGCCACCTCATGGGACACCTCATCATGCACATTTCTCACATGGAGAAATTGCAAGCTTCTTGGACACCTCATCAGCTGACTCAGTAGTTCTAGTCCAATCCAGTACCGGTCCGGTCCGATACAAATTGGACTTACCGGCTAAGATTGTACCACGTGTCCTTAACTTTTCTTCTGCCTCTAAGATGACGCCATGTGGCATCTGGAAGGGACCTTTCACGCCTTCCAATGTAATCCAGATAAGTCCAGGACTTTATCTAATCACCTCCTCGGTTATCGTGCCGACCGAGTAACTTTACTTTATGGAAACAGCATTAAAATAGTATTTTAATGCCACTTTTTCTCACATACTTCATGGGCTACGTTTTTGGGCCTTGGAATATTATCTTGGGTCTCTGATCAAGCTCAAGTACTCTGATGGCACGATTCCCAAGAAACATCCCTTGGCCAATTACCAAAATTCCCCTGAGTGCCCTTTCTTATTTTAACCCTAAGGGTAAAATCGTCATTTTACACCCTTCTGTACTCTGTCAGGGTATATACTGACTCTAAGTAACTTTATCTGTATGTACCTTGGCTTCTGGGCCTGTCCAGAATAACCAAAATGCCCTTCATTTTCGTAATTTCGCACTTTTCCGGGTTCTGCCGGACACTGGCCCACCTATCAGTCAAAGTGTCTTACTGGGCCTTTGTTGGCGCCATTAGTGGGCCTTTCTGGGTCCATTACCTTCATGGAACGTATTACGAGGAATCTTCCCCCGTTAATGTTTATTGAATATTTTATCTATTATTCACCGTTTATACACATATCCGGACACCGGCTCCTTCTGTCCGATACACTGGCCTGCGGTGTTCAGGCATCCCTGTGAGTCATATTAGTCATCTGACTGAGGTCATCCGAACTCATTCAGTACCTTTTCAAATACCGATAAATTTCCCTATCGGATACCCGGAGGCCTCACACTCCCGTATGGATTTTCTAATTTGTGAATAACTTTTTCTACATGCATCCTGTATTTTCTCACCTAGATCTGAAATCTAGGATATCCGGTATGAATTTTTATAACTTTTGGACGATCAGTCCATTTCTGGCTATCTGGAGTCTTAAAAAATTCCAGTATTAGGCTAGATTACCGAGCGTCACTTGCTCTCTCTACCGGTGGAATCTGGGACTGAAATGCTTCTGGACAGTCCAAACCACTTCCGGCCTGACTTTCTTTAATTATACTTTAGCCCCAAGGAACTTTTCTTCTGTTCAATTAAGTCCCTTTTTATTTGGCTAAAATTACACTTAAAGACCCCACCTTTTTCTCTACTTTTCTTTTTTGGCTTTATACTTTCCATAATTTCCCTTAAGCCCCTTCATTTTCTTTCTTTTGCAATTTAATCCCTTTCTTTGCATAAATGGCCATCATATCTCTAGAGACTTTCACTATATCAGTCCCTGGACTTATTTGCAGTTTAGTCCCTAAAAACCCTCTGTATGTTTCGGGGACTTCTGTTCAAAGGGATATTCCTCACATTCCTCATTTTGAACCTAGGTGAACTGTCCCGATTATGTAGGTTAAAGACTTAACTCATCTTTAAATCCTGAAGGACTTAGCTCATCCCTCGGATTCCTACAAAATACAGGTAAGTGATCCGCCCATATCAGATTACTACCCTAGGACTACGGGTTTAGCAGCCTGCCCATATCAGACTACTTCCTAGTTCTCCTAGACCAAAAATCGGGATGTTACAATTCTAGAAGCTGAAAGACCAACAATCATAGAAGGGTCGAGTTTCTGTGATATAAAGTCTCGACCCAATGACTTTAACATCACGACGCAACATTAGTCTGCTGTCCACTATGAAGATGAGTCGCGACCAAATAAATTTAAGGTCGCGACACAAAACTCCAGAGACGACCAGTCGCAATGCGAAGATAAAGGTGTTGCTACTAAACCTCAATCTGCTGAGGGACAGCCTATCGGTGAAGAGGAGTCGCGACCAAATGGTTTACATGTCGCGACACAAAACTCCAGAGAACACAAGTCGCGACAGGATGAATATAAAGTTGCGACTATTAGCTCCAGAGATGCACCCTGACTGCTTCAGTCGCGACAATACGATGAAAGCTCGCGACCATATATACCAGACGCATCCATTGAACTGCAAATTCTTTCAGATTACCTTTCCACTATTTTGGCTAAAGGGCCAATATATTCTAACCCTACTTTTCCTCGTTCTCATTCCAAAATTACTTCCCATACCTTAAAATTTTTGAAAGAATTGATCCCTAATAATGAGGCAGGTATGGAAAAGCATGACCCCAATCTTGTTGCAATTGTAGACCAACATCAGCTTGGTGCAACTCTTGAAGGAGTAGAGGACAAATTGGGGAACCCACACAAGCTGGATAAGAGCAACCGCAAGGAATGTACGAAGGGAAAACCTCCCAACTCTGTTGCTGCTACATGCCAACCACAGTTCCTCTGGACACTGGCCCACATAACTGTTCAGTTACCTTATTGGGCCTTTGTGACGCCATTTTTTTGGCCTTTATATGGTCCGCTACCTTTATGGCACGAATCTCGAGAAACCTCTCCCGAAGGTGTTTATCGGGTATTTTATTATACTGTAAATTCTATTAAAAATTCTACAGGATTCCATTTCTTATCCTGTCAGTTTTATAAATTCTCATATTAATTATAAGAATTTACTACAAAGCTTCATCTGATTCTGATGTCAGATAAATACTGTAATAATTTCTCCTAACTTCAGAAAGTTATATCAATTTTTCAGGACCTCAAATCGAAATTCTGTGTTGCGTCAAACTAACCAGAATAATTTTCTCTAGCTACTGGTAAAATTTGGGACTGGACTCATTTCGGGTATTTTTGGGCCTTTTCCTGCTCAACTTTCTCTTAATTACACTTTTGCCCCTTGAACGTTCGATAAATTACATTTAGGTCCTTAAACTTTTGAAAATTACACTTTAGGCCCTCAACTTTTCATAATTACACTTAATGGCCCAAAGTTTATGTCTACTTTACATTTTGCACCATGGAACTTTTATACTTTTCAATTTAGTCCCTCTTCTTTAAACCTTCATCTAATTATTCTTTTCTTTTCTATTCATCATCACAATCCTTTCCAAACCTCTTTCCTCTACCAGTATTATACAGATAGAGAAAAATTAGGATATGATATTTCTACCCCCCTTAAAATAAATTTCATCCTCAAATTTTATTTGGTAGGTAGTTAACTATCTTGGATATGTATCTTCTGTATATCTCTTTCTACTTTATGACTTAGGATTAGGGTATCTACTCTTATCTGCTATCTTCTCATCTAGCGAAGTGCTTTCAATATCTGCTTTATGTCCTTACTGTCATTACTCTTCTTGTATGAGTAAACTCAAATAGAGTTTAATTCTACTTCATTACGGTACTTGCTCACTTGCTATGCATCTATTTGCTTATGGACAACTCATTGTACTAGACTTATGAGTAGTGTCTGTGACATCCCAATTTTCAGGCCAGAGACTTAGAAAGTAGCCTGAAATAGATATATCCCTTTGAGCAGAAGTTCCAAAAATGTACAGAAGGTTTTTAGGGACTAAACTGCAAATAAGTGAAAGTCTGGGGACTTATATGTAAATAGTGAAAGTCCCTAGAGATATAGTGGCTATTTATGTAAAGAAAG
Organism: Leucaena leucocephala; assembly: GCA_037074615.1. Taxonomy (NCBI): domain Eukaryota; kingdom Viridiplantae; phylum Streptophyta; class Magnoliopsida; order Fabales; family Fabaceae; genus Leucaena; species Leucaena leucocephala. Next base: position 168,619 of record JAYWLJ010000058.1, read on the forward strand.
GGATTAAATTGCAAAAGAAAGAAAATGTAGGGACTTAGATGCAATTATGAAAAGTATAAGGCTAAAAGGGAAAAGTAGACAAAAAGGTGGGGTCCTTAAGTGTAATTTTAGACAAATAAAGGAACTTAAATGAAAAGAAGAAAAGTTCTCTGGGGCTGAATTCTAATTAAAGAAAGTTAGGCCGGAAGTGGTTTGGACTGCCCGAAAGCATTTCAGTCCCAGATTTCACCAGTAGATAGAGCAGGTGATGCTCGGTAATCTGGCTTAATACAGGAATTTTCTCCGGACTCCAAATAGTCAAAATTGATCTGATAATGAAAAAGTTATAAAAATTCCTACTGGATATCCTAGATCTCAGATATAAGTGAGAGATTACAGGATGATGCATCCTGATGAGGCGGATGTCAGGAAACTGACAGAATACCGATAGGAGGTCTGTAGGAAAAGTTATTCGCAAATCAGTAAATTCAGACAGGAGTGTGAGCCCTCCAGGTATCCAATAGGGAGATTTATCGGTATTTAAATTGAGACTGAATGAGTTCGGATGACCTCAGTCAGATGACTGTTATGACCCAAATGGATGCCTAGACACAGTAGGCCAGTGTATCTGATAGAAGGAGCCGGTGTCCAGAGATGTGTATAAACGGTGTATAATAGCTAAAATACGTGCCATAAATTTAACGAACCCTAGGAGGCCCAAGAATGGCGCCATGAAAGGCCCAACAAGACACTTGGACTGATAAGTGGGCCAGTATCCAGCAGAACCCCAGAAAAGTGCAAAATTATGAAAAATGCCCCTGTGTTGTACTAAAGAGTAACAGATGAATGGAGGGCATTTTGGTCATTCTGGACAGGCCCAGAAGCTAAGGTACATACAGATAAAGTTACTCAGAGCATATATATGCCCTGGCAGGGTGCAGAAAGGTGTAAAATGACGATTTTACCCTTACGGTTAAGATAGTGCATGAAAGGGCACCCAGGGGTATTTTGGTCATTTTGCAGGGGATCTGTAATTGAGTTTAGACCCAGTATAAAAATGTTAATGATATAAAGGATCCAGATACTAAATTTAAGGTCAGAAGACATAATATGGATTTTCAGAAAAATTAGATTAGGAAAACGGTCCAGTTTTCGAGGAGACGGACCGGGCCGGTACCGGATTGGACCAAAAAACTTCCAGAAGGTTTCTTTCTCTCCCAAATTGTGCCATGTGAAGAATGTGAGGGATGAGGTGTCCCCTTAGGTGTCCCTTGATGATGCAGTAAAAGGGAATAAAGAAAAATAGGAAATTCCGGAAAAACCAGGGCCACAAGTTCAGAAGGCTTCAAAATTACAAAAATGCCATCCATCAAAACTATAAATACCCGGCCTTTGACTTCGTATGCCACGGCCAAGAGCCCAATTTAGAGAGATAAGGAAGTTCTTGAGAGAGAAAGTGAGAGAAAGAAAGAAGAAAGGAAGTTGTGGCGGAGTTGAAAGCAGTATAGAGGTTCTAGAGTTCTGCTAAGCTTTTCAGGTAGTAACTAATCCTAACTTTTATGTAATGGATTTGTGATTTGTTGTGCTATTATTTGGTTGGATTGTTGTCTTATATGTTATGCTTGAAGCTCTGCTACATTGCTAGGATCATATGTTATTAAGTATGGAAGCACGCAGCATACTTATCTGTACACAATCACAAGCAAGCACTGTCACTCTGCATTACATATATTGTTATGATTATTACTACTGAGATTCCTCTGAATCTCATCCCAATAAATAACCCATTACAGGGGAGGTTATTGTTGGAAATTGTGCCCTAGGGGCCAATCATTGTCTTATAAATATTATTATTTTATGAATTTCTTAATTATGTTATCACATTATTTGCATGTTTACTGTGATGACCATCCTTGGATAACTCATGATCTTATCCTAAATCTCCCTGGTCGATCATCTATGCGGGAGCAAAGATGAAATAAGACCAGTATGACTTTGAAGATATATAGAGATATAAATCAAAGTCATAGGCACATGTAAGAGTACAAGGTGCTGGAACGACCCGCTATGAGAGAGCAGCATGGGTTAAGTCATAAGCTTATCTCATATACAAGCCATGTCACTATGCCCTTTGACCTGAGATCATCATGGATTCCTACATGATGAACGCTCAGCTTTGACCTAGTCAAAAGTAACTTTTGACCGAGTGACCATAAAGGCTATGTTCGGGCTTAGTGGTTTTTCATGCGGAGGAATATGAATGGTCAAGATGGAACTTGTCCCTCACATTCATAGAGAGATATTACTGGGCCCCTCGATGAGTGAGTCTGAGAAATGTATGACCATACTGGAATGGAAGGGTAGTTCCATTTCTAAATTCAGACTACTCAGGGATCGAGAAAGTAACGGTCAGGAATAAGGGGATGACGTTCACCATGCCTCATCCATGACCGAAATATCGTGTGACAAAAGGGACGTGATATGGTTGTATGAAAGGTAACATCGTTCGTCGATCCTCATATGTTTTGGGTAGTCGTAATGTCTTGCTAGAGGCCGCTTACGACTTGTGGGTCAGTATAGTAACTGGCCCACTGCCAACTTCATATGGGCCTACAGGGTCGCACAGAAAACAGCCCAATACGAGCTATGATGTCCAGATTCATTGAATCTAAGAGATGTCTAGATTCAATGAATATCTAGGGTGGATTTATATATTTTATATATATATAAATTTGTATATATATTATATATATAATATAAGAGATATTTGCAAGATTTAATTTATTAGGATAAATTAAATTTCTATCACTTTTGAATTTGAATTTAAATGGATATGATCTATTTGAATTTGAAATTCAAATTGATAAGATATCTCAAATTTAATTTATGAGAATAAATCAAATATATAATTCCGTCTTATCTTTATTTTAAATTAAATAAATAGGTGAATTAAATCTGTGAGACGGATTTAATAAAAACCGTATTTATTTAATTAGTTTCTTATCAAATTTGCAATATATGATATTGTATTAATTTCAGAATTAATATAAGATTAATTCTGAAGCCTGGCCCAATTAGAAGCCCGATGGTATCCTATATATTTGACATTAGGAGCTAGGGTTCTAGACACAATACACAACACAACTCACAAGAGAAAAGGGGCAGGAGAGTGCAAAAGATTTGCAGATAAGAAACTGCCAGAATAGAGACGGTGAGGACGAAATCTTAAGAAAACCCTAGAGGGACAAGAGGCGCTAGCACGTCATTCGTGGTTGGAACGCTGTTCGTGTGGATACCGGTAGAGGAAGCCGATCTGAGCTGTCGACTTCTTGCGATCGAGAAAAGAAACCAGACACGAAGACAGGTCGTGACCTATTGACATTGAGGTCGCGACCATACGGGTATCTGAACGTCAGAAATATGAAAAGAGGAGACAGGTCGCGACTTGAAGCTGACGAGGTAGCGACTACAAACTCCAGAGACATCAGGTCGCGACAAGTAGAAGAGGAGGTCGCGACTAACAACTCCAGAGGCGACAGGTCACGATGTGAAGCTGAGTAGGTCGCGACTGAAAGTTCCAGAGGCAAGGAGTCGCGACTAGTGGATACGGAGGTCGCGACTAAAGCTTGAATACGAAGGTAATACTTCTTTCTCCTTGACTTAAACACATTCGGTAGATCCTGGCTGGGAATGGAAAAAAAAATTTAAGTTAATTTCTGCTGCGTGTCTTTCAATTCCCTTCAGTTATGTTAAAATAAATTTTGAGAATTTTAAGAGACGCCGTTATGCTGCCGAAATTATGACAAGATAGTAGTAGTAAAGAAAGGAATTGATACGTATTGTGTACATAGGTACTGTCTAAGGAGGCTGGAAGTGAGTGGACCGGTTCATCCAGTCTTTCCTGGGTACTTACGTAGAATGGTAGTTCTTACCGAATCTGTACAAGATCAGTTACTTTCTGAAGATGAAGCGTAGCGGTTATGCTGCCGAATTCCAGGCAGGAAAAGATGTAATAGAAATATGAGAAATTTTGTACATATCCAGATGTATAACAACTTATTATTTAATAATAGATACTGTTTGGCATACTTGACTGATATATGATGGATGTATGCATATGTTTGTAAAGTTGAGTGCTGAAATATGCCCCCATGAACAGTAACTCGTGGTGACTTAGTGATGTTTGACCTATAATTAAAAATTGCAAATGGATGAATAAATTTATGAAATTGTTATGGTAAATAGTAGACATATTAAGCTTTGATTTTATATATAAAGTGTCTCATTTGGATGTCTACACATGGAGATATAAATTATCAAAGTTGGGACTAGAATGCTGGATTTAGGGGGAAAACGCTGGATGAACAGTAAAGTTGTAACGTTGATTGACGTTGACTCGGTCAAGGAATGGTCAACAAGTGATTTTTCCCCTAAAAGATAATTGAGTTAGCTTCAAGTATCAATTGGAACCACTTCATTTTGATTTTTCTAGAATTAGGTATGATTTTTCGAAGTCAGGTCACTCATCTGGAATTCTCATAGTGAACAGTACTCGATAAGAGTAAAACTCCAGATTGAGAAATTGGACTTCAATGACCTTGAAAGTGGTTGCTACCAAATGGTCCCTAAGATGTACAAAAGTAAGGATGTTTCAGTGTCTATTTTTTTCATATCAAACTCTCTCGAATATTACTATATTCGGGACTTTTCATCAATTACTCATCATACTTTCTAGCACTTATCTCTTATTACTTCTCTTAGTATCTCACGGAACTCCTTAGCATCCGCAAAGCTTCATCTCTCTTTGGTATAATCATATTTCTTTTTCTTAGAAACTCTTATCACTCTATTGTTGCTATTATGATCTTTAATAATTCAGCATCATATAGAGAGAGGACTTATGCAGTTACTCTTTTCTTTACTTTACTACTAAGTAGGAGCACATACTCTAACATGCATAATGCCTGGCCAACATATTGCAGGACTGTATACCTGCTCATAAATGCAAAGCTCTGATACCAAAATATAACATCCTTACTTTCGTACATCTTAGGGACTATTCGGTAGCATTTAGAACCACTTACATTACCTTTGAAGTCCATTAGCTAAATCTAAAATTTTTACTCTTGGCGAGTTACTGGTCATATGGTATTCCAGATTCGGTGACGAACTTCAAAAAATCATAATTAATTCTATAAAAATCAAAATGAAGTGGTTTGATAAGACACATTTTGTATATGGTTTCTATGACAATTTTGAGAGTTTCATAATAACTTTACCATTCATTTCATACCTTAAATTGTACTTTTGTGTATTACATGATTGTGCGTGGCAATGTGCTAATTAAAGGGTAAAATGGTAAAATAACTCTTCCAAACTGCATATATTCGGTTATCTACTGATCTGGACTTTTACAGTGAGCTTTTATGTTGAATTGCAGGTACTTTGGCAGAGAACAAGGACTAGGAAAGAAATCGAAAGTCAATGAAACTGGAACCACGCCTCTGTGCTATTTAGTCGCGACCAAAGAGTCTTAAGGTCGTGACCCATAATGCTTCTGGAAGATTCTCACCGATCATAGGTCGCGACCAAAAAAATGTATCTGGTCGCGACTAATAGTACGAAATCGCTGAAACTGTGCGTTTTGAATTAGGTCATGCTGTTATAAGAAGAGAGGGAGGCTGCCGTCAAGGAGGAGGCTGATTTGTGGACCTGATTAGGCTAAGAAGCAGTACTCGAGAGCTCTCCACACACTTTCTACTCATATTCCATCGTTCTACACCATTCACTTTCATCTCTTCATCGTTTCTTCATGGTATCACATCTGAACAGCGATTGCAGTGCAGCAGAAGTCATGAGAGGCTAGACCTTTAGTCTCTTGGTGATGGATCTATTATCTTGATCTCACGGATTGAAACGGGGAGTTTCTTCTGTTCTAATTTGTATCTTGTCATATTATGATTGCTGCTAGATTTAGGGTTTTTCATCGTATGAACAAGCTTTGAATATCGATTGATTATTCTCATATTAGACAATTGTAATTTACTTTGGATGTTTTGAATGCTAGTTTAAATACAATATTTCAGTTTTGAGTTTAAGCTAGTTGAACGGTTGTCAACGATCGTTGCTAATTGATTCAATTGCTTGAATTCTAGTGTTAGTCGATCGACGTTCATTCGAGGGCATTCTTCCATCTGTTTTAAATTACACACTAAGTGATCCTTAGCAGTTCAATAATAGTCTTTAAACTAGCTTTGATCAAAGGAGTTTAAAGAATATTAGGGTTCTGAACTCAATCGATCGATTGAGGTTTAATTCAAGACTTAGTGATTTCAAACTCCGTATACATTGAGAGCAAGGATAGATATTTTTCATCATCAAGAGCCTATCATCATATACTACTTTTGTAACACCCCAATTTTTAGGCCTAGAGATGCCAGGAAGAGAATTCAAGGGCATAATCGTAATTATGGGAAAGATCGGACTGGTAGCCGATGAGTACCATATTTTGCCAGAAAATAGAGAAAATTATGCTGATCATTTCACTGAACTGTGAAATGTGCATATGAGGTCTCTATGTGTATGAAAGAATTAGAAATATGACCAGGGGTAAAATGGTCATTTTGGAAAAGTGTGCGCGTGAGTGCTTTTTCAGGCCAAAACAGCCCAGTCCGGATAAAATATCTGAAAATACCGGGAGATAGAGAAAAGGATTCCGGATTAAATGAGGAGTCACAGAATTTTGATTTGAGGTCCCGATTTTTCTGTAAAAATCCTCGAAGATGGGAAATTACAGTTATAATCGGTAAAGGAAGAGCAGTCCGAATAGAGATGATCGGACTATGGCCAGAGGCCATACAGTGTTGTCTAAGGCCCGTAGTGACACCAGGGAAGGCCCAAGCCCATAATACCAGTTCAGTGGTAAGGGGGGCCGGTGTCCGGGAAAAATGTGCAAATGACGAAAATGCCCTTATGTTATAGAATAACTGAAGAATGAGTAAAGGGTATTTTGGTCATTTGGCTAAGGTTAGACAGTCAAGAAGGGGTATCTGGATAGTTGACCAGGGCCAGAGAATACTCTGGTAAAATATGAAAAGACAATAATGCCCCTAGACCTAGTAAAGGAAATGAAAGGACTTAAGTACAATTATGGAAAGTTTCAAGGCCAAAAAGGAAAGTAGACAAAAATGTGGGGTCCTTAAGTGTAATTTTAGCCAAGTAAAAAGGGACTTAAATGAAAAGAAGAAAAGTTCCTTGGGCTAAATTGTAATTAAAGAAAGTCAGGCCGAAAGTGGTTTGGACTGTCCGAAAGCATTTCAGTCCCAGATTTCACCGGTAGAGAGAGCAAGTGACGCTCGGTAATCTGGTTCAATACAGGAATTTTTGAAGACTCCAGATAGCCAGAAATGGACTGATCGTCCAAAAGTTATAAAAATTCATACCGGATATCCTAGAATTCAGATCTAGTTGAGAAAATACAGGATGATACTTCCTTATGGGACGGATGTCGGGAAACTGACAGAATACCGATAGGAGGCCTGTAGAAAAAATTATTCACAAATCAGAAAATCCAGACGGGAGTGTGAGGCCTCCGGGGATCCGATAGGGAAATTATCGGTATTTGAAAAGGGACTGAATGAGTTCGGATGATCTCGGTCAGATGACTAATATGACTCACAGGGATGCCTGAACACCGCAGGCTAGTGTTTCGGATAGAAGGAGTCGGTGTCCGGATATGTGTATAAACGATGAATAATAGATAAAATATTCAATAATTATTAACAGGGGAAGATTCCTCGTAATACGTACCATGAGGATATTGGACCCAGAAAGGCCCAATAATGGCCCCAACAGAGGCCCAGTAAGACCCTTGGACTGATAGGTGGGCCATTGTCCGGCAGAACCACGGAAAAGTGCAAAATTACGAAAATGCCCCTGTGTTGTACAAAAGTGTAACAGATGAATGAAGGGCATTTTGGTCATTCTGGACAGACCCAGAAGCCAGGTCACATACAGATAAAGTTACTTAGAGTCAGTATATGCCCTGACAGAGTACAGAAGGGTGTAAAATGACGATTTTACCCTTAGGGTTAAAATAGTGCAAGAAAGGGCACCCAAGGGTATTTTGGTAATTTGCCAAGGGATGTTTCTTGGGAATCGAGCCATCAGAGTACTTGAGCTTGATCAGGATCCAAGACAACATTCCCAGAGCCCAAAAACGTAGGCCCAGTAATGTGTGGGAAAAAGTGGCATTAAAATATTATTTTAATGCTGTTTCAATAAAGTAAAGTTACTCGGTTGGCACGATAACCGAGGAGGTGATCAGATAAAGTCCTGGATTTATCTGGATAGCATTGGAAGGCGTGACAGATGCCAGTAAGATGACACATGGCGCCAACATAAAGGCAGAAGAAAAAGTTGAGGACACGTACTACGAGGCAAGAGACTGGACCGGTGAGTCAGCATGCTGAGTCAGCTTCTGAGGTGTCCAGGATTTCAGACATGTGATAAATGTGGCGCTGAGGTGTCCTGGTGAGGTGTCCCGATGATGTCATGCATGATGCAGTAAAGGAGGAATTAAGAAAAATAGGAAAATCCAGAAAAAACCAGGACCGTAGGATCAAAGTTCATGGTAATTACAGAATTGCCATTGAAGGCAATTATAAATACCCCCCCTTGGCTCATTTGCATTCACGCATAGCTTGGGTAAGGGAGAGAAAGAAGAGAGAGAAGGAGAAGGAAAGGAAGAGAGAAAGGAGAAAAGGAAGTAAGGAAGTTCTGGCGGAGCTGGAAGCAGAATAAAGATAGTGGAGTTCTGCTAAGCTAGCCAGGTAGTAACTAATCTTAGCTTTTATGTAATGGCTTTGTGATTTGTTGTGCTATTGTTTGGTTGGATTGTTGTCTTATATGTTATGTCTGAAGCTCTGCTATAATCTATGATCATATGTTATTAAGCATGGAAGCACGCAGCATACTTATCTGTACACAATCACAAGCAAGCACTGTCACTCTGCATTACATATATTGTTATGATTGTTGCTACTGAGATTCCCCCGAATCTCATCCCAATAAGTAAACCATTACAGGGGAGGTTATGTCAAAATGAATTCTGGGAATTTTAAGAGACGCCGTTATGCTGCCGAAATTATGACAAGATGGCAATAGTAGAGAAAGGAGCTGATACGTACTGTGTACGTAGGTACTGTCTAAGGAGGCTGGAAGTGAGTGGACCTAGCCAGTTCATCCAGTCTTTCTTGGGTACTTACGTAGAATGGTAGTTCTCACGGGAATTACCGAATCGGTACAAGATCAGTTACTTTCTGAAGATGAAGCGTAGCGGTTATGCTGCCGGATTTCAGGCAGGAGAAGATGTAATAGAGATATGAGAATTTTTGTACGTACCCAGATTGTAAAACAACTTATTAATTAATAATAAGTGTTGTTTGGTATGTTTGACTGATATATGATGGATGTATGCCTATGTATGTAATGTTGGTTGCTGAAAGTTAACACCATGAACAGTAATCCGTGGGGACATGAGGATGTTTGACCCACAATTAAAAATAGTAAATGGATGAATAAATGTATGATATTTTTAAGTTAAATAGTAGACATACCAAGCTTCGATTTTATATATAGTATGACTCATTTGGATGTCTACACAAGAAGATATAAATTATCAAATTTGGGACCAGAATGCTGGATTCAGGGAGAAAAACGTGGGATGAACAGTAAAGTTGACACGTTGACTGACGTTGACTTGGTCAACAAATGGTCAACGAGTTATTTTTCCCTAAAAGATAATTGAGTTATCTTCATTTATAAATTGGAACCACTTCATTTCTATTTTTCTATAATTAGTTATGATTTTTCGAAGTCAGGTCACTCATCTGGAATTTTCAAAGTGAACAGTACTCGATAAGAGTAAAATTCCAGATTGGGGAATTGGACTTCAATGACCTTGAAAGTGGTTCTAAATGCTACCAAATGGTCCCTAAGACATATGAAAGTAAGGATGTTTCATTTTGGTATCAGAGCAAAGGATTCTGGCTTAGGAAATGCTCTGAATAGATAATTTATGGTGTTAGTGCAGAATAAGGTTAGCACAGAACAAAGGGTTCTGGCTCCGAGCATAAGATTCTGGCACAGAACAGAAGGTTCTGGCTCAGTGATACTCTGGTTTAGTTAGTTTGATTCCTTAAACAAATGAGAAGTTTGAGTGATCCTCTCCCTGGAGTATGATATAGGGATGGTGTTCACTGCTTGAAAAGGCTTAGACAGAAGACAGTGACACCCAGATGTATGAGGCTGGACCCCGAGCTTTATAGTATTACGAAGGATATGATTATGATGGGCTAATCTTAGTCAGCCGATATAGTCGAGGTTTCATGTTTATTAACATAATATGGCTGGACTAAGCAGAACAAGGTTTAAGAAGCAGTTTCCTCCAGAGATAGAGACAGAGGCTGGTCAGTTTACGACTAAGGAAGCTGCAAAGAGTAGCTCGAGATATCGTGTTGCAACCAGATACTGTAGTAAGGATGCCAGATATCCAAGTTACAACAAGTTAAGTCATAAGTCACAATGAGATGTGGGCAACCCAGGCTCGCCAAGATCAAGAGCGAGATTCTGCTATCACTATGGCGGTTGCTGCTGCGGTTGCAAGATTACAGCAGTCTGGGAAGGAGGTAGTACCAGAGAATGATATAGAACCTGAACCTCCGCCAGATCATGAGCAGACTGGAATGAATAGACGTCAGGGGTCTATAGGAAATAATAATGACCAGGAAAGTCTGCAAACATGGATGGAATGATTCCATAAATTTGATCCGCCCATGTTGAAGGGACTTTTGACACTCAAGCAGCTGAGGATTGGGTAAGCTAGTTAGAGAAAATCTTTAAGGTTTTAGAATGTCCCACTGAAAGAAAGACCCAGCTGGCAGTTTACAAGCTAGAAAAGAATGTGCAATAACCAGCAAAGAGTGAGCCTACTCCATCAGTACCACTGAAAGTGATGCCACTAGGTTCCTTGAGAAGGAACAGTAAGAAGAGAAATGGGCCAGCATATGGGTCAGAAGTTAGTAAGAAACAGGGAAGTAGGCTAGGTAGTGGGCCAAGAGAAGTTAGCAGGCAACCAAGGCCTAATGTATGTAGGAACTGTGGTCGAGGCCTTGTCCAGTAGGTCAAGGGTTATGATATAGGTGTGGGAAGCCTGGACATTATGCCAGGAAGTGTCCACAGAACACAACGGGCGAAAGATACCCGACTCAAGGAAGAGTATATACCTAACTGACAACGGGATAAGAAAGTCTCTTGTACCAAACTAAGGTACGAGTTTATTTGTGTTCTGTTTCCACTGGCTAATGAACGGATAAATCCTGTATTGGATTGGATTGTATTGTCCAGTATGCACACTATTGAGCTACCCTATACCTAGTATGTTGCCGTTGTATGAGGATGAGTATGACTACATGTTTTAAAAGTAGGAAGTAGAGAAGAGGAGTCTTATGTCGCGACTGATATGTACAGATAAGTTGATGTTGCGACGTGAGAAGACCTTAGGTCGCGATGAGTAATATTGCAGTACGCGACCAGTGTACAAAGGAGTTCAGGTAGCGATGTTATAGTTTGCGACTAAAGGACACAGAGATGCCAGGTCGTGACGAGTAGTGTGCTACGGTTGCGACTAAAAGTCGTAGAGCATGTGAGTTGCGACTATGCAGTTCTCAGGTCACAACAAAAGATAGCAGAGGCCATATGATAATGAAGGTACCAACCTTGCTGACATCCATCAGCTAAGAGGATTGGTATAGCATATGGTAAGCCAGACAGTACAAAGGTACTGAGGTACGAAAGATCAGTTTAAGACAAGGTGAAAAAGTAGATCCTCTATGTGGTAACTAAGAGTAGATCTACATTATAGAGGTTTTATTCAGCTGCTCTGAATAGAAGACCTAAAAGTTAGATTGAGATTTGCCTAGGAATGATCCTAGCACATGGCCTAAGGTTAGAGACGTGATGGTTAATAGATAAAGAGCTAAATGTTCCCTGAGCAGAGGGATTCCATCGCGAAGAAGTAGTAGACCTAGGGGAGAATACCCTAGAGAATAGAGGTAATAGTGAGAGATGATGAATGAGATCCATGAGGATTAAGGATCAAGAGAAAGGCCAATAAGGAACCATAGTCCGGTCAAGAGTATACTAGGACTGATGGATAGATAGAAAAAGTTGAGAGATAGTAAAGAGGTAGCCACAGTTAAGAGATAAAGTGACTCCCCTATTCCTAATGTAAGATAAAGTAGTGAAGGGTTGAGTCTATACCCTGGTAAGAGAGTAATGTAGCAGCCTAAGTAAGATAGACAGATGTGCTTGGCAGATCCTGATCATGTGATTGATAATCTGACAGATAATGCGATAGATAGTATGATATGATGATGATCTGACAAATAATGTGATAAAGGAAATATGTTTTGAGGCTTACTTAGATTATTATGATGTCTAAGGGATGGTTGAGCAAGATATGATGATGTTATGGCTTATGTTGCCATAAGTTATGATAGTTGTATCTCCTTGCAGTTGTCAAAGGATGACATGCATGTTAGAGTATGCTATGATGAATGAATACTCCCCTTTTGCAGTGCATGCAGGGTAGAGTATATATGAGTACATATATGAGATAAGAAAGTCATGAGAAAGTAGGTTGCTCCCATACCATATGGTAGAAGGATGATATGATTATATTGAGGATGATAGATAGTCTCAGTTATGGGACGATAAGTTATGATATGATACTCATACATGATGTATGATTGAGGTTACTCAGATATGATTGAGGTTACTCAGGTATTTCTATAAGCTTGTGAATACAGTACTCAGGGCCATTTCTATTGAGCGGAATGGTATACAGATAACGGTAAAGGGATTGTTTCTAGATCACTCTTCAGATAAGAGTTGGATTTGAAGCAGGTGGCTCTCAGATAGAGCTAGATTCAGATGAGTATAGATCACTCTTCAGATAAGAGTTGGATCTGATGTAGAATGCTCGCAGTTAGAGCATAATTCAAATGGCTCGTAGTTAGAGCACAGGTTGAAAGATGAGAAGGAACTCCTGAGTAAGAGAGGAAGTAAGTAAAGTCTGGGTAAATGATATGAGGCTATAAAATTTTTCAAATATTTATTTATGGAGTTATCAGTAGGTGGAAGCGGTTAACCTTATAACTTAGTCTGTTGGTTTAATATCTTCGGGAGATATACAGTACAACAGAATCACAGTTAGATTCTGGAGGGTCACAGTTAGATCCTAGCATGGCTCCAGGGTCGCAGTTAGATCCTAACAGCTTCAGAGTCGCAGTTAGATTCTGAAGAGGCTAACGGTTGATCGCAGTTAGATCCCGAGGTCGCAGTTAGACCTAGCCTAAGGAAAGTAATGAGCCATGAGACATGAGTACAATGTAGTATCTCTTTGGGAAAATGAATGCCAAAGACGAAGTTAAGGTGAGGAAGCTTCACTAGTTGATAAACTCACCCAGAGAAATTATTTTATAATGATTTTCTCAGATAGCCTCTAGTATACAGACTAAACTTAGCTTTCCTTTAGCAAAGACGGAGTCCAAGTTCAAAGCTGAGTACTGATATTCAAAGTTTTGTAGAAGTATGCTTGAGAAGCAGAAAAGAACAGAATCCTCTATGTGTTGAGAATAGAAAAGCATTGGCTAAGAGCACTCGGGGAGGTAGCTCAAGTTGTAAAGCCAATAGCAAGAGAAAGAGGCGATAGTTCAGACAAGGGACTGATCAAGGTAATGATCAGATTGGAGAGCAGAGATGTCAATGTGGTGGAAAGAGCCATGGCACATGGGAATGTCGAGCAGGGCAAAGTAGTTGTGGTAAGAAAGGCCACTTTGTAAGAGGTTGCCTAAGAATGTGGACATCCCTAGGAAAGGTATTTGCTCTTACCCCAGACACAGTCTTCAATATTCCCTAAGGTCGACCCTAAGAATGGTTAAGAAGAACCATAGCTGTAAGGGCGACTGAGCTGTAAGCAACTATATGCCTAGATGATGATATGAATAATGAAGAGTTCTTTTCGGATCTAAAGAAAGTGATCATGATAACAAGTCATGAGAGATTAAATAGGCCAGAGAGACCTAGAGAAGAGGGTCTAAGGCAAAGCAAAGATAGAACGTAGTTCTATAAGAAAGAGATTGCTAGGGCCTAAAGCTATATAAAGAGTAATCTAGACCTAACCCAGTAGCACGTTAAATTGAAAGGTGCTAAGGCAAGAGTAGCCTAATGATATGTAAGCCCTAAGAAGGGATAAGAAAGCGCAAATGCCATAAAAATTGGGCATAGATGCATGAAGTTATGAGAACAGTTAAGAAAAGTTGCGAAGTTATCTGAGCTATGATCTCGTATCAGGAGAAAGAAAATCAGAAGAACAATATTTCTCCTAAGAGATTTGCAAAGTATAAGAGGAGTAAGGTAAACCCAGAATTACATCAAAATTCTGCGGAATAAGATATGAAAGAAATGGACACTACTCACAAGTGTAATGAATTGTCCATAAGCATAAGAGGAGGAATGCCCCAAGCCTTAGTCATAAACCAGGAAAGGATATACAGAAGAGCTATATCCAGGATCATTGACTAAGATGCCAAGTAAATTTCGAGGACGAAATTTATTTTAAGGGGGGTGGAAATGTAACACCCCAATTTTTAGGCCTAGAGATGCCAGGAAGAGAATTCAAGTGCATAATCGTAATTATGGGAAAGATCGGACTGGTAGTCGATGAGTACCATATTTTGCCAGAAAATAGAGAAAATTATGCTGATCATTTCACTGAACTGTTAAATGTGCATATGAGGTCTCTATGTGTATGAAAGAATTAGAAATATGACCAGGGGTAAAATGGTCATTTTGGAAAAGTGTGCGCGTGAGTGCTTTTTCAGGCCAAAACAGCCCGGTCCGGATAAAATATCTGAAAATACCAGGAGATAGAGAAAAGGATTCCGGATTGAATGAGGAGTCACAGAATTTTGATTTGAGGTCCCGATTTTTCTGTAAAAATCCTCGAAGATGGGAAATTACAGTTATAATCGGTAAAGAAAGAGCAGTCCGAATAGAGATGATCGGACTATGGCCAGAGGCCATACAGTGTTGTCTAAGGCCCGTAGTGACACCAGGGAAGGCCCAAGCCCATAATACCAGTTCAGTGGTAAGGGGGCCGGTGTCCAGGAAAAATGTGCAAAATGACGAAAATGCCCTTATGTTATAGAATAATTGAAGAATGAGTAAAGGGTATTTTGGTCATTTGGCTAAGGTTAGACAGTCAAGAAGGGGTATCTGGATAGTTGACCAGGGCCAGAGAATACTCTGGTAAAATATGAAAAGACAATAATGCCCCTAGACCTAGTAAAGGAAATGAAAGGACTTAAGTACAATTATGGAAAGTTTCAAGGCCAAAAAGGAAAGTAGACAAAAATGTGGGGTCCTTAAGTGTAATTTTAGCCAAGTAAAAAGGGACTTAAATGAAAAGAAGAAAAGTTCCTTGGGCTAAATTGTAATTAAAGAAAGTCAGGCCGAAAGTGGTTTGGACTGTCCGAAAGCATTTCAGTCCCAGATTTCACCGGTAGAGAGAGCAAGTGACGCTCGGTAATCTGGTTCAATACAGGAATTTTTGAAGACTCCAGATAGCCAGAAATGGACTGATCGTCCAAACGTTATAAAAATTCATACCGGATATCCTAGAATTCAGATCTAGGTGAGAAAATACAGGATGATACGTCCTTATGGGACGGATGTCGAGAAATTGACAGAATACCGATAGGAGGCCTGTAGAAAAAGTTATTCGCAAATTAGAAAATCCAGACGGAGTGTGAGGCCTCCGGGGATCCGATAGGGAGATTTATCGGTATTTGAAAAGGGACTGAATGAGTTCGGATGATCTCGGTCAGATAACTAATATGACTCACAGGGATGCCTGAACACCGCAGGCTAGTGTTTCGGATAGAAGGAGTCGGTGTCCGGATATGTGTATAAACGGTGAATAATAGATAAAATATTCAATAATTATTAACGGGGAAGATTCCTCGTAATATGTGCCATGAGGATATTGGACCCAGAAAGGCCCAATAATGGCCCCAACAGAGGCCCCAGTAAGACCCTTGGACTGATAGGTGGGCCAGTGTCCGGTAGAACCCCGGAAAAGTGTGAAATTACGAAAATACCCCTGTGTTGTACAAAAGTGTAACAGATGAATGAAGGGCATTTTGGTCATTCTGGACAGACCCAGAAGCCAGGTCACATACAGATAAAGTTACTTAGAGTCAGTATATGCCCTGACAGAGTACAGAAGGGTGTAAAATGATGATTTTACCCTTAGGGTTAAAATAGTGCAAGAAAGGGCACCCAAGGGTATTTTGGTAATTTACCAAGGGATGTTTCTTGAGAATCGAGCCATCAGAGTACTTGAGCTTGATCAGGATCCAAGACAACATTCCCAGAGCCCAAAAACGTAGGCCCAGTAATGTGTGGGAAAAAGTGGCATTAAAATATTATTTTAATGCTGTTTCAATAAAGTAAAGTTACTCGGTTGGCACGATAACCGAGGAGGTGATCAGATAAAGTCCTGGATTTATCTGGATAGCATTGGAAGGCGTGACAGATGCCAGTAAGATGACACATGGCACCAACATAAAGGCAGAAGAAAAAGTTGAGGACACTTACTACGAGGCAAGAGACTGGACCGGTGAGTCAGCATGCTGAGTCAGCTGCTGAGGTGTCCAGGATTTCAGACATGTGATAAATGTGGCGCTGAGGTGTCCTGGTGAGGTGTCCCGATGATGTCATGCATGATGCAGTAAAGGAGGAATTAAGAAAAATAGGAAAATCCAGGAAAAACCAGGACCGCAGGATCAAAGTTCATGGTAATTACAGAATTGCCATTGAAGGCAATTATAAATACCCCCCCTTGGCTCATTTGCATTCACGCATAGCTTGGGTAAGGGAGAGAAAGAAGAGAGAGAAGGAGAAGGAAAGGAAGAGAGAAAGGAGAAAAGGAAGTAAGGAAGTTCTGGCGGAGCTGGAAGCAGAATAAAGATAGTGGAGTTCTGCTAAGCTAGCCAGGTAGTAACTAATCTTAGCTTTTATGTAATGGCTTTGTGATTTGTTGTGCTATTGTTTGGTTGGATTGTTGTCTTATATGTTATGTCTGAAGCTCTGCTATAATCTATGATCATATGTTATTAAGCATGGAAGCACGCAGCATACTTATCTGTACACAATCACAAGCAAGCACTGTCACTCTGCATTACATATATTGTTATGATTGTTGCTACTGAGATTCCCCCGAATCTCATCCCAATAAGTAAACCATTACAGGGGAGGTTATGTCAAAATGAATTCTGGGAATTTTAAGAGACGCCGTTATGCTGCCGAAATTATGACAAGATGGCAATAGTAGAGAAAGGAGCTGATACGTACTGTGTACGTAGGTACTGTCTAAGGAGGCTGGAAGTGAGTGGACCTAGCCAGTTCATCCAGTCTTTCCTGGGTACTTACGTAGAATGGTAGTTCTCACGGGAATTACCGAATCGGTACAAGATCAGTTACTTTCTGAAGATGAAGCGTAGCGGTTATGCTGCCGGATTTCAGGCAGGAGAAGATGTAATAGAGATATGAGAATTTTTGTACGTACCCAGATTGTAAAACAACTTATTAATTAATAATAAGTGTTGTTTAGTATGTTTGACTGGTATATGATGGATGTATGCCTATGTATGTAATGTTGGTTGCTGAAAGTTAACACCATGAACAGTAATCCGTGGGGACATGAGGATGTTTGACCCACAATTAAAAATAGTAAATGGATGAATAAATGTATGATATTTTTAAGGTAAATAGTAGACATACCAAGATTCGATTTGATATATAGTATGACTCATTTGGATGTCTACACAAGAAGATATAAATTATCAAAGTTGGGACCAGAATGCTGGATTCAGGGAGAAAAACGTGGGATGAACAGTAAAGTTGACACGTTGACTGACGTTGACTTGGTCAACAAATGGTCAACGAGTTATTTTTCCATGAAATATAATTGAGTTAGCTTCATTTAGAAATTGGAACCACTTCATTTATTTTTTTCTATAATTAGTTATGATTTTTCGAAGTCAGGTCACTCATCTGGAATTTTCAAAGTGAACAGTACTCGATAAGAGTAAAATTCCAGATTGGGGAATTGGACTTCAATGACCTTGAAAGTGGTTCTAAATGCTACCAAATGGTCCCTAAGACATATGAAAGTAAGGATGTTTCAACTTTCACAAACCAACCATTTTCCATCTTAAACAAAAACACAAAACATCTATTTTACAGCACCCACAAAACCACAAAACTATTTACTCTTTACTCAGGTTTACCGTTGAATTTGACATCCAATTTGCTAGGATTCCTTTAGAAAGGCTCCTTGAGAAGAACGATAGGGTTGTGCCTTATACTACATTACTAGGGTGCAATTCACTTAATTTTGATGGCTCGAAATGCGACAATCTGACGCACTCGTCAATGGCGCCATTGCCGGGGAGCCAAGCAATTGGTTCCCTAGTAATTGTTTGTCAATTCCATTGCCTACCTGAGTCATTTTCATTGTTTTTCATTGCATTTTAATTTTTAGTAGTTTTTAACTTGCATTACATACTGCATTTTTTTCTGACTTTCTGCAGGATTAGTCTCTGTGTCTTTGAGTCGCGGCCTTACCTGAACTGAGTCGCGACAATTACTCTCTGTCACTTTTAGTCGCGACATAAACCAATTTGAGTCGCGACTAACATACACTTTTGTCGCAACCTACTGAAAAATTTCTGCTGTGCAACTTCTGAATTGAATCTGACTGTTTGTATTAATTACTCTTGACTATTTCTACATTGCATGCTCAAGAGAACGGAAACATTAGTACCTTTTGAACCTGAAATTGAAAGGAGACTTAGGAAACTAAGGAGAGAATTTAGGGAGTTTAGAGAAGAAGAAGCAAAATCTAGTTTCTCCTCTAGTATTCTAGAATCTGAAAGTGAATTAAATATGGCTGATCATAATGGGCATAATGGGAATGGAGAAAATGAAATACCTATGAACGTTGAAGATAATAGAAGTGTTAGGGAAATTAATAATTCGCATGTGAATTATGATCCTAATGGTTTCTATGCTGAAGAGGCTAATTTTGAAATTAAAGGAGCTTTGATTGCAGCCTTACCTAAATTTCATGGTTTTATAGGAGAATATCCACACAGGCATTTACAAACCATGCACATGATCTGTTCTTCAATGAAACCTCCAATGGCCACTTTGGATGATATCTTGAGGAGGTGCTTCCACTTCACTTTGGAAGGGAAGGCTAAGGAGTGGCTATACAATTTGCCAACTCATTTCTCCACTCTTACATGGGATCAGCTGAAGTCCACTTATCTTGAGCAGTTTGTCCTAGCCTCCAAGACTACTCGGATGAAGAAGGAGATCACTAATGTTATGCAACAGGATGGGGAGTCTTTGCACGAGTATTGGACAAGATTTATTAACCTTTTGGCTCGATGCCCCCACCATAACATCACTAAGGATGATTTAGTAGACATCTTCTTTGATGGTCTACACCCCACAATAAAGTTTCCTTGAATGCTGCTGCGAACGGTTCATTAAGAGATAAGACCCCACAAGCAAGTTGGGATTTGTTCCAGAAAATGGCTAATGAGGACCATCAAACTGGAGATCCAAGAAGATTACCACCCTCATCTTCAGGTAGCTCTAATGCGATCTTAGCTGAGATAGCGGCCTTGGGAAATCGAATGGACAAGATGATGAGTTTGATTGAAAGGGAGCTACACTCCACAAAACAAATTCATGCAGTGGATACCTCGCAAGCCCTAGTTACAGGATGTAAATTATGTGGTTCAATGATGCATGCTACAAGTACATGTGATAGACAGTATGAGGAAGTTGTAGCTATGTATCAAGGGAGAGAGAATAACTTCCAGAAGAGAGACCCATACTCTAACACATATGATCCTGGCTGGAGAGACCACCCAAATTTTAGGTGGGGGAGTGGAGAAAATAGATCTAATCAGTTTCAAAGAGGTGGTGCTTCCTCAAGCAACTACCAAGGTAATGCAAGGTCTATGGTCCCCACACAACCTAATACTTTAGTGCCTTCAAGACCAGAAGAGACCTCTCAATTGTTAAAGAGTATGGCAGCACAAATGAGTAACATGGATGGTAGAATGACCAATATTGATCACAAGCTCAAAGAGAATGATGGTCAGTTCACCTCCATAGCTTCAATTCTCCAAAGTATGCAGAAGGATAATAAAGATGTACACAAAAAACTTGAGGAGTTAAGTTGTAAGAATACAGATATCACAAGCCACTTAACTCAAGTTTCTAATATAGTGAGTGACATCCAAGGAAAGAACAGTGGAAGCATACCTTCGAACACTGTTATTAATCCAAGAGGGGTGAATGCCATATCTCTAAGAAATGGAAGACAGGTGCATTTTAAGGAAGCTGATGCACTAGAGGAGGATAAGGAAGAATCTAATTTTGAGAATTCACCATAGCCACAAATGAAAGTTGGGAATTCTGAAAGCATTAAAGAACAGCGGCTAATGAGCAAGAAGGCAACTCAAGAGGAGTGCTCCCAAGCACAAGTGGAGATGCAAGAGCTGCAGGAAGAAGCAACAACATTACCAAGTCCAGCATACAAAGGAAAGAAACCTGAGGAGAAGCCGGAGTCGAGCAAGCAAGGAGCCTCTTTGCATATAGGTAAGGAGGTAAGTATAAAAGATCTCCCTTTTCCTAACTCTTATTTTGCTGGAAAGAAAAAGGTTGATCCTGATTTTGCAAAAGATGCTTACAATCTGTTCAACAAACTGGAAATAAACATCCCTATGGTTGAATTCCTCAAGAGAAACCCTAAGTATGCAAAATTTTTAAAAGAATTGTGTGCTGATAAAAAGAAATTTAGGCCTCTTGAGAGAATTCAGGTGAGTGCTAATGTGTCATCCCTTTTTAAAGCTGAACTACTGGTTAAGTGCCAAGACCCAAGCTCCTATACAATCCCATGCACTATAGGAAATGTTCCTATTAAGGGAGCGTTGGTAGATCTAGGGGCGGCCATTAATGTAATGCCTTGGTCAGTTTATCAGGCTTTAGGGGTCAACAATCTGAGAGACACAAATGTAGTACTCCAACTAGGTGATAGGTCAATTAGGTATCCCAAGTGAATTCTTGAGGATATTCTAGTGCAGGTCAAAGACTTAGTGTTCCCAGCTGACTTCTATGTTCTGGATATGTCTAATGAGCTATTAAATGACAGCACTTTGATCCTTGGCCGACCTTTCCTCCAAACTTCCAAAACCATCATTAGTATGAAGCATAGTTCCATTACAATGGAAGTTGGAGAACATGTGGTAAGTTTTAACATGAATGAACTGATGAGATATCCCTATGATAACTCTACGTTTACTGCTTTAAATGCCATTGATTATGCTATTGAAGAAGTTAGGGATGAACATGAATTAAGTTTGCATGACGATGATAGAGATAATGCACTTGAAAAAGGTTTGTTGAGTGATTTTGTAGGATCCCATGGTATTCTGGAAGCTGAAAGACCAACAATCATAGAAGGGTAGAGTTTCTGTGATAAAAAGTCTCGACCCAATGACTTTAACGTCACGACACAACATTAGTCTGCAGTCCACTGTGAAGATGAGTTGCGACCAAATAAATTTAAGGTCGCGACACAAAACTCCAGAGACGACCAGTTGCAATGCGAAGATAAAGGTGTCGCGACTAAACCTCAATCTGCTGAGGGACAGCCTATCGGTGAAGAGGAGTCACGACCAAATGGTTTACATGTCGTGACACAAAACTCCAGAGAACACAAGTCACGACAGGATGAATATAAAGTTGCAACTATTAGCTCCAGAGATGCACCCTGTCGGCTTCAGTTGCGACAATACGATGAAAGCTCGCGACCATATATACCAGACGCATCCATTGAACTGCAAATTCCTTCAGATTACCTTTCCACTATTTTGGCTAAAGGGCCAATATATTCTAACCCTACTTTTCCTCGTTCTCATTCCAAAATTACTTCCCATACCTTAAAATTTTTGAAAGAATTGATCCCTAATAATGAGGCAGGTATGGAAAAGCATGACCCCAATCTTGTTGCAATTGTAGACCAACATCAGCTTGGTGCGACGCTTGAGGGAGTAGAGGACAAATTGGGGAACCCACACAAGCTGGATAAGAGCAACCGCAAGGAATGTACGAAGGGAAAACCTCCCAACTCTGTTGCTGCTACATGCCAACCATAGTTCCTCTGGACACTGGCCCACATAACTGTTCAGTTACCTTATTGGGCCTTTGTGACGCCATTTTTTTGGCCTTTATATGGTCCACTACCTTTATGGTACGAATCCCGAGAAACCTCTCCCGAAGGTGTTTATCGGGTATTTTATTATACTATAAATTCTATTAAAAATTCTACAGGATTCCATTTCTTATCCTGTCAGTTTTATAAATTCTCATATTAATTATAAGAATTTACTGCAAAGCTTCATCTGATTCTGATGTCTGATAAATACTGTAATAATTTCTCCTAACTTCAGAAATTTATATCAATTTTTCAGGACCTCAAATCGAAATTCTGTGTTGCGTCAAACTAACCGGAATAATTTTCTCTAGCTACTGGTAAAATTTGGGACTAAACTAATTTCGGGCATTTTTGGGCCTTTTCCTGCTCAACTTTCTCTTAATTACACTTTTCCCCTTGAACGTTCGATAAATTATATTTAGGTCCTTAAACTTTTGAAAATTACACTTTAGACCCTCAACTTTTCATAATTACACTTAATGGCCCAAAGTTTATGTCTACTTTACATTTTGCACCATGGAACTTTTATACTTTTGAATTTAGTCCCTCTTCTTTAAACCTTCATCTAATCATTCTTTTCTTTTCTATTTATCATCACAATCCTTTCCAAACCTCTTTCCTCTATCAGTATTATACAGATAGAGAAAAATTAGGATATGATATTTCTACCCGCTTAAAATAAATTTCATCCTCAAAATTTACTTGGTAGGTAGTCAACTATCTTGGATATGTATCTTCTGTATATCTCTTTCTACTTTATGACTCAGGATTAGGGTATCTACTCTTATCTGTTATCTTCTCATCTAGCGGAGTGCTTTCAATATCTACTTTATGTCCTTACTGTCATTACTCTTCTTGTATGAGTCAACTCAATTAGAGTTTAATTCTACTTCGTTACGGTGCTTGCTCACTTGCTATACATCTATTTGCTTATGGATAACTCATTGTACTAGACTTATGAGTAGTGTCCATTTCTTTCATATCAAACTCTCTCTAATATTACTGTATTCGGGACTTTTCATCAATTACTCATCATACTTTCTAGCACTTATCTCTTATTACTTCTCTTAGTATCTCACGGAACTCCTTAGCATCCGCAAAGCTTCATCTCTCTTTTGGTATAATCATATTTCTTTTTCTTAGAAACTCTTATCACTCTATTGTTTCTATTATGATCTTTAATAATTCAGCATCATATAGAGAGAGGACTTATGCAGTTACTCTTTTCTTTACTTTACTACTAAGTAGGAGCACATACTCTAACATGCATAATGCATGGCCAACATATTGCAGGACTGTATATATACCTTCTCATGAATGCAAAGCTCTGATACCAAAATATAACATTCTTACTTTCGTACATCTTAGGGACTATTTGGTAGAATTTAGAACCACTTACATGACCTTTGAAGTCCATTAGCTAAATCTAGAATTTTTACTCTTGGCGAGTTACTGTTCATATGGTATTCCAGATTCGGTGACAAACTTCAAAAAATCATAATTAATTCTATAAAAATCAAAATGAAGTGGTTTAAAATTTTATTCGAAGCTAACATCTTGACGTTTAATGGAAAAATAATTTCATAACCAAATGCTTGGGACATTGATACAGTTTATTCGTTAAAGTTTACTGTTCATTTGGTCAAAATTTTTGAAAACAGATTTTGGACCCTATCTTTGGAAAATTGGTTCTCTTTGTACAGACATCAAAATATGGTGTTATTGGTGTCAAAATGAAGCTTGACATGTTGACTAAATGTCTGTAAAAGTTTATACTTTTAGTCCATCATTTACTATTTTTCCTCACATCATAAACATTATTATTTAAACTAAGCATACAACATCATTACTTGCAA
Organism: Leucaena leucocephala; assembly: GCA_037074615.1. Taxonomy (NCBI): domain Eukaryota; kingdom Viridiplantae; phylum Streptophyta; class Magnoliopsida; order Fabales; family Fabaceae; genus Leucaena; species Leucaena leucocephala. The sequence goes on from JAYWLJ010000058.1 coordinate 192,877, forward strand.
GAATTTTTAAATAACATCATATAACATTTACATTGACCAATCCCTAACTCCTCTTAATTATTCTTCATCCTCTTTCCTCATTCATAAACCTATGGGATTGTGATTACATGGATGGGGTGAGATTTCGAGAGAAATCTCAGTAGTAAACGATACTAAATAATGTATGTATTAAAGTAATTGCATGTGCTTGCTTGTGAAAGTGTTACCATAGTGTAATGAGCATGCTTCCATGTATCATATGAAATATAATTGGCCAAAGTAAACATAGAAACAGAGCTTCAATGATCTACACATATGCACACAATTTAACAAAGTCAGCACAATCAAGCATAATGAAACATCCTCCCTTAGACTCCTCAGAGTACACTTGCGGAAGCAATATTAGCGTGATTATATCTTAACTTAAGCCCAGAAATTCAAAATTTCACTCTTAAGTTCCTTATTCTGGACTTTAATTTGAAAATTAATTTATCTCATTCTACACATCCAAATGAGGCTTATTACCTATCCACGTAATGCCCCATATGTGTACAACTGGCCTGCCAAATTTCATAGCCAAACTCCTTCGTTTACTAGGTCAAACTGAGGTCAAAACACTGCTACCTCAGGACCTACGAATTTCTCTTTTAATTCGTCATACACAAGTTAAACATGCCAAATGCAGAATGCAATGTAAGTTAAAAACTACTAAAAACTGAAATGCACACAAAAATATATAAAAATTGACTCAGGTAGCTAATGAAATTGACAAGCAATTACTAGGGAACCAATTACTTGGCTCCCCGGCAACGGCGCCATTGATGAGAGCGTCGGATTGTCGCAGTCCGAGCCATCAAAATAAAGTGAATTGCACCCTAGTAATGTAGTATAAGGCACAACCCTATCGTTCTTCTCAAGGAGCCTTTCTAAAAGAATCCTAGCAATTTGGATGTCAAATTCAGTGAAAAACCTGAGTATAGAGTAAAATGGTTTTGGGTTTTTGTGGGTGCAGAAATGTAAAGATATGGTAAAGTAAATGTTTTTGTGTTTTTGATTTGTGAAAGTAGTTTATGGTGACAGACTCTTGATGATGAAAACGTATCTATCCTTTCTCTCAAATGATATAGAGTTTGAAATCACTAAGTCTTGAATTAAACCTCAATCAATCAATTGAGTCCAGAACCCTAATATTCTTTAAACTCCTTTGATCAAAGCTAGTTTAAAGACTATTAGTGAACTTAAGAATCTCTTAGTGTGCAATTTAAATCAGATTATAAAGAATGCCCTCAAATGAGTGTCGACCGACTAACCCTAGAATTCAAGCGATCGAATCAATTAGCAACAATCGTTGACAACCATTCAACTAGCTTAAAATCAAGACTGAAATATTGCATTTAAACCAGCATTCAAAACATCCAAAGTAAATTACAAATGTCTAATAATGAGAATAATCAATCGATATTCAAAACTTGTTCATATAATGAAAACCTTAAATCTAGAAATAATCATAATATGACAAGGATGCAAATTAGACAGAAGGAACTCCCCATTTCAGTTCATGAGCTTAAGAAACGAAATCCATCACCAAGAGGCTAAGGGTTTAGCCTCTCATGACCTCTACTGCACTGCAATCGCCGTCCAGATTTGCTGCCATGAAGAAACAATGGAAAAGTAGAGAATGGTGGTGAAGATATCTCTTCAAAGTGGTAGAGAAGGTAGATGATCCAGAAGGAATGTGTGAGAGCTGCCTCTTGACCTAATCCGGTCTCCCCAAAAACTGAACCCCTCGCCTCTCGCCTTTACCACCCCTTTCAAAGGCAAATTTACCTAATCCGAAACGCACAGCTTCACGTCTGTCTTCTTTGGTCGCGACCAGATCCATTTTTGGTCGCGACCTGTGAGCACAGAAAAGATCAAGCAGAATAAAATAGGTCGCGACCGAAGGATACTTTGGTCGCGACTCAAGAAGGCAGAGACGTCATTTCACTTTCATTGACTTGTGATTTCTTTCTTGGTCCTGGCTCTCCTCCAAAATACCTGCAATTCAACATAAAAGCTCGCTGTAAAAGTTCAAATCAGTAGATAACAATATATGTGCAATTTGGGGGAGATATTTTACCATTTTATCCTTTAATTAGCACACTGCCACGCACAATCATGTGATATACAAAAGTACAGTTTAAGGCATGAAATGAATGGTAAAATTACAATAAAACTGTTAAAAGTGTCGTAGAAACCATATACAAAATGTGTCTTATCAATTCCCCCACACTTGAACCTTTGTACTCCTGGACAAAGAAATGAAATACACCTAGAACAACACTAAAACAATTAATCCACCATCTTTGGGAATGCAAAAATGATAATGTGAGCAATGCCAAGTAATCAACTACTGAATGAAATCAACCTCAGCTGTACGAGCGCAATAGATCCTCTTCAATGGATGTAAATGTTTAACTCTCTATTTCCTCTCATTGTTAGGGTTCTTTCACTTAGTTTCAAATTGGAAAACATCCTACCATAAGCTTGTAATGGCTCTAAATCTCAGCAACTATATAGCATTTATGCAAAGAATCAAGAGGTCTTTTAGGGTTGTAACGATGGAAGTAGGCCACATGGGATGGAATATGGAGGATAAAAAATAGTATATGCAATCAAATAAGAGTATATAGCTTGAATTCATGTCTTTACAGATTCAGAAATGATGATTGTGCTAATAGGAGTTGATAATGGTACCTTCATTTTTTTCATTTTTTTTTTCATTTTCATTTTCATTTTTTTTTTTTTGCTTTTTTTTTTTTTTTTTTTTGCACCTTATACATAGAATGGTCTAGCACAACAGTACAATAATAATGAGTTTTGACATGAATGACAAGTTTATTCTTGAAAGATGTTCATGCATATATTACTTTCTATGTAAAATGATGAAAAAAGAAATAGAAAAGAAAAATGATGAGCTCAAAGAGGGTGACAAATGATATAATATGTAATGGGCTTGTGTTTGGGATAAAATGGTTTAGAGATGAATGCCTCTATCATGTTCAATTCATAAATGCGCAAGTAATTTTCAACTCAGAGCCGAGACAAGTTCTAGAGGATATAAACCAATTGAATAATCCCTCAATATAGAATTTAAGGCCGAGAATCCTTCCAACAAGGTATTTAATCTAAATTGCTCAGAAGCTAAAGTTTCAAACACTGTTCATCATTCACTAGGCATTAAAACACTTATCACAAATGAAAACCCTCTAAACGATGATCAAAAGTTTCAAGTTAATCATTTAGACCCATGTGATAGAGTTTAGGTGTTTCCACTTCAATTTCCAAGAAATTTAAACAACAAATTCAAGTATGAAGATGGTTTCTATAAATTCTTTATGCAAAAGATCTGAAAAAACAATAGGGTAATGAATCATTTGTAAAGCACAATTCAATCGGACACAGCATTGCCCCAAGCAACGAGAAGATAAATGGACAATTTGTGCACTCGGGTCGCTACGTACAATGCTCAAAGTCGCGACTACAGACGCAAAAAGCGCAGACTCAACTTCCCAGATTAGTCGCGACTAGTAACTTTACGGTCGCGACTCAAATTCACAGACAGGTTTAGTCGCGACGTAAGGTCACTAGAGTCGCGACTGGTTTTCACAGAGAGTCTGAAATCAACCAATTCATACCAGGTCGCGACCAAGAATCAAACATGTCGCGACTAAATCAGTGGATGTTACGACCAATACTATCTGATGGTTTTCAAAACCCAAAACATTTTATATGCAAGACCTTGTCAGCCAACACCAAAACAGTTTAGAATGGAAGTCCAATTTTCAGCAATTCATCACACATTAAGATCAAAACCCAAAAGTTTTGTGATGAAAGATTGGATTATGGAAGGATTTTAACATTATTAGCACAGAAACAAGGACATCCTCCCCCACACTTAAACTTGACAGTGTCCTCACTGTCAACAGAACCAGAGAAAGCACAAATGCAAATCAAACTGAGGCAAACCACAAGCAGGAAAAATAATGCAAATCATAGTCTTTGGATTAGTGAGAGCAAGGTAAAACAGGATTTCAATGTCTTTCTCCAGTATACAATAGCCAAATGAAAACAAAGATAAAACCAGAACAAGAAAAAAAAATCCTCATTCTACTCGTCTCTCTCCTCTGCAGCGCCCTCAGAAGCGCGATCATCCTCATCCATAGCAGCAGCACACCCCTCATCAGTTCCAGCGTTTGCAGCCCGGGCTTTGGAGGATTCACCTGGCCCATCCGGAAAGAAAGCAGAGGCAGGAATATTGTTCTTGAAGAAAGCCTCTTCAAACCCGGGGGGTAAAGCTATGTGAAGCGACTTAGCAATCTTTAGAACCAAAGGATCAATGAATTGTTGCCTTTTATACTCTTGATTCATTATGATCGTTCTTAGCTCCTGCTGCTGAGAGGTGACTTGAGCCAGTTGATCAGAGAGAGCGGCAAGTTGTGCACTCCAACCATGGTCACCCTCATTAGTATCCTCCTGTTCCTCCTCCACATCCCTCTCAACTACCCTTTTATCCCTTTTGGCAGTCCTCAACTCCGCAGCCTTCTTGTTGGCTTTGGAGACACTGTAACATTTGGTGATTGAGGGCTCAAGGAAAAAATCAGTTTTGAGGGCAAGAACTCCATGCTTCTTACACAGATCAGTAATCAGATGGGGAAAGACAAGAAGGGTTGTGGAAGAATTTATACAATGGCTAATGGAAGCAATAATGATGCTGGAGAGTTCGACAGGTTGCTGGGTCATTAACAAATAAAGCAGGATGGCTCTCTCCTCATTGATATCTGAAATGTGGGCCTGAGGCATCACGTTATAAGTCATAAAGTTGAGCCAAACCCGAGCTTCATCATTCATAACCTTCCTCTCCAGATATCTTTTCTGGCCTCTAGTCGTCCATGCTGCTCCTTCTCCTCCTAAAACAGCCAACACTGTATCCCAAGGGACCTCATCTAAACGATATCTCAGATGATGGAACCGACATTCAGAGAGAGAGGGGAGTTTGTAAAAAGATTTAATAGCCCAGGCATCGATGAAAAACTCTTTTTCTCTAAATGCTATCCCCAAGGATTCTTCCAAAGCGGAGGTAATGTAAAATTCCCGCACTAAGGTAAGATTAGCTTTAGTCCTCTTTTTCAATAACTCCTTAAATCTACTTTCTAAAGCTAACTTATAAAAATCAAATTCCTCGGTGGCAGGGAATTCTTTTTCTTGGACAACCCCTCGAGTGTTGAACATAGCTTCAGCTTTCTTTCGGGTTAACTTGGCATGGGGGCTGCTTCGGGATCGTTTGCTTACTTCGGGGTTCTTTGTTCGGGCCATCTGAGCATACAAGTCAAACAATGCAAATCAATACAGAACAGAGCCCTATTCCTTGAAAAGAAAACCTCCCTACACAAGATGTATGGTTCATTGGCTGTTTTTTTTTTTTTTTTACAGACGGGATTCAAAACAGATAGCAGATATGTCAAGTCGCGACCAAAAGGCTCATCTGTCACGACCGTTCGTCTCTGGACATTCATGTCGCGACTATATGGATTGTAGGTCGCGACTAGACACAAAATGTTTTCAAGTCAGCGAAGTTCATCAGCCATGTCCCACAAATCCAAACTGACCCGCCAAAACCCTACCTAGGACGGAGACTACCACTGATACAAACCAAATCCCCAAAATGTCTACAGAATGACATCCAGTAAAACCTAAAAGCTGGATACAGGGAATGGTAGAAAAATAAAGGAACAGAGAACTACCTGTAATCTCGTCAGCAACCAGTAAACTACTGGAATGGGGATGAAGAAGAAAAAGAAGAAACGCGAACGGCTAGAGCACTGGTCTGGAAGGGCAACAGAGGCTGAGAGGAAATGGAAAGGCAAAAGTCGCGATGGGGAGAAGCAATTTTAGAGCAAATGTCGCGACTGAGGAAAGAAAGATCAGGGTTAAAAAGGCGGAAGGGTCAAAACGCATAGCAGAATAAGGAGTCAGGTCGCGACCGGTAGTTTTTCAGGTCGCGACTCACGTATACAGAGAGCTACAGTCGCGACAATAGTGATACTAGGTCGCGACATTATTTAACAGAGGAGAACCCTTCGTCTGAGGACAAACTAGTCGCTACCATAAAATCATAATGTCGCGACAACGTTCAAAATTCAGGTCCTAATGTACCTCAAAGCCTCTTACAATTCCTCCTAAGAAGCTCTCAACCATGTTTTCCACAGCAGAACAGCACTAAAACTCAATGCAAATTTCACAATCAAGTACACAGTCACATTCAAATCATGCACCACAACACAAAAGAAGCAATGATGACAAGATGGGTAAACTATAGCATGCAATTGAGTACGTGTGAAAAGCCCAGAAAAGAGGAATTAAACAAATAGATCATAAACAGCACAGGGTTATTGTACAAAACAGAAGTAAACCAACAATAAATAGAAATAACTAAAAATGAACACTATCCTACTGAGTCATCCCTTTCCAATCATCAAACCACAATATCAAGCATATAGTATTAGAAAAAATTGTAAAAGGTAAGAGATAGGAAAGGGACAACCTGGTTATTAAGGTGGTGGTGGGCTCTCATAAAGTTTCAAATGGTGGCCATTGGCTTGGAAAATTTTGCCCGTTGCTTCCTCTTGCAATTCAATCATCCCAAAGCCGTGGACTTTGACAACTGTGTAAGGTCCATCCCAGCTGGTTTTGAATTTTCCGTGTTTGAATTTGAACCTAGCCTGATATCTTAAAACTTGATCGCCTTCCTTAAACTTCTTTCTCAGAATATGAGCATCATGGATTAACTTTGTCTTTTGTTTATAGATTTCAGAGCTGCTGTATGCATCTAATCGAATCTCTTCTAGCTCTTGAATCTGTAACAACCTGTTGGAACTGGCTTCTTCCAGGTTCTCATTGCAAGCTTTCACTGCCCAAAAAGTCTTGTGCTCTATCTCCACAGGCATGTGACAAGCTTTTCCAAAAACTGTCCTATAAGGGGACATGCCTAGAGGGGTTTTGAAAGCTGTTCTGTATGCCCATAAAGCATCATCTAGTCTTAAGTTCCAATCCTTATTGGATGGTTTGACAATCCTCTCCAGTATGTGCTTAATTTCCCTGTTAGAAACCTCTGCTAGACCATTAGTTTGAGGGTGGTATGGGGTAGAGACTTTATGAGTTACCCCATATTTTGCTAACAAGTTATTGATCATTTTATTGCAAAAATGGGTGCCTTGATCACTGATTACTGCTCTTGGTACTCCAAATATACTAAAGATGTGAGACCGTAGGAACTTGGAGACCGTCTGGGCGTCATCTAGTCTTGTAGGAATGGCCTCCACCCACCTTGATAAGTAGTCTACAGCCAACAAAATGTATTGAAACCCAGCTGAAGGTGGAAAGGGTCCCATAAAGTCTATTCCCCATACATCGAAAACCTCACAAAACAGAATAGGTTGTTGTGGCATCTCGTGCCTTTTGCTAATCCCTCCAAATCTTTGGCACCTATCACAAGCTCTACAAAATTCAAAAGCATCTTTAAACAGGGAGGGCCAATAGAAACCGGATTCTAGGACCCTGCGTGCAGTCCTTTTTCCTCCAAAATGACCTCCACAGACCCATGAATGGCATGCTTCTAAAACTGATCTGTGCTCATGGTCTGGGACACATCGCCTCAACACTTGGTCAGAGCATAACTTCCACAGGAAAGGTTTGTCCCAAATGAAATATTTGGATTCACTCTTGAGCTTTTGGGCCTGAAATGTAGACAAGTGAGATGGAATTAGGCCAGTTTCAATAAAATTAACCAAGTGAGCATACCAAGGCTCCACAACAGAAACCAAACAAAGAGATTGGTCAGGGAAAGAATCACAAATAAATTCAGAACTAAGTACTCCCCTAGTCTCTGTTGGTAATCTACTTAAGTGATCTGCAACTTGGTTCACATTTCCTGCTCTATCTCTCACTTCTATATCGAACTCTTGAAGCAGTAGCATCCATCGTAGAAGTCTAGGTTTTGATTGAGGCTTATGGAACAAATACTTGACTGCTGCATGGTCTGTGTAAACAAAAACCTTAGAATTGATTAGATATGCCCTAAATTTATCCAAAGCCACCACAATTGCATACAATTCTTTCTCAGTGGTTGTGTAATTAGTTTGTGCAGCATCAAGTGTTTTTGAGGCATAAGCAATCACTCTAGATAAGTTACTTTCCTTTTGACCTAACATGGCTCCCACAGCATAATTGGAAGCATCGCATGATAGTTCAAAAGGAAGATCCCAATCTGGTGAAGTTAAGATAGGTGGAGAAATCAACCTATTCTTCAATTTTTCAAAAGCCTCCTTACAATCATTAGAGAAAACAAATTCAGTGTCTTTTTGCAGAAGTTTCGAGAGTGGTAAAGCAATTTTACTAAAATCTTTGATAAACCGTCTATAAAATCCAACGTGCCCCAGAAAAGATCGAAGTTCCTTTAAAGTTGTAGGGTAAGGCAGCGAGGATATGACTTCAATTTTTGCTTTATCCACCTCAATTCCCTTGCTAGATACAAGATGTCCAAGTACTATTCCATGATCAACTATGAAATGGCACTTTTCAAAGTTTAAAACCAGTTTTTTCTCAACACATCTAGCAAGGATTTTATCAAGGCTCACAAGACACTCATCAAAAGAATTGCCATAAACAGTAAAATCATCCATGAACACATCCATGCATTTCTCAATGAAATCAGAAAATATAGAAAGCATGCAACGTTGAAATGTGCCAGGGGCATTACACAAACCAAATGGCATTCTTTTATAGGCATATGTGCCAAAAGGACATGTAAATGTGGTCTTTTCTTGGTCCCTTGGGTCTATGGGAATTTGGAAGTATCCTGAATACCCATCTAGGAAACAGTAATGACTCTTACCTGCCAATCTCTCAAGCATTTGATCAATAAAAGGTAAGGGGAAATGATCTTTCCTAGTAGAGTCATTCAACTTCCTATAATCAATGCAAACCCGCCATGAATTCTGCACTCTAGTAGGGATTAATTCATTGTTCTCAATTTTAACTACTGTCAGTCCACTCTTTTTGGGCACTACATGCACAGGGGATACCCACTCACTATCTGAAATGGCGTAAATGATTCCTGCTTTTAACAGTTTATTAATCTCCTTCCTAACCACATCAGAGATCAACGGGTTTAATCTCCTTTGGGGTTGTTTAATTGGCTTGGAATCTTCACTCAACAAAATCCTGTGTGTACAAACAGTGGCATCTATCCCTTTTATGTCAGCTAATTGCCAACCCAGAGCTTCCTTATTCTTCCTAAGCACTTCTAATAACCTAGACTCTTCAGTAGCATTTAAAGAATTTGAAATTATCACTGGCAATTTTGAGTCTGACTCAAGATAGGCATATTTTAAGTGCGAAGGCAAATCTTTTAACTCTAAATCTGGGGGTTGACAAACAGAAGGGATAAGATGGGGGCATTCATTCAAGTTTGAATTACTCCCTTTCGTAGATTCTTGAAAATTACTCGTATTTGGTTCATCAGGATCCCTCCCCTCGCTCTTGTTCCCTTCAGTGGTTGCATCAAGATCAAGTTGGTCCATGGTTGCAACTTGGTTGAGATTACCCTCTCTCATACCTGCATCATTGGCACAAATCAAATCGTTCAAGAAACTTAAAGTATGTGAGGTAATTGTAGGCTTTGAGAGCAGAGAAGTAGGGTTAGAAGACTTTGGCCCTTTAACCGAAACAATGGAGCAAGGGACTGAGGTTCTGGAGGAGTCATTGGTTGCTTCTGCCATTACTGGTCGCGACCTGTTAGGTTCATCTTCAACTTCTCGTCGCGACGTAAGTTCACAGAGGCTGTCTCTGGAATGTTTAGTCGCGACCTCATTATACAATAGTCGCGACTCGACTTCTCGGGAGATTTGTGTCGCGGCTGAAAATACATCCGGTCGCGACTTAGGTTCACAGTGAGTATCAGATTGAAATTCGGTCGCGACGTGTATGTCCTCAAGTCGCGACTTGGAGTCACAGAAACTCGACACTTCTACAGTTGTTGCTCTTCCAGCTTCCAGATCATCTAGGGGTTCTGCAAAAACACTCAACAAGTCTTTTGCAAACATATTATCATTATCATGCAAACTCAGTTCATGTTCATCCCTAGTCTTTTCAACAGCATAATCAATGGCATTCAAAGCAGTAAAGCCAGAATTATCACCAGGATATCTCATTGCTTCATTCATGTTAAAACTTACCACATGTTCTCCAACTTCCATTGTAATAGAACTATGCTTCATGCTAATGATGGTCTTAGAAGTTTGGAGGAAGGGTCTGCCTAGGATCAAAGTGCTGTCATTTACTAGCTCTTTGGACATGTCCAAAACATAAAAGTCAGCTGGAAATATTAAGTCTTTGACCTGCACTAGAATATCCTCAAGGATTCCTTTAGGATACCTAATTGTCCTATCAGCTAACTGGAGCACTACATTTGTGTCTCGAAGATTGTTAATACCTAAGGCTTTGTATATCGACCAAGGCATTACATTGATGGCTGCTCCTAGATCTAACAATGCTCCCTTAATAGGAACATTTCCTATAGTGCACGGGATTGTGTAGGAGCCTGGGTCTTGGCACTTAATCGGTAATTCAGCCTTAAAAAGTGATGACACATTAGCACTCACCTGAATTCTCTCAAGAGGCCTAAATTTCTTTTTGTCAGCACACAATTCTTTTAAAAATTTGGCATATTTGGGATTTCTCTTGAGGAATTCAACCATAGGGATATTAATTTCTAACTTATTGAATAGATTGTAAGCATCTTGAGCAAAATCAGGGTCAATCTGTTTCTTTCCAGCAAAGTAAGATTTAGGAAAAGGGAGATCGTTTATACTTACCTCCTTACCTGTGTGCTTAGAGGCTCTTTCCTTACTTGACTCCGGCTTCTCCTCTGATTGCTTTCCTTTGCATGCTGGACTGGGTCTTGTTGTTGCTTCTTCTGGCAGCTTTTGTATTTCCACTTGGGCTCGTGAATTCTCTTCTTGGGTTGCCTTCTTCATCATTAGTTGCTGTTCTTTAAGGCTTTCAGACTTCCCAATTGGCATCTGTGGTAGAGATGAATTCTCAATTTCAGCATCTTCTTCGCCCCTTTCTGGTGATTCAGCTTCTTCTTCATTGATGAGAGCTTTTTCAAGGGGGCTTTCTTCAAAGTGCACTTGTCTTCCACTTCTTAGGGATATAGCATTCAAACTCTTTGGGTTCATGACAGTGTTTGAAGGTATGCTGCCACTGCTCTTTCCTTGAATTTCACTCACTGTATTAGAAACTTGAGTCAAGTGGCTTGTTATATCTGCATTCCTATGGCTTAATTCTTCAAGTTTTCTGTGTGCCTCTGCATTATCTTTCTGCATACTTTGGAGAATTGAAGCTATAGATGTGAACTGACCATCATTCTCCTTGAGCTTTTGGTCTATATTGGTCATTCTACCATCTATATTACTCATTTGTGCTGCCATACTCTTCAACAATTGGGAGGTCTCATCTGGCCTTGATGCCACTAAGGCATTGGGTTGGTTGGGAACCATAGACCTTGCATTACCTTGGTAGTTACTTGAAGAAGCACCACCTCCTTGGAATTGATTGGGCCTATCACTCCCCCACCTAAAGTTTGGGTGGTCTCTCCAGCCAGGGTTATATGTGCTAGAGTATGGGTCTCTCTTCTGGTAGTTGTTCTCCCTTCCTTGATACATTGCTGCAACTTCTTCAAAACGTCTTTCACATGTACTTGTAGCATGCATCATTGAACCGCAGGATTCACATCCTGTAACTAAGGCTTGTGAGGTATCAACTGCATGAACTTGTTTTATGGAATGAAGTTCTCTTTCAATCAGATTCATCCTCTTATCCATTTGGTTTCCTAAAGCTGCTATTTCAGTTAAGATTTCATTTGAATTGCTTGAAGATGAGGTGGTTAGTCTTCTCGGATCTCCAGTCTGATGGTCTTCATTGGCCATTTTCTGAAATAACTCCCAACTTGCTTGTGGAGTCTTATCTCTCAATGAACCATTCGCAGCAGCATTCAAAGAAACTTTATTGTGGGGTAGTAGACCATCAAAGAATATGTCTACTAAATCAGCCTTAGTGATGTTGTGGTGAGGACATCTTGCCAGCAGATTGAGAAACCTTGTCCAATACTCATGCAAAGACTCTCCATCCTGTTGCATAACATTAGTGATTTCTTTCTTCATCCGAGTGGTCTTGGAAGCTGGGAAAAATTGCTCAAGATAAGTAGACTTCAATTGATCCCATGTAAGGGTTGAAAAATGGTTTGGCAAATTGTATAGCCACTCCTTAGCCTTCCCTTCCAAAGTGAAATGGAAACACCTCCTTAAGACATCATCCAGTGCAGTCATTGGAGGCTTCATTGAGGAACAGATCATATGCATGGTTTGTAAGTGCCTGTGTGGACATTCTCCTGCAAATCCATGAAATTTAGGTAAGGCTGCAATCAAAGCTCCTTTAATCTCAAAATTTGCTTCTTCAGTATAGAAACCATAGGGGTCATAATTCACATGTGAATGATTAATTTCCCTCACGCTTCTATTGTCCTCTACATTCATAGGTATTTCATTTTCTCCATTCCCATTATGCCCATTATGATCAGCCATATTTAGTTCAGTTTCAGACTCTGGAATACTAGAGGGGGAACTAGATTTTGCTTCTTCTTCTCTAAATTCCCTAAATTCTCTCCTTAATTTCCTAAGTCTTCTCTCAATTTCAGGTTCAAAAGGCACTAATGGTTCAGTTCTTTTACGCATGCAATGCAGAAGCAATCAAGAATAATCAATGCAATCAATCAGATTCAGATTCAGAAATTTCACAGCAGAAAATTTTCATCAGGTCGCGACTCAAGAGTTTTATGGTCGCGACTCAAAATTACAGAGAGCTGCAGTCGCGCCTAAAAGGTTTACTCGTCGCGACTGGTTTTCGCAGAGAAATCAAATATCCAAATAGCAACAAGGTCGCGACTTAAAGTGTTTTATGTCGCAACTACAATTGGCAGAGAGTAACAGTCGTGACTAATAGTTTCAAAGGTCGCGACACAAATTCACAGAGAGCATCAGTCGCGACAAAATGTGTCAAAGTTGGCGACTTGTTTTCGCAGAGTAGTCAAATTTACAGAAAAAGCAATCAAGTCGCGACACAAATGATTCAATGTCGCGACTCAGAGACACAGCGACTGATTTTTGCAGTAACCTCAAGACAAATGCAGAATGCAATGTAAGTTAAAAACTACTAAAAACTGAAATGCACACAAAAATATATAAAAATTGACTCAGGTAGCTAATGAAATTGACAAGCAATTACTAGGGAACCAATTACTTGGCTCCCCGGCAACGGCGCCATTGATGAGAGCGTCGGATTGTCGCAGTCCGAGCCATCAAAATAAAGTGAATTGCACCCTAGTAATGTATAAGGCACAACCCTATCGTTCTTCTCAAGGAGCCTTTCTAAAAGAATCCTAGCAATTTGGATGTCAAATTCAGTGAAAAACCTGAGTATAGAGTAAAATGGTTTTGGGTTTTTGTGGGTGCAGAAATGTAAAGATATGGTAAAGTAAATGTTTTTGTGTTTTTGATTTGTGAAAGTAGTTTATGGTGACAGACTCTTGATGATGAAAACGTATCTATCCTTGCTCTCAAATGATATAGAGTTTGAAATCACTAAGTCTTGAATTAAACCTCAATCAATCAATTGAGTCCAGAACCCTAATATTCTTTAAACTCCTTTGATCAAAGCTAGTTTAAAGACTATTAGTGAACTGCTAAGAATCTCTTAGTGTGCAATTTAAATCAGATTATAAAGAATGCCCTCAAATGAGTGTCGACCGACTAACCCTAGAATTCAAGCGATCGAATCAATTAGCAACAATCGTTGACAACCATTCAACTAGCTTAAAATCAAGACTGAAATATTGCATTTAAACCAGCATTCAAAACATCCAAAGTAAATTACAAATGTCTAATAATGAGAATAATCAATCGATATTCAAAACTTGTTCATATAATGAAAACCTTAAATCTAGAAATAATCATAATATGACAAGGATGCAAATTAGACAGAAGGAACTCCCCATTTCAGTTCATGAGCTTAAGAAACGAAATCCATCACCAAGAGGCTAAGGGTTTAGCCTCTCATGACCTCTACTGCACTGCAATCGCCGTCCAGATTTGCTGCCATGAAGAAACAATGGAAAAGTAGAGAATGGTGGTGAAGATATCTCTTCAAAGTGGTAGAGAAGGTAGATGATCCAGAAGGAATGTGTGAGAGCTGCCTCTTGACCTAATCCGGTCTCCCCAAAAACCGAACCCCTCGCCTCTCGCCTTTACCACCCCTTTCAAAGGCAAATTTACCTAATCCGAAACGCACAGCTTCACGTCTGTCTTCTTTGGTCGCGACCAGATCCATTTTTGGTCGCGACCTGTGAGCACAGAAAAGATCAAGCAGAATAAAATAGGTCGCGACCGGAGGATACTTTGGTCGCGACTCAAGAAGGCAGAGACGTCATTTCACTTTCATTGACTTGTGATTTCTTTCTTGGTCCTGGCTCTCCTCCAAAATACCTGCAATTCAACATAAAAGCTCGCTGTAAAAGTTCAAATCAGTAGATAACAATATATGTGCAATTTGGGGGAGATATTTTACCATTTTATCCTTTAATTAGCACACTGCCACGCACAATCATGTGATATACAAAAGTACAGTTTAAGGCATGAAATGAATGGTAAAATTACAATAAAACTGTTAAAAGTGTCGTAGAAACTATATACAAAATGTGTCTTATCAACTACCATTCTACGTAAGTACCCAGGAAAGACTGGATGAACCGGCTAGGTCCACTCACTTCCAGCCTCCTTAGACAGCACCTACGTACACAGTACGTATCAGTTCCTTTCTTTGTTCCTTCTTCGTTGCCCGAATTTTGGCAGCCTAACGGCGTCTCTTAAAATTTCCAGATTTTATTTTGACAGAACCTCCCCTGTAATGTTATATATGGGAATGAGATTCGGGGGAATCTCAGTAGTAATAATCATAACAATATATGTAATGCAGAGTGACGGTGCTTGCTTGTGATTGTGTACAGATATGTATGCTGCGTGCTTCCATATTCAATAACATATGATCATAGCATTGTAATAGAGCTTCAAGCATAACATATAAGACAACAATCCAACCAAACAATAGCACAACAAATCACAAAGACATTACATAAGAGCTAGGATTAGTTACTACCTCAAAAGCAGAACTTCAGAACTTCTATACTGCTTCCAACTCCACCAGAACTTCCTTTCTTTCTTTCTTTCTCCTTCTCTCTCTTCTTTCTCTCTCTTTTCTTGCCAAAAACGTGGGATGCATAAAATGGGAGGGGAAGGGGGTATTTATAGCTTTAATGGATGGCATTTCTGTAATTTTGAAGCCATCTGAACATGTGGTCCTGGTTTTTCCTGGATTTTCCTATTTTTCTTTATTCCTTTTTACTGCATCATGCATGACATCATCCAGGACACCTCACCGGGACACCTCATCGCCACATTCTTCACATGTCACAATTCCTGGACACCTCATCAGCTGACTCAGCAGTTCAGTCCAATCCAGTACCGGTCCAGAGTCTTGCACCGTAATACGTGTCCTCAACTTTTCTTCTGCCTCTAAGATTGCGCCATGTGGCATCTAGAAGGGACCTTTCACGGCTTCCAATGCTATCCAGATAAGTCCCGGACTTTATCTGATCACCTCCTCGGTTATCGTGCCGACCGAGTAACTTTACTTTATTGAAACAGCATTAAAATAATATTTTAATGCCACTTTTTCCCACACATTTCTGGGCCTACGTTTTTGGGCTCTGGGAATGTTATCTTGGATCCTGATCAAGCTCAAGCACTCTGATGGCTCGATTCCCAAGAAACATCCCTTGGCAAATTACCAAAATACCCCTGGGTGCCCTTTCTTGCACTATTTTAACCCTAAGGGTAAAATCGTCATTTCACACCCTTCTATACTCTGTCAGGGCATATATTGACTCTAAGTAACTTTATCTGTATGTGCCTTGGCTCCTGGGCCTGTCCAGAATGACCAAAATGCCCTCATACATCTACTACCCCTTTAGTACAACACAGGGGCATTTTCGTAATTTCGCACTTTTCCGGGGTTCTACCGGACACTGGCCCACCTATCAGTCTAAGGGTCTTACTGGGCCTTTGTTGGCGCCATTATTGGGCCTTTCAAGGTCCATTACCTTCATGGCACGCATTACGAGGAATCTTCCCCCGTTAATGTTTAATGAATATTTTATCTATTATTCACCATTTATACACATATCCGGACACCGGCTCCTTCTGTCCGATACACTGGCCTGCGGTGTTCAGGCATCCCTGTGAGTCATATCAGTCATCTGACCGAGGTTATCCGAACTCATTCAGTCCCTTTTCAAATACCGATAAATCTCCCTATCGGATCCCCGGAGGCCTCACACTCCCGTCTGGATTTTCTAATTTGCGAATAACTTTTTCTACAGGCCTCCTATCAGTATTCTGTCAGTTTCCCGACATCCGCCCCATAAGGACGTATCATCCTGTATTTTCTCACCTAGATCTGAAATCTAGGATATCCGGTAGGAATTTTTATAACTTTTGGACGATCAGTCCATTTCTGGCTATCTGGAGTCTTCAAAAATTCCTGTATTAAGCCAGATTACCGAGCGTCCCTTGCTCTCTCTACCGGTGAAATCTGGGACTGAAATACTGTCGGACAGTCCAAACCACTTCCGGCCTGACTTTCTTTAATTACACTTTAGCCCCAAGGAACTTTTCTTCTTTTCATTTAAGCCCCTTTTTATTTGGCTAAAATTACACTTAAGGACCCCACCTTTTTGTCCTTAAACTTTCCATAATTCTTTCATACTCATAGAGACCTCGTATGCACATTTCACAGTTCAGTGAAATGATCAGCATAATTTTCTCTATTTTCTGGAAAAATATGGTACTCATCGGCTACCAGCCCGATCTTTCCCATAATTACGATTTTGCCCCTGCATTCTCTTTCTGGCCTCGTTGCTCATCTTCTCATCCCTCATCTTAAGGTCTAGAAATTCTCTTTCAATAACTCATCCCTTAAACTCTTCGGGAGTCATCGTTAATTGAAAGGCTCGACAACCCGCCTATATCAGGTTATCTTACACAGGAGCCAGCCCATATCAAGCTACCTGCAGAATTCCTAGGCTTGAGACTTAGGACATTTCTCACATTCCTCATCTTGGACCTAGATGAACTGTCCCGATCTCCTAGAACAAAAATCGGGATGTTACAATTCTCCTCCCCTTTTAAAAATTTCGTCCTCGAAACTTTAAGGGATACCTCATCTTTCCTGAAGAGAACTTCTTACTGACCTATAAAGCTATGTGATTCTTATAACGCAGTCATATATATAACCAGTAAGATCATCCCTCTCTGTATTATCCTCACTCCAGTGATGGTCTAGAGGAGCAACAGCTTGGTCCCAGACCTTCCACATGGATTCTTAGCAACTAGCATCTCTCATTATAGTTGCTTACAGCTATCCGTGTCCTAACCCCTCATACAACAACCTCATCACTGAGCTAAGACAGCTTTATTATCTTACTAATTATTTCTCATAACCCGTTGTAATGACCACATTCTCTAGATCAGAAAAGAACTCTTCGTTCACATTATCATCTAGGCATATAGTTCCTTACAGCTCAGTCGCCCTTACAGCTATGGTTCCTCTTAACCATTCTTAGGGTCGACCTCAGGGAAATTTGGAGACTCTGTCTGTGGTAGCAAACACCTTTCCTAGGATGTCAGCATTCGTAGGCAACTCTCGCCAAGTGGCCTTTCTCTCACCACTGCCTTGCCCTGCTCGACACTCCTATGTGCCATGGCTCACCACTTTGACATCTCTGCTCTCCAACCTGATCTTCTCCTTGACCAGTCCCCTGCCTGAACTATTGCCTCTTTCTCTTGCTATTGGCTTCACAACTTGAGCTACCTCCCAGAGTACTCTTAGCCAATGCTTCCCTACCTCTTTCTCTTGATCCTAGTGAACTTCAGTCGCATGGATCTCATTCATCATCTCTTACTATTATTTCTATCCTCTAGGGTACTCTACCCTAGGTCTATCACTTCTCTGTGATGGAATCCCTCTTCTTAGGGAACATCAGCCCATCACATCTCTAGCCTTAGGCCATGTCCTAGGATCATTCCTAGACAAATCTCATTCTAGCTATCTCATTATAGCTCATCAATCTTTTATCATCTATTTATCTGCTTATGCTTATGGATAACTTACTGGACTTGTGAGTAGTGTCCATTTCTTTCATATCTTACCCCATCTTGACGTAATTCCGGGGTCTACCTTATCTCACTTTCTCATTTAAGAGCTTTACCTCCACTGGCTTTTCTAAACCTCTATGTACTCTAGGGAAATAACATTTCTAAATCAGAGCATCACTGAGCCAGAACCTTCTGTTCTGTGCCAGAATCTTATGCTCTGAACCAGAATCCTGTCTGGTTTATGCCAGAACCTATTGCTCTGATACCAAAATGAAACATCCTCCCTTAGACTCCTCAGAGTACACTTGCGGAAGCAATATTAGCTTGATTATATCTTAACTTAAGCCCAGAAATTCAAAATTTCACTCTTAAGTTCCTTATTCTGGACTTTAATTTGAAAATTAATTTATCTCGTTCTACACATCCAAATGAGGCTTATTACCTATCCACGTAATGCCCCATATGTGTACAACTGGCCTGCCAAATTTCATAGCCAAACTCCTTCGTTTACTAGGTCAAACTGAGGTCAAAACACTGCTACCTCAGGACCTGCGAATTTCTCTTTTAATTCGTCATACACAAGTTAAACATGCCAAACAATATTTATTATTAAATAATAAAATGTCATACAACAAAGCATACACCAAATTCTCTTATTTCAATTACATCTCTTCCTGTCAAAAATCTGGCAGCATAACTGCTACATTCCTTCTGTAGAAAGTAACCGATCTTGTACCGATTCGGTAATTCTCGTAGGAACTACCATTCTACGTAAGTACCCAGGAAAGACTGGATGAACCGGCTAGGTCCACTCACTTCCAGCCTCCTTAGACAGCACCTACGTACACAATACGTATCAGTTCCTTTCTTTGTTCCTTCTTCGTTGCCCGAATTTCGGCAGCCTAACGGCGTCTCTTAAAATTTCCAGATTTTATTTTGACAGAACCTCCCCTGTAATGTTATATATGGGAATGAGATTCGGGGGAATCTCAGTAGTAATAATCATAACAATATATGTAATGCAGAGTGACGGTGCTTGCTTGTGATTGTGTACAGATAAGTATGCTGCGTGCTTCCATATTCAATAACATATGATCATAGCATTGTAATAGAGCTTCAAGCATAACATATAAGACAACAATCCAACCAAAATATAGCACAACAAATCACAAAGACATTACATAAGAGCTAGGATTAGTTACTACCTCAAAAGCAGAACTTCAGAACTTCTATACTGCTTCCAACTCCACCAGAACTTCCTTTCTTTCTTTCTTTCTCCTTCTCTCTCTTCTTTCTCTCTCTTTTCTTGCCAAAAACGTGGGATGCATAAAATGGGAGGGGAAGGGGGTATTTATAGCTTTAATGGATGGCATTTCTGTAATTTTGAAGCCATCTGAACATGTGGTCCTGGTTTTTCCTGGATTTTCCTATTTTTCTTTATTCCTTTTTACTGCATCATGGATGACATCATCCAGGACACCTCACCGGGACACCTCATCGCCACATTCTTCACATGTCACAATTCCTGGACACCTCATCAGCTGACTCAGCAGTTCAGTCCAATCCAGTACCGGTCCAGAGTCTTGCACCGTAATACGTGTCCTCAACTTTTCTTCTGCCTCTAAGATTGCGCCATGTGGCATCTAGAAGGGACCTTTCACGGCTTCCAATGCTATCCAGATAAGTCCCGGACTTTATCTGATCACCTCCTCGGTTATCGTGCCGACCGAGTAACTTTACTTTATTGAAACAGCATTAAAATAATATTTTAATGCCACTTTTTCCCACACATTTCTGGGCCTACGTTTTTGGGCTCTGGGAATGTTATCTTGGATCCTGATCAAGCTCAAGCACTCTGATGGCTCGATTCCCAAGAAACATCCCTTGGCAAATTACCAAAATACCCCTGGGTGCCCTTTCTTGCACTATTTTAACCCTAAGGGTAAAATCGTCATTTCACACCCTTCTATACTCTGTCAGGGCATATACTGACTCTAAGTAACTTTATCTGTATGTGCCTTGGCTCCTGGGCCTGTCCAGAATGACCAAAATGCCCTCATACATCTACTACCCCTTTAGTACAACACAGGGGCATTTTCGTAATTTCGCACTTTTCCGGGGTTCTGCCGGACACTGGCCCACCTATCAGTCTAAGGGTCTTACTGGGCCTTTGTTGGCGCCATTATTGGGCCTTTCAAGGTCCATTACCTTCATGGCACACATTACGAGGAATCTTCCCCCGTTAATGTTTAATGAATATTTTATCTATTATTCACCGTTTATACACATATCCGGACACCGGCTCCTTCTGTCCGATACACTGGCCTGCGGTGTTCAGGCATCCCTGTGAGTCATATCAGTCATCTGACCGAGGTTATCCGAACTCATTCAGTCCCTTTTCAAATACCGATAAATCTCCCTATCGGATCCCCGGAGGCCTCACACTCCCGTCTGGATTTTCTAATTTGCGAATAACTTTTTCTACAGGCCTCCTATCGGTATTCTGTCAGTTTCCCGACATCCGCCCCATAAGGACGTATCATCCTGTATTTTCTCACCTAGATCTGAAATCTAGGATATCCGGTAGGAATTTTTATAACTTTTGGACGATCAGTCCATTTCTGGCTATCTGGAGTCTTCAAAAATTCCTGTATTAAGCCAGATTACCGAGCGTCCCTTGCTCTCTCTACCGGTGAAATCTGGGACTGAAATGCTGTCGGACAGTCCAAACCACTTCCGGCCTGACTTTCTTTAATTACACTTTAGCCCCAAGGAACTTTTCTTCTTTTCATTTAAGCCCCTTTTTATTTGGCTAAAATTACACTTAAGGACCCCACCTTTTTGTCCTTAAACTTTCCATAATTCTTTCATACTCATAGAGACCTCGTATGCACATTTCACAGTTCAGTGAAATGATCAGCATAATTTTCTCTATTTTCTGGAAAAATATGGTACTCATCGGCTACCAGCCCGATCTTTCCCATAATTACGATTTTGCCCCTGCATTCTCTTTCTGGCCTCGTTGCTCATCTTCTCATCCCTCATCTTAAGGTCTAGAAATTCTCTTTCAATAACTCATCCCTTAAACTCTTCGGGAGTCATCGTTAATTGAAAGGCTCGACAACCCGCCCATATCAGGTTATCTTACACAGGAGCCAGCCCATATCAAGCTACCTGCAGAATTCCTAGGCTTGAGACTTAGGACATTTCTCACATTCCTCATCTTGGACCTAGATGAACTGTCCCGATCTCCTAGAACAAAAATCGGGATGTTACACATAACATTCAATACATACAAGTTTAAGGTAAGTTTACTACCTTATTATTTTACTCCCTTTCACTTTGTCTTTGCTTTTTCCTTCTTAATTTTTCTTGATGTGTGGCTGCCTCTTTTGAGTCCACAATCAAATCCTAACATCACATATTCATCCATTCATTACAATCTAACTTTTCTTGAACATTAAACTTACTTTAACTAATATAACTTCCTTTAATCTTTACCAATTGACTTGGCCTTTGAATCAATTGATCTCTTGACCTTACCCTACACAATTTCATATTTTGAATCCATTTATGAGCTTAAAATCATAAAATACCAGCTCCCATGAACTGTTTTGGACAGATTTGAAAAATATCCATAATTCTTCCAAAAATTCTCATTTTGATTCCAATGCTTCCTATACTTGTTTCTCTACTTTTTCCTACACAATTTTTCATTTTAAAACCATTGGAATCATCAAAATTATGAAATTCAAATCACTGTTCATGTGAGTGAGCAATAACAGAAAAGAATTCCAATCATTATAACTCTTTCTGTTCATATAGATGAACTCAGCTAAGTATTCATCAAAGGGTTTCTCTTTCTCTGCTTCAACCCTTAGCATCACGCTTATCTCTATCTCACTGAGAGGAATACTTTTCATATACCTACTCGAGAAAACTTCTCAGGTGAGAGGATAAATCTCCATCTCTATGGAGTAACTTTTGTATCTCTCTACTATCTCTTAACTTTTTATGTATATTTATCAGTCTCAGTCTACTCTTGACTGCATATAGTTCCTTTCTGGTCTTCTTCTACTGATCCTGACTACCTTAAGTCACATAGATCTCATTCATCATCTAGTACTATTACTTCTATTCTCTAGGGTGCTCTACCCTAGGTCTGCTAGTTTATTGTTTCTTTATGATGGAATCCCTCTGTCTTGGGAACATTAGCTCTCTAACTTTTAACCATCACGTTTCTAACTTTAAGCCATGTGTTAGGCTCATTCTTAGGCAAGTATTATTCTAACTTTTGATTCTTTTATTTAGGAAAGTGTAGATCTACTCCTAATGGTCACACGGAGGATCTATTTCTGAACCTTTTCTTTTTAAACTGATATGTATCTCTATATCTCGTACTGTTTAGCTTGTCTGTGCCATATGTTAAACCTCTAACTGATAAACTTCAGTGAGGCTGGCATCTTCATTTATCATCAAGTCTTTGTGTATCCTCGTCGCTACCTGATATCTCTGGGTTCTTTAGTCACGACCTCAGGTCTTATCTCGTCGTGACTTAAACTGCTCTGTGCACATTAGTCGCATCCTATGACCTGACTCATTACAATCTAATAACTTTGTAACTTTTCATTGCGACCAATGGTCTTTACTCGTCACGATCAAAACATATTTGTAAATATTTGTCGTGACCCGTGGCTGAACTCGTCACGACTTAACTTCTCTGGAACTTCTAGTCGCGACATAAACTGCTTCACTTCGCGACCTGAACACAATTTTCTTTAAACATTCTGTTCTAGTATTCTTGTCCAGTCTTTACTTTAGCAATGGCCGATCCTTGTTCTTAACTTTAATGAGCTTGAGTAACTTGAAACTCATCCATATCTATCTATCATAATTGAATTAAATAGGGAACATATTCACATTGATGTTCAACCAACTATCATTTCATTATATCACATTAAAACTCATATTTCATATCACCATAATGTTTGTACATACATTACATACATGTCAATTACATATATGAGGTAAGTCATAACTATTATACATTTATGTAATTACTTCACTTTACACTATTTACATATTCACATTACCCCTCATCTCTTTTTACATTCTTTTCTAAGGAATCATAAACTACAAATACTTCTGCATACGAAAATGCCATCCTTGTATATCAGCTGGTGGATCATTTTCCAGAAACTCACTTAGCTCTACATGCTATGTAGGAGTATATGGCAATATCTAACTTATGAGCATCTCATGCCAATCTTCTAGATTGTAGACCTAATTCAGGTCAATGCCTTCTATCGTATATTAGTTTATCATCCTTGCTACGGCATTGAGGAAATGCAAATAAACTGACTGCTCTTAGTCTCTACTTCAATCCATCCCTTGACCTAAACTGAGTAGTTTACTCACCACAGCTTTCTTGAGACTGATATAGTCAACATTATCTGTCTTTCATAAAGAAGGCTGGGGTTGACTAGGACCAGGAATATCCCACTGATCTTTATCTATAATGTCATATATTCCTGGACAGCAAGAATAGGAATGGACCATCATAGGTTATGACTGGATCTCTTCATAATCTCCAGACTGTAGGCTTGAGTGTACAGAAATATCTATGGGATATTCTACTATAGACCTTCCTGACTGATTCCCTATACTATGGTCTGAACTCTCTTCACTGTCTGAAGAATCAAAGTTTGGATGTCTATCATCTTCATATATCACTACTTGTCGGGGGTCTCCCTGATTAACTGATGGCTCAGACTTAACCTTATGAAATCCTATATCTACTCCTACAAAATTTGCTTTAATAATCAAGACTAACTATCCCAATAAATATCCTAACTTAACAACATACTTATTACTTAGAGTTAGGGTCTAGGAATTTGATAAGACACATTTTATATATGGTTTCTATGACAAATTTGAGAGTTTTATAATAACTTTACCATTCATTTCATGCCTTAAATTGTACTTTTGTGTATTACATGATTATGCGTGGTAATGTGCTAATTAAAGGGTAAAATAACTCTTTCAAACTACGTATATTCTGTTATCTACTAATTTGGACTTTTACAGTGAGCTTTTATGTTGAATTGCAGGTGCTTTAGAAGAGAACAAGGACTAGGAAACAAAATCAAAAGTCAATGAAAGTGGAACCACGCCTCTGTGCTATTTAGTCGCGACCAAAGAGTCATACGGTCGTGACCCATAATTCTTTTGGAAGATTCTCACTGTTCATAGGTAGCGACCAACAAATGTATCTTATCGTCAAGAACAGGCTAGTTTTTGGACCTGATTAGGCTAAGAAGCAGTACTCGAGCGCTCTCCACACACTTTCCACTCATCTTCCATCTTTCTACACCATTCACCTTCAGCTCTTCATCGTTTCTTCATGGTATCATATCTGAACAGCGATTGCAGTGTAGCAGAAGTCATGAGAGGCTAGACCTTTAGTCTCTTGGTGATGGATCTAATATCTTGAGCTCACGGACTAAAACGGGGAGTTTCTTCTGTTCTAATTTGCATCTTGTCATAGTATGATTGCTTCTAGATCTAGGGTTTTTCATCATATGAACAAGTTTTGAATATCGATTGATTATTTTCATATTAGATAATTGTAATTTGCTTTGGATGTTTGAATGCTGGTTTAAATACAATATTTCAGTTTTAAGTTTAAGCTAGTTGAACGGTTGTCAATGATCATTGCTAATTGATTCGATTGCTTGAATTCTAGGGTTAGTCGATCGACGCTCATTCGAGGGCATTCTTCCACCTGGTTTAAATTACACACTAAGTGATCCTTAGCAGTTCAATAATATTCTTTTAAACTAGCTTTGATCAAAGAAGTTTAAAGAACATTAGGGTTCTGGACTCAATCGATCGATTGAGGTTTTATTCAAGACTTAGTAATTTCAAACTCCTTATATATTGAGAGCAAGGATAGATATTTTTCATCATCGAGAGCCTATCATCATATACTACTTTCACAAACCAACCATTTTCCATCTTAAACAAAAACACAAAAGCATCTATTTTACTGCATCCCACAAAACCACAAAACCATTTACTATTTACTCAGGTTTACCACTGAATTTGACATCCAATTTTCTAGGATTTTTTTAGAAAGTCTCCTTGAGAAGAATGATAGGGTTGTGCCTTATACTACATTATTAGGGTGCAATTCACTTAATTTTAATGGCTCTGACTGCGACAATCCGAGGGCCTCGTCAGGATTATCCTATCTGATGCCAAAAACTTCTTCTCTAATACCAAAATATAACATTCATACTTTTGTATGTCTTAGGGACTATTCAGTAGCATTTAGAACCACTTACATGATATTTGAAGTCCATTAGCTAAATCTAAAATTTTTACTCTTGGCGAGTTACTATTCATATGATATTCCAGATTCGGTAACAAACTTCAAAAAATCATAATTAATTCTCAAAAAATTAAAATGAAGTGGTTCAAAATTTTACTCTAAGCTAACATCTTTGACTTTAAAGAAAAAATAAGTTTCTAGCTAAATGCTTAGGACATTGATACAGTTTATTCGTTAAATATTACTGTTTATTTGGTCAAAAATTCTGAACACAGATTCTAGTCCCCATCTTTGGAAAATTGGTTCTCTTTGTACAGACATCGAAATAAGGTGTTATTGGTGTCAAAACGAAGCTTGACATGTTAACTAAATGTCTGTAAAATTTCATACTTTTAGTCTATCATTTACTATTTTCCTCACATCATAAATATTATTACTTAAACTAAGCATACAACATCATTACTTGCAAGAATTCTTTAAATAACATCATATAACATTTACATTGGGCTATGAGGTGTCACTTGATGATGTCATGGATGATGTCACCATTTGGCTTCTAGGGCAAGCTTGTTTCAAGAGTGAATATGAGCCATTAGATCAAATAGTGCACAAAGTGATCTTGGCCATTCATTGTCCATGGGATTTTTCTATAAATACCCCTCCATTTTCCTTGCAAAACTGTAGCTCATGGAACGCTTGGGGAAGTTATGTAAAAATGAAAACTCAAGCCAAGACAAAAAAGAATCCAAGTACAAAGTTCAAGCAAGCTAGAGATTAAAGGTAAGCAATCTATCCTGGCTTATTTTCCTTTGATTTGGGAGCTTAAACTTAGAGTTTTCATGGAAAAAAGTTGAGTTTTCTCTAAGGTGTATATGCTATCCAAAACCTTAGATGAAAGGAGAAAGAAGAAATTAAAGTTAGAGTTATGAGATTAAAGCTTAAACAAGCTAGTTAGATGATTGATTATTGAATCAAGTTGATATCCTTAACTTTGCCATGAATGAAACAATTCGGGTTGCACTATTTATGATAGAAGGAGATGGAATTTCAATGATCTAATGCTTCCATTGAATTTGTATGATGATTTTGTGTAGGATTGGATAGGTTTTTAACCTTGGAAATATTGGAATTGAAAGTTGTAATGCTTGAAGTTCTTTTCTATTACTGTTCACTCATATGAATAGTGATTGGAATTTCATGATTTTAATGATTCCAATGGTTTTAAAATGAAAAGTTATGTAGGATAAAGTAGAGAAACAAGTATGGGAAGCATTGGAATCAAAATGAGAATTTTTGAAAGAATTGTGTATGTTTTGCAAACCTATCTAGAACAGTGCATGGAAGCTGGAATTTCATGATTCTAAGCTCATAAATGGATTCAAAAGATGAAATTGTGTAGGGTAAATTCAATACATCAATTGATTCAAAGGCCAAGTCAATTAGTAAAGATTAAAGCAAGTTATGTTAGTTAAAGCAAGTCAATGTTCAAGAGAAGTTAGATTTTAATAAATGAATGTTAATGGAATGTTAGGATTTGGTTTGTGATCTCAAAGAGGGAAGCCTCACATCAAAGAAAAGTAAGAAGCAAGAGGTAAAGAGAAAGGATAGAGAAAGCAAGGAGTATGAGGTAGTGAACTTACCTACTTGTATGCTTTTGTTGCTTGGATGCTTTATGTGATGTTTACTTACTTTGATGATGTGAAGCATGTATGATTAAGTAATGCTCCGTTTCTTTTTATGCTATGGCCATATGTTATAATTAAGGGACATGGAAGCATGTAAGTATCATTATGCAAGCATGATCATTAAGTACACACATAGTAACATCAAGCATATAGTTGCATACATTGTATGGTTTATGTTTGCTACTGAGATTTTCCCCAAAATCTCATCCCCTCCATGTCACCCCAAAACCATTAGGTTCTTCAAAGATGGAAGAAAATGAAGATGCAAGAAGAGGAGTCAGGGAATAGATGGCATGATTGAGTGTAATTTATGTTATGACTTATGTATTGAATGCATGAAAGGCATTGACCTTTATGATGTAATGAAAATAGTAAATGATAGAATAAATGTATAAAATTTTACCATCATTTAGTTAATATGTCAAGCTTCGTTTTGACACCAAGAATGTCTTATTCCGACTTCAATACAAAGAGAATGAATTTTTCAAAGTTAGGGAACCAAATTTGGAAACTGACCAAATGAACAGTAATTTTCCACGCCAAATTTGTATTAATTGGTCCAGAGTTTGGTCAGATTCATATTTTTAGTTTAAATAGGCTTATGTTAGCTTCGTATAGCAACTTGAACCACTTCATTTTGATTTTTATAGAATTAGTTATGTTTTTTTAAATTTGAGTAGCTTGTCTAGAATTTTACCACATGAACAATAACTCATGGTCATAAATTCCAGATTGTGCCATTTGACTTTATTGATCATATAGTGGTTCCAGATGCTATTGTTTGGTCCCTAAGACGTACAAAAGTAAGGTGTTACATTTTTTGTGTCAGAGCAAAGTTTCTCGCATTAGGTAGGATCATTCCCACACCCTAAACCTTAAGTAGTTAACATTATGTTAAGATTAGGGTACTTAGTGAGAAGTTAATATCACTTAAGTTTGAATCTCAGGTGAACTAAGAAGATCCCCTCCCTAAATGATTGGTTCACTGCTTAAAGAAGTATTAAGATAAGGAATCTTAGGAAGAGAATATTTAGAGAAATGTGTGCTTAAGTTAAAAGGTGTTTAGGTTGTGACTTGTTTACACCAAGAAGTTAGGTTGCGACGAGGAAAGACCATCAACCACGATGAGAGAATATAGAACGATCTGGTCGTGAAGTGTTAAGTGAGTTAGTCACGACAGAAGTTCACAGAGAACATGAGTAGCGACTAGCCAATACTCAGATCATGACTGGAATGCATAGAGGATGTTAGACATAGTGAGCAGTATGATGGGCAAAGTAACGGTAGATTAGTCTTAGTTAGCCAATACCTCTGAGGTCTCATGTTTCTTAACACGATATGGCTGGACTAAGTGGAACAGCGATGGAGAGCAGTTCCTTCTTCTGACAGAGACAAAAGCTAACAGTCTAAAGTCAAAGAAGTTGACCAGTTCTAGATCAAGAAAGCTAAGATACAAGAGTTAGTTCAAGATAACGCTAGGGGAATGAAACATAATCATTCCGTGAACCTAAAATCCTTAGAAATAGAGATTAGACTCTACGGGAACAATGAGCACAAAGGCGCTAACCTCACTGAAGTTTATCAGTTAGAGGTTTAGTACGAGGTGCAGGCAAGCCAGATGTGTGAGGAGCTAGGATACAGAAGACTAGCTGAAGAAGGTGTTCAGAGGTAGATCCTCCGTAAGATAGTCAGGAGTTGATCTACGTTGTGAAAAATTTCATTAAGTTAGTCTTTCCTAAACAAAAAGTTCATAATTATGAGACCGAGACAGAGAGCTAATGTTTCTAAAACAGAGAAACCCCATCACGAAGGGACCCGTAGACCAGTGTAGACATTTCAGAAGCAGGTGTAATGGTAGCAGACGATAGATGGAATTTTGGCAACTCAAGTTCGCCAAGAACAAGAAAGAGATGTTATTATCACAACAACTGTAGCTGCAGCTATTGTTGATTTATGGCGATTAGTGAGAAAAGTCATCAAGGAGTTACAGTCCAGGTAGGAACAGACCAGGACTAGCAGATGGTCAGAATCTGCTGAAGAAGAAGATAGTATTCAATTATATAATAGTACAAAAGTTAATCCATGAAGATAGAAAATGATCTTCTTACCTAAGAAGTTTTTCTTGAGCAATTTTATGAGAAGTATTCTCCTCAGTTAGATATAGATGAGCATGAGGCTAAGTTAAAATGTTAAAGAAGGTTAAGAGGAACCCTTTGATGAATACTTAGCCAAGTTCATCTCTATGAATAGTGAGAGTAAAATGACTTAGAAGTTAACTCAGATTGAATTCTGTGCTGCAAGAAAGAAATTTTCCCAGGAAGTTACGGAGATTCAATGAAGTGTATAGGTAATAAGAAGCAGTTAAGAAATAGAAGAATAGTAAGCTAGGGATGCAAACATGCAATTAGAGCCTAACATATATGAGAACTGTGGTAGAGACCACGGGAATAGGCTTTGATTAGTAGGTCAAGGAAGTTGCTACTATTGGAAATTATGCCCTAGGGGCCAATCATTATATTATGAACATTGTTGATTTATGAATTTCTTAATTATGTTATCACATTATTTGCATGTTTACTATGATGACCATCCTTGGATAACTCATGATCTTATCCTAAATATCCCTGGTCAGTCATCTATGCGGGAGCAGAGATGAAATAAGACCAGTATGACTTTGAAGATATATAGAGATATAAATCAAAGTCATAGGCAAATGTAAGAGTACAGGGTGTTAGACCGACCCGCTATGAGAGAGCTGCATGGGTCAAGTCATAAGCTTCTCTCATATACAAACCATGCCACTATGCCCTTTGACCTGAGATTATCATGGATTCCTACATGACATACGCTCAGTTTTGACCTAGTCAAAAGTCACTTTTGACCGAGTGATCATAAAGACTATGTTCAGGCTCAGTGGTTTTTCATGCGGAGGATTGCGAATAGTCAAGATGGAATTTATCCCTCACATTCGTAGAGAGATATTACTGGGCCCCTCGATGAGTAAGTCTGAGAAATATATGGCCATACTGTAATGGAAAGGTAGTTCCAATTCTATAGTTAGACTACTCAGGGATCGAGAAAGTAACGGTCAGGAATAGGAGGATGACGTTCTCCATGCCTCATCCATGACCAAATTATCGTGTGACAAAAGGGACGTGATATGGTTGTATGAAAGGTTACATCGTTTATCGATCCTTATATGATTTGGGTAGTCGTAATGTCTTGCTAGAGACCGCTTACGACTTGTGGGTCAGTATAGTAACTGGCCCACTGCTAACTTCATATGGGCCTACAGGGTCACACACAAAATAGCCCAACACAAGCTGTGATATCCAGATTCATTAAATCTAAGACATGTCTAGATTCAATGAATAATCTAGGGTGGTTATATATATTTTATATATATATAAATTCGTATATATATATTATATATAATATAAGAGATATTTGCAAGATAAATTAAATCTCTATCACTTTTGAATTTGAATTTAAATTGATAAGATCTATTTGAATTTGAAATTTAAATTGATAAGATATCTCAAATTTGATTTATGAGAATAAATTAAATATAATTCCGTCTTATCTTTATTTTAAATTAAATAAATAGGTGATTTAAATCTATGGGATGAATTTAATATAAACCATATTTATTTAATTAGTTTCTTATCAAATTATGCAATATATGATATTGTATTAATTTCAGAATTAATATAAGATTAATTCTGAAATCCAGCCCAATAAGAACACCGATGGCATCCTATATATTTGACATTAGGGGCTAGGGTTCTTGAGGAGAGAAAAAGGGGCAAGGAGAGTGCAAAAGGTTTGCAAATAAGAAACTGCCAAAATAGAGACGGTGAGGACGGAATCTCGAGAAAGCCATAGAGGGACAAGAGGTGCTAGCACGTCGTTCATGGTTGGAACCCTGTTCGTGTGGATACCAGTAGAGGAAGCCGATTTGAGTTGTCGACTTCTTGTGATAGAGAAAAGAGCACCAGGTACAACGATAAGTCACGACCAGTTGACACAGAGGTCATGACTAAATAGGCATCTGAACGTCAGAAATCTAAAAAGAGATGACAGGTCGAGACTAGAAGCTGAGGAAGTCGAGACTGACAACTCCATAGGCTACAGGTCGCGACTAGTAGCTGGGGAGGTCGCGACTGAAAACTCCAGAGGTGAAGAGTCACAACTAGTGGATACTGAGGTCGCGACTACAGCTCGAATACCAAAGGTAACACTTCTTTCTCCTTGACTTAAACACACTCGGTAGATCCTGGCAGGGAATGGAAAAATTTTTAAAGTTAATTTCCGCTGCGTGTCTTTCAATTCCCTTCAGTGATATCAGAGCTATGCCGTTTTGTGTTTAAGTTAGGTTTGATTGTTGATATATGTGATATATGTTAGACTTCCTAGTCGTTCGTATGATAACATGTGAATTATGTATGACATATAGGGAATCCGTTTTATGTATGACATATAAGGAATTCGAATTGGGACTGTCGTGGCTACCTGATCGTAGCGTAACATAATCGCAATATATACTGCCTTTCCTGATATATGAATGTTTTGAAATATTTATTGCCCTTCACATAATATGAATTTTGATTCTTGAATGTTTGGGTATGGTGAATAATATGGCTCTAGATTACAAGTGTTGTAATTTTTCTAAATACAGCTTGCGTGTCGTGCCTTCCTCTAATTACTCTCATTGTATATTCTCTTCTCATCTCACTCCCCTCGAATGTTAAAATGAGGTTTCCTTATGTAATTTTTCTATTCTAATTAGAGATCTCCTCTCATTGGCTTGAGGGGACTTAGGATAGGTGAGCTATATTGTGTCACGTTTAAAATTATGCATCTTATGCTTATATGTTTGGTATGCATATTTCTTGTATGAGATATGAAACATCCTTCCTTAGACTCCTCAGAGTACACTTGCGGAAGCAATATTAGCTTGATTATATCTTAACTTAAGCCCAGAAATTCAAAATTTTACTCTTAAGTTCCTTATTCTGAACCTTTGATTTGAGAACTGATTAATCTCATTCTACACATCCAAACAAGGCTTATTACCTATCCACGTAATGCCCCATATGTGTACGACTGGCCTGCCAAATTTCGTTGCCAAACTCTTTCGTTTACTAGGTCAAACTGAGGTCAAAACACTGCTACCTCAGGACCTGCGAATTTCTCCCTTAATTCGTCATTCACAAATTTAACATGCCAAACAACATTTATTATTAAATAATAAAATGTCATACAACAAGGCATACAGCAAATTCTCATATTTCTATTACATCTTCTCCTGTCAAAAAATTCGGCAGCATAACTGCTACATTCTTTCTGTAGAAAGTAACCGATCTTGTACCGATTCGGTAATTCCCGTAGGAGCTACCATTCTACGTAAGTACCCAAGAAAGACTGGATGAACCGGCTAGGTCCACTCACTTCCAGCCTCCTTAGACAGCACCTACGTACACAGTACGTATCAGTTCCTTTCTTTGTCCTTGCTCTGTTGCCAGAATTTCGGCAGCCTCACGGCGTCTCTTAAAATTTCCAGATTTTATTTTGACAGAACCTCCCCTGTAAGGTTATATATGGGATTGAGATTCGGGGGAATCTCAGTAGTAATAATCATAACAATATATGTAATGCAGAGTGACGGTGCTTGCTTGTGATTGTGTACAGATAAGTATGCTGCATGCTTCCATATTCAATAATATATGATCATAGTATTGGAATAGAGCTTCAAGCATAACATACAAGACAACAATCCAACCAAACAAAAGCACAACAAATCACAAAGATATTACATAAGAGCTAGGATTAGTTGCTACCTCAAAAGCAGAACTCAAGAACTTCTATACTGCTTCCAACTCCAGCAGAACTTCCTTTCTTTCTTTCTTTCTCCTTCTCTCTCTTCTTTCTCTCTCTTTTCTTGCCAAAAATGTGGGATGCATAAAATGGGAGGGGAAAGGGGTATTTATAGCTTTAATGGATGGCATTTCTGTAATTTTGAAGCCATCTGAACATGTGGTCCTGGTTTTTCCTGGATTTTCCTATTTTTCTTTATTCCTTTTTACTGCATCATGCATGACATCATCCAGGACACCTCACCGGGACACCTCATCGCCATATTCTTCACATGTCACAATTCCTGGACACCTCATTAGCTGACTCAGCAGTTCAGTCCAATCCAGCACCGGTCCAGAGTCTTGCACCGTAATACGTGTCCTCACCTTTTCTTCTGCCTCTAAGATTGCGCCACGTGGCACCTAGAAGGGATCTTTCACGCCTTCCAATGCTATCCAGATAAGTTTGGACTTTATCTGATCACCTCCTCGGTTATCGTGCCGACCGAGTAACTTTACTTTATTGCAACAGCATTAAAATAATATTTTAATGCCACTTTTTCCCACATATCACTGGGCCTACGTTTTTGGGCTCTGGGTATGTTATCTTGGATCCTGATCAAGCTCCAGTACTCTGATGGCTCGATTCCCAAGAAACATCCCTTGGCAAATTACCAAAATACCCCTGGGGCCCTTTCTTGCACTATTTTAACCCTAAGGGTAAAATCGTCATTTCACACCCTTCTGTACTCTGTCAGGGCATATACTGACTCTAAGTAACTTTATCTGTATGTGCCTTGGCTCCTGGGCCTGTCCAGAATGACCAAAATGCCCTCATTCATCTACTACCCCTTTAGTACAACACAGGGGCATTTTCGTAATTTCGCACTTTTCTGGGGTTCTGCCGGATACTGGCCCACCTATCAGTCCAAGCGTCTTACTGGGCCTTTGTTGGCGCCATTATTGGGCCTCTCTGGGTTCAATACCTTCATGGCACGTATTACGAGGAATCTTCCCCCGTCAATGATTATTGAATATTTTATCTATTTTTCACCGTTTATACACATATCCGGACACCGGCTCCTTCTGTCGGATACACTAGCCTGCGGTGTTCA
The DNA here is from genome assembly GCA_037074615.1 of Leucaena leucocephala. NCBI lineage: Eukaryota > Viridiplantae > Streptophyta > Magnoliopsida > Fabales > Fabaceae > Leucaena > Leucaena leucocephala. The sequence continues at coordinate 227,209 of JAYWLJ010000058.1, forward strand.
GGCATCCCTGTGAGTCATATCAGTCATCTGACCGAGGTTATCCGAACTCATTCAGTCCCTTTTCAAATACCGATAAATTTCCCTATCGGATACCCGGAGGCCTCACACTCCCGTCTGGATTTTCTAATTTGCGAATAACTTTTTCTACAGGCCTCCTATCGGTATTCTGTCAGTTTCCCGACATCCGCCCCATAAGGACGTATCATCCTGTATTTTCTCACCTAGATCTGAAATCTAGGATATCCGGTAGGAATTTTTATAACTTTTGGACGATCAGTCCATTTCTGGCTATCTGGAGTCTTCAAAAATTCCTGTATTAAGCCAGATTACCGAGCGTCCCTTGCTCTCTCTACCGGTGAAATCTGGGACTAAAATGTTTTCGGACAGTCCAAACCACTTCCGGCCTGACTTTCTTTAATTACAATTTAGCCCCAGGGAACTTTTCTTCTTTTCATTTAAGTCCATTTTTATTTGGCTAAAATTACACTTAAGGACCCTACCTTTTTGTCCTTAAACTTTCCATAATTCTTTCATACTCATAGAGACCTCGTATGCACATTTCACAGTTCAGTGAAATGATCAGCATAATTTTCTCTATTTTCTGGCAAAATATGGTACTCATCGGCTACCAGCCTGATCTTTCCCATAATTATGATTTTGCCCCTACATTCTCTTTCTGGCATCTATTCTCATCTTCTTATCCTTCATCTTAAGTTCTAAAAATTCTCTTTCAATAACTCATCCCTTAAACTCTTAGGGAGTCATCGTTAATTGAAAAGCTCGACAACCCGCCCATATCAGGTTATCTTACACAGGAGCCAGCCCATATCAAGCTTCATGCAGAATTCCTAGGCTTAAGACTTAGGATATTCCTCACATTCCTCATTTTGAACCTAGGCGAACTGTCCCGATTCTGTAGGTTAAAGACTTAACTCATCTTTACATCCTGAAGGACTTAGCTCATCCCTCGGATCCTACAAAATACAAGTAAGTGATCCGCCCATATCAGATTACTACCCTGGGACTACGGTTTTAGCAGCCTGCCCATATCAGACTACTTCCCAGTTCTCCTAGACCAAAAATCAGGATGTTACAATTCTCCTCCCCTTTTAAAAATTTCATCCTCGAAATTTTAAGGGATACCTCATCTTTCCTGAAGAGAACTTCTTACTGACCTATACAGCTATGTGATTCTTATAACGCAATCATATCTATAACCAGTAAGATCATCCCTCTCTGTCTTATTCGCACTCCAGTGATAGTCTAGAGGAGCAACAGCTTGGTCCCAGACCTTCCACATGGATTCTTAGCAACTAACATCTCTCATTATAGTTGCTTACAGCTATCCATGTCCTAACCCCTCATACAGCAACCTCATCACTGAGCTAAGACAGATTTATTATCTTACTAATTATTTCTCATAACCCGTTATAATGACCACATTCTCTAGATCAGAAAAGAACTCTTCGTCCACATTATCATCTAGGCATATAGTTCCTTACAGCTCAGTCGCCCTTACAGCTATGGTTCCTCTTAACCATTCTTAGGGTCGACCTCAGGGAAATTTGGAGACTCTGTCTGTGGTAGTAAACACCTTTCCTAGGATGTCAGCATTCGTAGGCAACTCTCGCCAAGTGGCCTTTCTCTCACCACTGCATTGCCCTGTTCGACACTCCTATGTGCCATGGCTCACCACTTTGACATCTCTGCTCTCCAACCTGATCTTCTCCTTGATCAGTCCCCTGCCTGAACTATTGCCTCTTTCTCTTGCTATTAGCTTCACAACTTGAGCTACCTCCCAGAGTACTCTTAGCCAATGCTTCCCTACCTCTTTCTCTTGATCCTAGCGAACTTCAATCGCATGGATCTCATTCATCATCTCTTACTATCATTTCTATCCTCTAGGGTACTCTACCCTAGGTCTATCACTTCTCTGTGATGGAATCCCTCTTCTTAGGGAACATCAGCCCATCACATCTCTAGCCTTAGGCCATGTCCTAGGATTATTCCTAGACAAATCTCATTCTAGCTATCTCATTATAGCTCATCAATCTTTTATCATCTATTTATCTGCTTATGCTTATGGACCACTTACTGGACTTATGAGTAGTGTCCATTTCTTTCATATCTTACCCCATCTTGACGTAATTCTGGGGTCTACCTTATCTCACTTTCTCATTTAAGAGCTTTACCTCCACTGGGCTTTTCTAAACCTCCATGTACTCTAGGGAAATAACCTTTCTAAGCTAGAACCTTCTGTTCTGTGCCAGAATCCTGTCTGGTTTATGCCAGAATCTATTGCTCTGATACCAAAATGAAACATCCTTCCTTAGACTCCTCAGAGTATACTTGCGGAAGCAATATTAGCTTGATTATATCTTAACTTAAGCCCAGAAATTCAAAATTTTACTCTAAGTTCCTTATTCTGAACCTTTGATTTGAGAACTGATTAATCTCATTCTACACATCCAAACAAGGCTTATTACCTATCCACGTAATGCCCCACATGTGTACGACTGGCCTGCCCAATTTCGTTGCCAAACTCCTTCGTTTACTAGGTCAAACTGAGGTCAAAACACTGCTACCTCAGGACCTGCGAATTTCTCCCTTAATTCGTCATTCACAAATTTAACATGCCAAACAACATTTATTATTAAATAATAAAATGTCATACAACAAGGCATACAGCAAATTCTCATATTTCTATTACATCTTCTCCTGTCAAAAAATTCGGGCAGCATGACTGCTACATTCCTTCTGTAGAAAGTAACCGATCTTGTACCGATTCGGTAATTCCCGTAGGAGCTACCATTCTACATAAGTACCCAGGAAAGACTGGATGAACCGGATAGGTCCACTCACTTCCAGCCTCCTTAGACAGCACCTACGTACACAGTACGTATCAGTTCCTTTCTTTGTCCTTGCTCTGTTGCCAGAATTTCGGCAGCGTCACGGCGTCTCTTAAAATTTCCAGATTTTATTTTGACAGAACCTCCCCTGTAAGGTTATATATGGGAATGAGATTCGGGGGAATCTCAGTAGTAATAATCATAACAATATATGTAATGCAGAGTGACGGTGCTTGCTTGTGATTGTGTACAGATAAGTATGCTGCATGCTTCCATATTCAATAACATATGATCATAGCATTGGAATAGAGCTTCAAGCATAACATACAAGACAACAATCCAACCAAACAAAAGCACAACAAATCACAAAGATATTACATAAGAGCTAGGATTAGTTGCTACCTCAAAAGCAGAACTCCAGAACTTCTATACTGCTTCCAACTCCACCAGAACTTCCTTTCTTTCTTTCTTTCTCCTTCTCTCTCTTCTTTCTCTATCTTTTCTTGCCAAAAAAGTGGGATGCATAAAATGGGAGGGGAAGGGGGTATTTATAGCTTTAATGGATGGCATTTCTGTAATTTTGAAGCCATCTGAACATGTGGTCCTGGTTTTTCCTGGATTTTCCTATTTTTCTTTATTCCTTTGTACTGCATCATGCATGACATCATCCAGGACACCTCACCGGGACACCTCATCGCCACATTCTTCACATGTCACAATTCCTGGACACCTCATCAGCTGACTCAGCAGTTCAGTCCAATCCAGCACCGGTCCAGAGTCTTGCACCGTAATACGTGTCCTCACCATTTCTTCTGCCTCTAAGATTGCATCATGTGGCACCTGGAAGGGATCTTTCACGCCTTCCAATGCTATCCAGATAAGTCCGGACTTTATCTGATCACCTCCTCGGTTATCGTGCCGACCGAGTAACTTTACTTTATTGCAACAGCATTAAAATAGTATTTTAATGCCACTTTTTCCCACATATCACTGGGCCTACGTTTTTGGGCTCTGGGTATGTTATCTTGGATCCTGATCAAGCTCCAGTACTCTGATGGCTCGATTCCCAAGAAACATCCCTTGGCAAATTACCAAAATACCCCTAGGGGCCCTTTCTTGCACTATTTTAACCCTAAGGGTAAAATCATCATTTCACACCCTTCTGTACTCTGTCAGGGCATATACTGACTCTAAGTAACTTTATCTGTATGTGCCTTGGCTCCTGGGCCTGTCCAGAATGACCAAAATGCCCTCACTCATCTACTACCCCTTTAGTACAACACAGGGGCATTTTCGTAATTTCGCACTTTTCTGGGGTTCTGCCGGATATTGGCCCACCTATCAGTCCAAGCGTCTTACTGGGCCTTTGTTGGCGCCATTATTGGGCCTCTCTGGGTTCAATACCTTCATGGCACGCATTACGAGGAATCTTCCCCCGTCAATGATTATTGAATATTTTATCTATTTTTCACCGTTTATACACATATCCGGACACCGGCTCCTTCTGTCGGATACACTAGCCTGCGGTGTTCAGGCATCCCTGTGAGTCATATCAGTCATCTGACCGAGGTTATCCGAACTCATTCAGTCCCTTTTCAAATACCGATAAATTTCCCTATCGGATACCCGGAGGCCTCACACTCCCGTCTGGATTTTCTAATTTGCGAATAACTTTTTCAACAGGCCTCGTATCGGTATTCGGTCAGTTTCCCGACATCCGCCCCATAAGGACGTATCATCCTATTTTTTCTCACCTAGATCTGAAATCTAGGATATCCGGTAGGAATTTTTATAACTTTTGGACGATCAGTCCATTTCTGGCTATCTGGAGTCTTCAAAAATTCCTGTATTAAGCCAGATTACCGAGCGTCCCTTGCTCTCTCTACCGTTGAAATCTGGGACTGAAATGTTTTCGGACAGTCCAAACCACTTCCGCCCTGACTTTCTTTAATTACAATTTAGCCCCAGGGAACTTTTCTTCTTTTCATTTAAGTCTATTTTTATTTGGCTAAAATTACACTTAAGGACCCAACCTTTTTGTCCTTAAACTTTCCATAATTCTTTCATACTCATAGAGACCTCGTATGCACATTTCACAGTTCAGTGAAATGATCAGCATAATTTTCTCTATTTTCTTACAAAATATGGTACTCATCGGCTACCAGCCCGATCTTTCCCATAATTACGATTTTGCCCCTACATTCTCTTTCTGGCATCTATTCTCATCTTCTTATCCTTCATCTTAAGTTCTAGAAATTCTCTTTCAATAACTCATCCCTTAAACTCTTCGGGAGTCATCGTTAATTGAAAGCTCGACAACCCGCCCATATCAGGTTATCTTACACAGGAGCCAGCCCATATTAAGCTTCCTGCAGAATTCCTAGGCTTAAGACATAGGATATTCCTCACATTCCTCATTTTGAACCTAGGCGAACTATCCCGATTCTGTAGGTTAAAGACTTAACTCATCTTTACATCCTGAAGGACTTAGCTCATCCCTAGGATCCTACAAAATACAGGTAAGTGATCCGCCCATATCAGATTACTACCCTGGGACTACGGTTTTAGCAGCCTGCCCATATCAGACTACTTCCCAGTTCTCCTAGACCAAAAATCAGGATGTTACAAGATACAACCGAGATACATGCATTTTGTAAACCAGATGGATAATTAAACCCTCTAAATGAAATCTTAAGTCATAATGCCGTCAATTAATGAACACTTGTCAAAACCTCGATTGCTCATTTGTAGGCTCCACCAAAGTGGGTGTATTTGAGTTATCTTGGGAAGATAAGCAAAGAGTAATGGTGCTACTCACATATGTTTGTTATTGTTTGACTTAATTGAGATTATTAAAATGATTTTGGGTATCAAGGCATTAGATGGGATTAAAACATGCCGGATCATATGATGATGGAATCCCATGAATATCTAAGAGTTACATTTGATCTAATTGGTAAAGCTGTTACCTACCTAAATAATTTAAAGTTAAGCGTCCTGCTAAAGCGGACTTAAAATTAAGCCAAATATGGATCTTAGCCCACTAATTATTACATTGAGGGTTGTTTTATTTAGTGGGAGATTGCTAATTTGATTGCATATTTTAATTATAGAATCATGACGACTAGTAATACTGCTACATTATTGAAACATCCTTATTTTCGTATGTTTTAGAGACTATTTGGTAGCATTTAGAACCACTTTCAAGGTCATTGAAGTCCAATTTCTCAATCTGGAGTTTTACTCTTATCGAGTACTATTCACTGTGCAAATTCCAGATGAGCGACCTGAATTTGAAAAATCATAATTAATTCTAGAAAAATTGAAATGAAGTGGTTCAAATTGATACATAAATCTAATTAAATTATATTTCAGTGAAAAATCACTAATTGACCAATACTTGACCAAGTCAACGTGGGTCAATGTTATAACTTTAGTGTTCATCCAGCGTTTTCCCCCCCTAAATCCAGCATTCTGGTCCCAACTTTGATAATTAATATCTCCATGTGTAGACATCCAAATGAGGCATTATATATTTCCAATCGAATCTTAATATGTCTACTATTTACCATAAAAATTTCATACATTTATTCATTCATTTACTATTTTTAATTATTTATCAAACATCATTAGGTCACCACGTGTTACTGTTCATAGTGGTAAATTTCAGCACTCAACTTTGCAGACATATGCATACATCCATCATATATCAGTCAAACATGCCAAACAATACTCATTATTAATTAATAAGTTGTTATACATCATAACATGTACAAAATTCTCATATTTCTAATACATCCTTCCTGCCTGAAATCCGGCAGCATAACTGCTACCCTTCGTCTTTAGAAAGTAACTGATCTTGTATCGATTCAGTAATTCCCGTGAGAACTACCATTCTACGTAAGTACCCAGGAAAGACTGGATGAACTAGCTAGGTCCACTCACTTCCAGCCTCCTTAGACAGTACCTACGTACACAGTACGTATCAGTTCCTTTCTTTGCTACTTTGCCCGAATTTCGGCAGTATAACGGCGTCTCTTAAAATTTCCAAAATTTACTTCGACATAGCCTCCCCTGTAATAGGTTATTTGGGATGAGATTCGGGGAAATTTCAGTAGCAATAATCATAACCATATATGTAATGCAGAGTGACAGTGGTTGCTTGTGACTGTGTACAGATAGGTATGCTGCGTGCTTCCATATTCAATAACATATGATCATAGCATTGTAATAGAGCTTCAAGCATAACATATAAGATAACAATCCAACCAAACAATAGCACAACAAATCACAAAGTCATTACATAAAAGCTAGGATTATTTACTACCTCAAAAGCTTAGCAGAACTCCAGAACCTCTATACTGCTTTCAACTCCGCCAGAACTTCCTTTCTTCTTTCTTTTCCTCACTTTCTCTCTCAAGAACTTCCTTATCTCTCTAAATATGCTTCTTGGCGTGATGAATGAAGGCAAGGGGGGTATTTATAGTTTTGATGGATGGCAGTTTCGTAATTTTGAAGCCCTCTGAACTTGTGGCCCTGGTTTTTCCGGAATTTCCTATTTTTCTTTATTCCCTTTTACTGCATCATCAAGGGACACCTAAGGGGACACTTCATCCCTAAAATTCTTCACATGGCGCAATGTGGGAGAGCAAGAAGCCTTCTGGAAGCTTTTCGGTCTAATCCGGTATCGGCCCGGTCCGTCTCCTCGAAAACTGGACTATTTTCTGAATCTATTTTTTTTGAAAATCCATATTATGTCTTCTGACCTTAAGTTTAGCATTTGGGTCCTTTATATCATTAACATTTTTATACTGGGTCTAAACTCAATTACAGATCCCCTGCAAAATGACCAAAATACCCCTGGGTGCCCTTTCTTGCACTATCTTAACCCTAAGGGTAAAATTGTCATTTTACACCTTTCTGCACCCTGTCAGGGCATATACTGTCCCTGGTTAACCTTACCTATGTATGTATTGGCTTCTGGACCTATCCAGAATGACCAAAATGCCCTCCATTAATCTGTTACTCTTTAGTACAACACAGGGGCATTTTTGTAATTTTATACTTTTTCGGGGGTCTACCGGACACTGGCCCACCTATCAGTCCAAGGATCTTACTGGGCCTTTGATGGCGCCATTATTGGGCTTTTCAGGATCCATTACCTTCATGGCACGCATTACGAGTAATCTTCCCCCGTCCATGTTCATCGAGTACTTTAGCTATTATACACCGTTTATACACATCCCCGGACACCGGGTCCTTTTACCAGATACACTGGCCTGCTGTGTTTAGACATCCCTGTGGGTCATAACAGTCATCTGACTGAGGTCATCCAAACTCATTCAGTCCCTTTTTAAATACCTATAAATTTCCTAATCGGATCCCTGGAGGCCTCACACTCCCGTCTGTATTTGCTAATTTGTGAATAACTTTTCCTACAGACCTCCTATCGGTATTCTGTCAGTTTCTTGACATCCACCCTATCAGGACGCATCATCCTGTATTTTCTCACTTATATCTGAAATCTAGGATATCCGGTAGGAATTTTTATAACTTTTAGACTATCAGATCAATTTTGGCTATCTGGAGTCTTAAAAAATTCCTGTATTAAGCTGGATTACCTAGCATCACTTGCTCTCTCTACTGGTAAAATCTGGGACTAAAATGCTTTCGGGCAGTCCAAACCACTTCTGGCCTAATTTTCTTTAATTATACTTTAGCCCCAGGGAACTTTTTTTTCTTTGCACTTAAGTCCCTTTATTTGGCTAAAATTACACTTTAAGACCCCACATTTTTGTCTACCTTTCCTTCTTAGCCTTAGACTTTCCATAATTTCAATCAAGTCCTTTCATTTCCTTTCTTTTTCAATTTAATCCCTTTCTTTACATAAATAACCACATTTTTTTCCTGAAAAATATCTTATATATTTCATTCAATCTGTACATATAAATCAGTACAGAAAATTAGGGATATTACAATTATCATTGTGATCTGTCCTTGAGAAGGACAAACTTTCTTGACTGGTTTAGGAACTTGAGAATTGTTCTCAAGAAGGAAAGAAAGGCATATGCCCTAGATCAACCCATTCCTGAGGAGTCAGTAGCCAATGCTCCTAGAGCTCAGAGAGATTCTTATGTGAAGCATAAGGAAGACTCTGTCGATGTGGGATGCTTGACGCTTGCCACCATGGTTCCGGAGCTCTAAAGAGATCTGGAACACATGGAGGCTTATGAGATGATTGTGCATCTTAAGGAAATGTTCCAGCAACAGGCAAGGCAAGAGAGGTATAAGACCACTAAGGCCTTACATTCCTGCAAGGTGGCTGAAGGTGCATCAGTGAGTACTCATGTCTTAAAGATAAAATGGTACATTGATCACCTTAAGAGGCTTGGGTTTCCCATGAGCTAGGAGTTAGCTACGGATTTGATCTTGAACTCACTCCCAGAAAGTTATGACCAGTTTGTCATGAACTACAACATGAACATGGAGAAATCTATTTCTGAACCATATGGGATGCTTAAAACTGCTGAGCCGACTGTTAAGAAGAAGCCCAGTACAGTTTTGATGGTTCAGAAAGGAAAGGGTATGAAAAAGAAAGGCAAGGGCAAGGGGAAGGGTCATGACTCATCAGGTAAGACCAAAGAGTCAGGCCGGCCCGAAACCAAGCCTGTACCAAAGAAGGAAAAGCCTCCAAAGAGGAGTTTGCTTATTCTACAATGAACAGGGTCATTGGAAGAGGAATTGTAAACTCTACCTTGAAGATCTAAAAAAGAGCAAAAAGGATGGAGGGGCTATCGCTTCAGGTATTTATGTTATAGACATTCATCTCTCTACTTCCACTACATGGGTATTAGATGCCGCATGTGATTCTCATATTTGTGCAAATGTACAGGGCCTAAAGGACAGTAAAAAGCTGAAGAAGGGCGAAGTTGACCTACGAGTTGGAAACAAAGCAAGGGTTGCTGCTTTAGATGTAGGCACTTATGAATTAGTTCTGCCCACTGGGTTTTTGTTAGTTTTGAACAATTGCTATTATGTTCCTACTTTGAGTAGTAACATTGTTTCTCTTTCTTATTTGGATAAGGAAGGTTACATGTAACATTCCAAATTTTTTATACAGATTGAATGAAATATATGAGGTTTTTCAGGAAAATATGTGGCTATTCATGTAAGGAAAGGGATTAAATTGAAAAAGAAAGAAAATTTAAGGACTTAAGTAAAATTATGGAAAGTTAAGAATAAAAGTAAAGGTAGACAAAAATGTGGGGTCTTTAAGTGTAATTATGAAAATTTGTGATTTGTGGTAAGTCAAGGGGCAAAACTATAAATATGGGAACTTTGGACTGAAAACAGGCAAAAAATGACCGTGTTCTGATCGGACCTAAATTTTTTCAGTAAATAGAGAAAATTATTTCGTGTTGTTTGACGTAACACATAATTTTGATTTGAGGTCCCAAAAAATTGATATAAATTTTTAAAGTTAGATAAAATTATTACAATATTTTTTGGATCTCAGAATCAGATGAGGCCTTCCAGTAAATTCGTATAATTGATATAAGAATTTATAAAATTGACAGGATCAGAAAAGGAATCCTGTAGAATTTTTAATAGAATTTATAGTGGAATAAAATACCCGATGAATATTGCTAGGAGAGTTTGCTAGGAATTTGTGCCACAAAGGTATTGAAACCTAAAAGGCCCAAAAATGGCGTCATTAAGGCTCAATAAAATAAGTGGACTGATAGGTGGGCCAGTGTCCACAGGAACCCCGAAAAAGTGTAAAATTACGAAAATGCCCTATGATGCCCTAAGAAACCAAAAGTGAATGGAAGGCATTTTGGTCATTTTGGACAGGCCAAAACACCAAGAGAAGTGCAGGAAAGGTTAGTCGGAGTCGATATATATTTTGACAAGGTCTAAAGAGGTGAGAAATGATAATTATGCCCTTAGGTTTAATAAAGTGCAAGGAAAAGCACTAAGGATATTTTGGTAATTTTCCAAGACATTTAAAATTAAATTTAAACCTAGTATGAGAATGTCAATGGTATGAAGGATTTAAATATTGAAAAAAATATATATTATGAAGTCCCATAAAAATTAGATTAAGAAAACAGTCTGGTTTACGGAAAATCGGATCGGGCCGGTACCGGATTGGACTGGATTGGGTTGAAACTTTTCTTGGAACTCACACACACAAAATGGCACCAAAGAGGAGGCTTAGGTGTCCCAAGTGATGTCATGGTGGTGATGTCATAAGTGAAAAGAGAAAAGACATTCCAAGATCAAACCTTTAACCATTAGATCAAATAGTTCCCAAGGTAATCTTAGCCTTCACTTTTCCCAAGATTTTTCTATAAATACCCCCTCATTTTGGCTCAAAACTGTGGAGGAGAAAGTGTAGGGAACCTCTTGCAAAATATTTTCTCAAGCAAGGAAGAAGCAAGGATCTTGAAGAAGCTAGTAAGGTAAGTTGCTCCTTTGCTTCTAGACTTTGTTCTTATGACTTCTTCTTGAGTTTAAGTTGATTTTGAGGCTTGAATCTTGGGGAAATACTGCTAAAATTTCTTTGGATATGTGATAGGAATATGTGTTTATGTTCTAGATAGTTTGCACAAGCTTAAACAAGCTTGAATCACATGATAATGGCTTAGGAATCCATGTGTGTTTGTGAATCCATGAAGGTGTTCTTTTCTGTACAGTATGGAATCACTGTTCATATATTAGAATTTCATGGTTTTGATGCTTCCAATGGGTTTAGAATGGAATTTTGTGTGGGGTTATAGTAGGAAAACAAGTATTGGAAGCATTGGAACCAAAATGGGAATTTTTAGAAAAAGGGAGCCACTTTTCGGTTTCTGTACAGAACTTTGGGAAGCAATTGGATTCTGGAATTTTTGAATATATATTTAATTATACATGAAAAATTATGTGGAAATGAACCATGAGAGTTTAGTTTAGAAATATATAAACATATGTCACAAAGTAGAGAAAGAAAGGGGCATATTGAAGCCTAGACTTAGAATTTGTTTGGAATGGAGTTGTAATTTGGTAATTGTCTTGTAATGTATAGGTTTTGACATTTGTGGCAAGGAAAGATCACTTCAATAAGGGAAGGACAAGGATCCATAGGAGGTAACAAGAATACCTAACTATAAACTTATGTGCTTTGATTGATTTGCTTACTTGTTATGCATGAAGGTTTGGTTGAGCATGGAATATTGTGTAATGATGTTTATGATGATGATGATGTGCTATGAATATGTGCCACTCCTTGCAATATATGTCATGACAATAAGCATGTTAGAGTTTGCTTATGTATAAGCATGAACATGTTAGGCATTTAATCAAACATGCATAACCTTATAGTTTGTATTACTTGCTATTGAGATTTCCATGAAATCTCATTCCTTCTATATCAATAAATATTGCTCTAGGTGCTGGAACTTCACTAGGAGGAAGGTAAATGGGAATGAACAATGTGTATATGACTTGGAAAGCATACCTTTAATTTATGTGATGATATATTCGTATGTACATGGTAAATACTCACTGGATTCGAGTTGAGGGAGTGACCTTCCAACGATAGTTTGAGTGACTTATCCATTTCAGTTTCACGTGAAATTTGGCATGAGCATAGCTAAGATCAAGATATTTAATTGGACACAAAGAACGCATAATTTGGTTAAGTTTTCAAATTGATATGATTTTTCAAATTTGGACTTAAACTCTGGATCAAGATAAAACAAGTCATCCGATACAGTAAGGTTCCAACGCAGTTTTCATATAGAAAATGATTGAGTTTTTTCGTGATTTTAAGTGATATTAAAGTACACATTCTGATATTTAAATCCATAGGTAATTAGACTCAATTGGATAAGTATACAAGGAGAAATAAATTTTTGAAAATGTGGCAAAGAAACTGGAACTTCCAGATTTACCAAATAAACAGTAAAGTTCAACGAATAAACTGATTTGATATGGACAAGGAAACCTCATTTTCATATTTTTCTCTCAAATTTAAATGAAATATATTTCATTAGAAATTAGAATCACCTCAATATGATTTTTCTAGATTTAATTATGAATTTCCAAAGTTCAAGCTGTAATCTGGAATTACCCAGTGAACAGTGACAGTGAACAGTACCGAAAGCCTAACTCTTGGAAATTCATATTTTTAAGGTTAAGAGGTCTTCCAATGATCTAAGATAATTCCAATTGAGTATATGTAAGGTTAAGATTTAAGGTCAAGATTTAAAGATATTTACTAGAAAATGACGTTGTGCTAGTAGACTATACAGAGTACTGTGTACATAGGTGCTGTCTAAGGAGGCTGGAAGTGAGTGGACCTAGCCGGTTCATCCAGTCTTTCCTGGGTACTTACGTAGAATGGTAGTTCTCATGGGGAATTATCGAATCAGTACAGTTATTTTCTGCCAGGATTTTCGGCAAGAGAGATATAATCCAGTTGAGAGTGCTATAGCAAGAGTACTCTGAGAGATATAAAGAAGGATGTTTCATTACACTTCCATTGCTGAGAATAGTAGACGTTCCATTTATCGTAATGATGTTTTCTATGCTCATGGTGATTTGCATGTTAATCATTACATATTAAACTTGGAACAACCCAATCATGGAAATATCTATAACGTAACCGCCAAAAGGGTCAAACCAAATGATTTGAATCCGACATACCTCTGGCACTGTCGTCTGGGCCACATAAATGAGAAACGCATTTCTAAACTCCATCAAGATGGATTTCTCAACTCATTTGATTTTGAATCATATGATACTTGCAAATCTTGTTTGTTAGGAAAGATGACAAAGTTACCTTTCACTGGGCACAATGAGAGGGCCACTGATTTGTTGGACCTCATACATACAGATATGTGTGGACCGATGAATACAAATTCCAGAAGAGGTTATTCGTACTTCATCATATTCATAGATGATTTCAGTAGATATGGCTACGTCTATCTAATGAAACATAAATCTGAATCTTTTGAAATGTTTAGATATTTCAAAATGAAGTACAAAACCATCTTGGCAAAACAATTAAAGCCCTTCGATCTGATCGAGGGCGTGAATATTTGAGCCAAGAGTTCATCGATCATCTTAGCAATTGTGGGATAGTCTCACAATTGACTCCTCCAGGAACACCACAATGGAATGACGTTTCTGAACGGAGGAATCGAACACTATTAGATATGGTTCGATCCATGATGAGTCGAACAGGTCTTCCACCATCCTTTTGGGGCTACGCCCTAGAGATAGTTGTGTTCACACTGAATCGTGCTCCATCTAAGGCAGTTCAAAAGACTCCGTATGAGATATGGACTGGGAGAAAACCTAGTTTGTCTTTTCTCAAGATTTGGGGATGTGAGGTCTATGTTAAGCAACAAGCCTCAGATAAATTAGCACCCAAATCCTCAAAGTGCCTTTTTGTGGGATATCCTAAGGAAACCAAGGGATATTATGTCTACAACCCCACTGATAACAAAGTGTTTATTGTCAGAAATGGTTCTTTCTCGAACGAGAATTTATCTCTAAAAGATCCAGTGGGAGCAAGGTACACATCAAAGAAGTTCGAGAGCCACAAGACACCACAGAACTACAAATAGAAAACAGAGAAGACTCACAACAAGTTGTGGAGACTCCTCAAGTCACGCAAGGCCCAAGGTGATCTAATAGGGCACGACTTTAGCCTCAGAGATATGGATTTTTGATTTCTGACAATCATGATGTGTTACTCATTGAGCATAATGAGCCAACTACCTATTGAGAACCTGTAGTGGGACCAAACTCTGAAAAAACGCTTAATGCCATGAAGTCTGAGATGCAATCCATGTACGACAATAAGGTATGGACCTTAGTCGACCTACCTGAAGGTGCAAAAATCGTCGGGTGCAAATGGGTTTTTAAAGAGAAAATTGACATGGATGGCAATGTAATTGTCTTCAAGGCATGACTGGTTGCAAAAGGATTTACTCAAACTCATGGTGTAGACTATGATGAGACATTTTCCCCAGTTACAATGGCCAAATCAATCAGAATCCTCCTTGCCATTGCAGTATATTATGACTATGAAATATGGCAGATAGACGTCAATATAGCCTTCCTTAATGGAAAGCTCCTTAAGGATGTGTACATGACATAACCTGAAGGGTTTATACGTTCTGAGGACTCTGGGAAGGTGGGCAAGCTTCAAAGGTCCATTTATGGATTGAAGCAAGCATCTCAGAGTTGGAATCATCATTTTGATGAAGTAGTCAAAGAGTTTGGATTTCTTCAAAACATTGATGAACCTTGTGTGTACAAGAAGGTTAGTGGGAGCACAGTTGTATTTTTGGTACTCTATGTCGATGACATTCTACTTATTGGGAATGACATTCCTACCTTGCAGATTGTCAAGTCTTGGTTAGGAAAGTCATTCTCGATGAAAGACTTGGGTGAAGCCACCTACATCCTAGGAATTAGGATCTATAGAGATAGATCTAAAAGACTTCTAGGACTCAGTCAGAGCACATATATAGACAAGATACTGCATAGGTTCAGTATGCAGGAATCAAATAGGGGCTTCATACCCATGTCTCATGGTATTCACCTCAGCAAGGATTTGTGTCCTAGTATACCTGATCAGCGAGGTCGCATGAGTAAGGTTCCATATGCCTCGGCCTTAGGATCTATCATGTACGCCATGTTATATACTAGACCGGAGTCTCGTTTGCCTTAAATATGACTAGCAGATATCAATAGGACCCCGGTGAGGGCCATTGGACTGCTGTCAAGAATATCCTTAAGTACTTAATGAAGGGAATTGGAAGACACGCAGTGGAAATTAACTTTAAAAATTTGTCCATTCCCAGCCAGGATCTACCGAATGTGTTTAAGTCAAGGAGAAAGAAATGTTACCTTCGGTATTCGAGCTTTGGTCATGACCTCCGTATCCACTAGTCGCGACTCTTCACATCTGGAACTTTCAGTCGTGACCTCCTCAGCTTCTAGTCACGACCTGTAGCCTCTTTTCAGATTTCTGACGTTCAGATGCCAATTTAGTCGCGACCTCTGTGTCAACTGGTCGCGACTTCGTCGTACCTGGTGTTCTTTTCTCGATCGCAAGAAGTCGACAACTTAGATCGACTTCCTCTACCGGTATCCACACGAATAGCGTTCTAATCACGAACGACGTGCTAGCGCCTCTTATCCCTCTAGGGCTTTCTCAAGATTCTGTCCTCACCGTCTCTATTTTGGCAGTTTCTTATCTGTAAACCTTTTGCACTCTCCTTACCCCCTTTTCTTATGTCTGTGTAGAACCCTAGCTCCTATTGTCAAATATATAGGATGCTATCGGGCTTCTAATTGGTATGGGTTTCAGAATTAATCTTATATTAATTCTGAAGTTAATACAATATCATATATTGCATAATTTAATAAGAAACTAATTAAATAAATATAGTTTATATTAAATCCGTCCCACTGATTTAATTCACCTATTTATTTAATTTAAAATAAAGATAAGATGAAATTATATTTGATTTAAGATATCTGATCAATTTAAATTTTACATTCAAATAGATCATATCAATTTAAATTCAAATTCAAAAGTGATAGAGATTTAATTTATCCTTATAAATTAAATCTTGCAAATATCTCTTGTGTTATATATAATATATAAATATAAATTTATATATATATATAAAATATATAACTTCACCCTAGATTATTCATTGAATCAAGACATGCCTTAGATTCAATGAACCTGGACATCATATCTCAAGTTGGGCTATTTTGTGTGCGACCCTGTAGGCCCATATGAAGTTGGCAGTGGGCTAGTTACTACACTGACCCACAGGTCGTAAGCGATCTCTAGCAAGGCATTATGACTATCCAAATCATATGAGGATCGATAAACGATGTAACCTTTCATACAACCATATCACGTCCCTTTTGTCACACGATATTTCGGTCATAGATGAGGCATGGTGAACGTCATCCTCCTATTCCTGATCGTTACTTTCTTGATCCCTGAGTAGTCTGACTGTAGAAATGGAACTACCCTTCTATTACAGTATGGCCATACATTTCTCAGACTCACTTATCGAGGGGCCAGTAATATCTATCTACGAATATGAGGGACAAATTCCATCTTGACCATTCACATTCCTCCGCATGAAAAACCACTAAGCCCGAACATAGCCTTTATGATCACTCCGTCAAAAGTGACTTTTGACTAGGTCAAAGCTGAGCGTTTGTCATGTAGGAATCCATGATGATCTCTGATCAAAGGGCATAGTGATATGGCTTGTATATGAGAGAAGCTTATGACTTAGCCCATGCAGCTCTCTCATAGCGGGTCGGTCCAGCACCCTATACTCTTACATATGCCTATGACTTTGATTTATATCTCTATATTGTAGGGAATTGGAAGACACGCAGCGGAAATTAACTTTAAAAATTTTTCCATTCCCAGCCAGATCTACCGAATGTGTTTAACTGAAGGAGAAAGAAGTGTTACCTTCGGTATTTGAGCTTTGGTCGCGACCTCAGTGTCCACTAGTCGCGACTCCTCGCCTCTGGAACTTTCAGTCGCGACCTCCTCAGCTTCTAGTCGCGACCTGTCACCTCTGGAGTTGTTAGTCGCGACCTACTCTGCTTATCGTCGCGACCGGACGTCTCTGGAGTTTATAGTCACGACCTCGTCAGTTTCAAGTTGCGACCTGTCTCCTCTTCTTGGATTTCTGACGTTCAGATGCCCGTATGGTCGCGACCTCAGTGTCAATAGGTCGTGACCTTGCTTCGTGTCTCGTCGATCGTAAGAAGTCGACAGCTCAGATCGACTTCCTCTATCGGTATCCACATGAACAGCGTTCCAATCGCGAACGACGTGCTAGCGCCTCTTGTCCCTCTAGGGCTTTCTAGAGATTCCGTCCTCACCGTCTCTATTTCGGCAGTTTCTTTTTTGCAAACCTTTTGCACTCTCCCTGCCCCCTTTTCTCATGTCTGAATGTGTGTGTAGAGATCTGTAGAACCCTAGCCCCTAATGTCAAATATATAGGAAGCTATCGGGCTTCTAATAGGGCCGGGCTTCAGAATTAATCTTATATTAATTCTGAATTAATACAATATCACATATTGCATAATTTAATAAGAAACTAATTAAATAAATATGGTTTATATTAAATCCGTCCCACAGATTTAATTCACCTATTTATTTAATTTAAAATAAAGATAAGACATAATTATATTTGATTTATTTTCATAAATCAAATTTGGGATATCTTATCAATTTGAATTTCAAATTCAAATAGATCATATCCATTTAAATTCAAATTCAAAAGTGATAGAGATTTAATTTATCCTTATAAATTAAATCTTACAAATATCTCTTATATTATATATAATATATATATACTAATTTATATATATATAAAATATATATCCACCCTAGATTATTCATTGAATCTAGACATCTCTTAGATTCAATGAATCTGGACATCATAGCTCGCATTGGGCTATTTTGTGTGCGACCCTGTAGGCCCATATGAAGTTGGCAGTGGCCCAGTTACTATACTAACCCACCAGTTGTAAGCGGTCTCTAGCAAGGCATTACAACTACCCAAAACATATGAGGATCGATAAACGATGTAACCTTTCATACAACCATATCACGTCCCTTTTGTCACACGATATTTCGGTCAAGGATGAGGCATGGAGAACGTCATCCTCCTGTTCCTGACCGTTACTTTCACGATCCCTGAGTAGTCTGAATATAGAAATGGAACTACCCTTCCATTCCAATATGGCCATACATTTCTCAGACTCACTCATTGAGGGGCCCAGTAATATCTCTCTACGAATGTGAGGGACAAATTCCATCTTAACCATTCACATTCCTCCGCATGAAAAACCACTAAGCCCGAGCATAGCCTTTATGATCACCCAGTCAAAAGTGACTTTTGACTAGGTCAAAGCTGAGCGTTTGTCATGTAGGAATCCATGATGATCTCAGGTCAAAGGGCATAGTGACATGGCTTGTATATGAGAGAAGCTTATGACTTGACCCATGCAGCTCTCTCATAGCGGGTCGGTCCAACACCCTGTACTCTTACATGTGCTTGCGACTTTGATTTATATCTCTATATATCTTCAAAGTCATACCGATCTTATTTCATCTCTGCTCCCGCATAGATGACCGACCAGGGACATTTAGGATAAGATCACGAGTTATCCAAGGATTGTCATCATAGTAAACATGCAAATAATATGATAACATAATTAAGAAATTCATAAATTAACAATGTTCATAAGATAATGATTGGCCCCTAGGGCACAATCTCCAACATATATATCTTCAAAGTCATACTGGTCTTATTTTATCTTTGCTCCCGCATAGATAACTGTAACACCCCAATTTTTAGGCCTAGAGATGCCAGAAAGAGAATTCAAGGGCATAATCGTAATTATGGGAAAGATCGGGCTGATAGCCTATGAGTACCATATTTTGCCAGAAAATAGAGAAAATTATGCTGATCATTTCACTGAACTGTGAAATATGCATATGAGGTCTCTATGTGTATGAAAGAATTAGAAATATGACCAAGGGTAAAATGGTCATTTTTGAAAAGTGTGCGCGGGAGCATACTTTCAGGCAAAAATAGCCCGGTCCAGATAAAATATCTGAAAAATACCAGGAGATAGAGAAAAGGATTTCGGGTTGAATGAGGAGTCACGGAATTTTGATTTGAGGTCCCGATTTTTCTGTAAAAATTCTGGAAGATGGGAATTTACAATTATAATCGGTAAAGGAAAAATAGTCCCGATAGGGATGATCGGACTATGGCCGGAGACCATACAGTGTTTTCTAGGGCCCGTAGTGACACCAGGGAAGGCCCAGGCCATAATATCAGTTCAGTGGTAAGAGGGGCCGGTGTCCGGGAAAAATATGCAAAATGACGAAAATGCCCTTATGTTATAGAATGACTGAAGAATGAGTAAAGGGTATTTTGGTTATTTGGCTAAGGATAGACAGTCAAGAAGCGGTATCTAGATAGTTGACCAGGGTCAGAGAATACTCTGGTAAGATATGAAAAGACAATAATGCCCCTAGACTTAGTAAAGTAAAGAAAAGAAAAGGAAGGGACTTAGATGCAATTATGAAAAGTGCAAGGCCAAAAAGGAAAAGTAGACAAAAGTGTGGGGTCCTTAAGTGTAATTTTAGCCAAATAGAAAGGGACTTAAATGAAAAGAAGAAAAGTTCCCTGGGGCTAAGTTGTAATTAAAGAAAGTCAGGCCGGAAGTGGTTTGGACTGCCCGAAAGCATTTCAGTCCCAGATTTCACCGGTAGAGAGAGCAAGTGATGCTCGGTAATCTGGCTTAATACAGGAATTTTTGAAGACTCCAGATAGCCAGAAATTGACTGATCGTCCAAAAGCTATAAAAATTCATACCGGATATCCTAGATTTCAGATCTAAGTGAGAAAATACAGGATGATACGTCCTTATGGGACGGATGTCAGGAAACTGACAGAATACCGATAGGAGGCTTGTAGAAAAAGTTATTCACAAATTAGAAAATCCAGACGGGAGTGTGAGGCCTCCGGGGATCCGATAGGGAGATTTATCGGTATTTAAAAAGGGACTGAATGAGTTCGGATAACCGCAGTCAGATGACTGATATTACTCACAGGGATGCCTGAACACCGCAGGCTAGTGTATCGGACAGAAGGAGCCGGTGTCCGGATATGTGTATAAACGGTGAATAATAGATAAAATATTCAGTAATCATGGACAAGGGAGGATTCCTCGTAATGCGTGCCATGAAGGTAATGGACCCTGAGAGGCCCAATAATGGCGCCAACAGAGGCCCAGTAAGACCCTTGGACTGATAGGTGGGCTAGTGTCCGCAGAACCCCGGAAAAGTACAAAATTACAAAAATGCCCCTGTGTTGTACTAAAGAGTAATAGATGAATGGAGGGCATTTTGGTCATTCTGGATAGGCCCAGGAGCCAAGACACATACAGATAAAGTTACTTAGAGTCAGTATATACTCTGACAGGGTACAGAAAGGTGTAAAATGACGATTTTACCCTTAGGGCTAAGATAACGCAAGAAAGGGCACTCAGGGGTATTTTGGTAATTTGCCAAGGGCTGTTTCTTGGGAATTGAGCCATCAGAGTACTTGAGCTTGATCAGAGACCCAATGAAGTATGTGGGAAAAAGTGGCATTAAAATACTATTTTAATGCTGTTTCAATAAAGTAAAGTCACTCGGTCAACACGATAACCGAGGAGGTGATCAGATAGAGTCCTGGACTTATCTGGATAGCATTGGAAGGCGTGAAAGGTCCCTTCCAGATGCCACATGGCGTCATCTTAGAGGGAGAAGAAAAGTTAAGGACATGTGGCACAATCTTAGCCGGTGAGTCAAGTTTGTGGAAAATCGGACCGGACCGGTACTGGATTGGACTGGAGATGCTGAGTCAGCTGATGAGGTGTCCAGGAATTGTGACATGTGAAGAATGTGGCGATGAGGTGTCCCATGAGGTGGCCTTGAGATGATGTCATGCATGATGCAGTAAAAGGAATAAAGAAAAATAGGAAATTCTGGAAAACCAGGACCACAGGATCAGATGGCTTCAAAATTACGGAAATGCCATTGACCAAAACTATAAATACCCCCCTTGCTCTTCATTATGCACGGCCAAGAGCCCTTTAAAAGAGAGGAGGAAGTGCTAGAGAGAGAAAGTGAGAGGAAGAAAGAAAGAAAGGAAGTTCTGGCGGAGCTGAAAGCAGAATAGAGATAGTAGAGTTCTGCTAAGCCTTTGAGGTAGTAACTAATCCTAGCTTTTATGTAATGGCTTTGTGATTTGTTGTGCTATTGTTTGGTTGGATTGTTGTCTTATATGTTATGTCTGAAGCTCTGCTGTAATGCTATGATCATATGTTATTAAGCATGGAAGCACGCAGCATACTTATCTGTACACAATCACAAGCAAGCACTGTCACTCTGCATTACATATATTGTTATGATTGTTGCTACTGAGATTCCCCCTAATCTCATCCCAATAAATAACCATTACAGGGGAGGTTATGTAGAAGTGAATTTTGGGAATTGTAAGAGACGCCGTTATGCTGCCGAAATTATGACAAGATGGCAATAGTAGAGAAAGGAACTGATACGTACTGTGTACGTAGGTACTGTCTAAGGAGGCTGGAAGTGAGTAGACCTAGCCGGTTCATCCAGTCTTTCCTGGGTACTTACGTAGAATGGTAGTTCTCATGGGAATTACCGAATCGGTATAAGATCAGTTACTTTCTGAAGATGAAGCGTAGCGGTTATGCTGCCGGATTTCAGGCAGGAAAAGATGCAATAGAGATATGAGAATTTATGTACATGGCCAGATGTAAAACAACTTATTAATTAATAATAATTGTTGTTTGGCATGTTTGACTGATATATGATGGATGTATGCTTATGTATGTAATGTTGGTTGCTGAAAATTAACACTATGAACAGTAACCCGTGGGGACATGAGGATGTTTGACCCATAATTAAGAATAGTAAATGGATGAATAAATGTATGATATTTTTAAGGTAAATAGTATACATACCAAGATTCGATTTGATATATAGTATGACTCATTTGGATGTCTACACAAGGAGATATAAATTATCAAAGTTGGGACCAGAATGCTGGATTCAGGGAGAAAACGGGGGATGAACAGTAAAGATGACACGTTGCCTGATGTTGACTTGGTTAATGAATGGTCAATGAGTTATTTTTCCCTGAATTATAATTGAGTTAGCTTCAAGTATCAATTTGAACCACTTCATTTAGATTTTTCAAGAATTAGTTATGATTTTTCAAAGTCAGGTCACTCATCTGGAATTTTCAAGTGAATAGTACTCGATAAGAGTAAAACTCCAGATTGATAAATTGGACTTCAATGACCTCGAAAGTGGTTCTAAATACTACTAAATGGTCTTTAAGACACATGAAAGTAAGGATGTTTCAATAACTGACTAGGGATATTTAGGATAAGATCATGAGTTATCCAAGGATGGTCATCACAGTAAATATGCAAATAATGGATAACATAATTAAGAAATTCATGAAATAATAATGTTTATAAGATAATGATTGGCCCCTAGGGCACAATTTTCAACACTTAAGAAGGACTAAGGACTTATTCTTGGTCTATGGTGGATTGGATGACGAGCTCTATGGTAACTGGTTACACAGATCCAAGTTTTCAAACTGACCAGGATGACTATAAAAGGCAATCTGGATACATATTCCTCCTGAATAATAGAGCAGTAAGCTAGAAGAGCTCTAAGCAGAGCACCGTAGCATATTCTGCAATGGAAGCTGAGTATATAGCAGCATCTGATGCAGCTAAGGAGGCCGTTTGGATCAGGAAGTTTATTACTGAACTAGGGGTGGTACCTACCATCTCAGATCTAATAACTTTGTTCTGTGATAATAGTGGTGCCATTGCACAGGCCAAAGTGCGTAGGTCACATCAAAAGACCAAGCATATACTCAGGCGATAGAGGTGATATAAAAATATGCAAGGTAGCAGGAGAAGACAATGTTGCTGATCCTCTAACAAAGCCGCTTGTGCAAGCAAAGCATGAGTGTAATGTTAGGTCAATGGGAATTAGGCAAATTAATAATTGTACCTAATGCAAGTGGGAGGTTGTTAGAAATTATGCCCTAGGGGCCAATCATTATATTATGAACATTGTTAATTTATGAATTTGTTAATTATGTTATCACATTATTTGCATGTTTACTGGGATGACCATCCTTGGATAACTCATGATCTTATCCTAAATGTCCCTAGTCAGTCATCTATGCGGGAGCAGAGATAAAATAAGACCAGTATAACTTTGAAGATATATAGAGATATAAATCAAAGTCATAGGCACATGTAAGAGTACAGGGTATTGGACCGACCCGCTATGAGAGAGCTGTATAGGTCAAGTCATAAACTTCTCTCATATACAAACCATGTCACTATGCCCTTTGACCTGAGATAATTATGGATTCCTACATGACATACGCTCAATTTTGACCTAGTCAAAAGTTACTTTTGATCGAGTGATCATAAAGACTATGTTCAGGCTCAGTGGTTTTTCATGCGGAGGATTGTGAATGGTCAAGATGGAATTTGTCCCTCATATTCGTAGAGAGATATTACTGGGCCCCTCAATGAGTGAGTCTGAGAAATGTATGGCCATACGGTAATAGAAAGGTAGTTCTATTTCTATAGCCAGACTACTCAGGGATCGAGAAAGTAACGGTCAGGAACAGGAGGATGACGTTCTCCATACCTTATCCATGACCAAAATATCGTGTGACAAAAGGGACGTGATATGGTTGTATGAAAGGTTACATCGTTAATCGATTCTCATATAATTTGGGTAGTCGTAATGTCTTGCTAGAGACCGCTTACGACTTGTGAATCAGTATAACTAGCCCACTGCCAACTTCATATGGGCCTACAGGGTCGCACACAAAATAGCCCAATACGAGCTGTGATGTCTATATTCATTGAATCTAAGACATGTCCAGATTCAATGAATAATCTAGGGTGGTTATATATATATATTTTATATATATATAAATTCGTATATATATTATATATAATATAAGAGATATTTATAAGATTTAATTTATAAGGATAAATTAAATCTTTATCACTTTTGAATTTGAAATTTAAATTAATAAGATATCTCAAATTTGATTTATAAGAATAAATCAAATATAATTCCGTCTTATCTTTATTTTAGATTAAATGAATAGGTGATTTAAATCTATGGGACGGATTTAATATAAACCATATTTATTTAATTAGTTTCTTATCAAATTATGCAATATATGATATTGTATTAATTTCAGAATTAATATAAGATTAATTCTGAAATCCAGCCCAATAAGAACACCGATGACATCCTATATATTTGACATTAGGGGCTAGGGTTCTTGAGGAGAGAAAAAGGGGCAAGGAGAGTACAAAAGGTTTGCAAATAAGAAACTGCCAAAATAGAGACTGTGAGGACGGAATCTCGAGAAAGCCATAGAGAGACAAGAGGCGCTAGCACGTTGTTCGTGGTTGGAGCGCTGTTCATGTGGATACCGGTAGAGGAAGCCGATCTGAGTTGTTGACTTCTTGCGATCGAGAAAATAGCACCAGATACGACGACAAGTCGTGACCAGTTGACAGAGAGGTATCGACTAAATAGGCATCTGAACATCAGCAATCTGAAAAGAGACGACAGGTCGTGACTAGAAGCTGAGGAAGTCGCGACTGACAACTCCATAGGCTACAGGTCACGACTAGTAGCTGGGGAGGTCGCGACTGAAAACTCTAGAGGGAAAGAGTCGCGACTACAGCTCGAATACCGAAGGTAACACTTCTTTCTCCTTGACTTAAACATACTCTGTAGATCCGGGCAGGGAATGGAAAAAATTTTAACGTTAATTTCTGCTTCGTGTCTTCCAATTCCCTTCAGCTATAGATGTGACAAGATGGGACATTTTGCCAGGGAATATTTACAGAATAAGATAGGTAAAAGATTCCAGATGCAAAAGAAAGTTTTGCACTGATGTGAGAGGAAGGAAGAAAGTCGCCTGAGGTAATCCAAAGAAATGATTATGGATTAACAATCGCTAAGCAGATGCGATATGTGATTCAGGCGCCAGTCATTTGGTAATAACAATTACTATAAATGCAATTACTCCCATTGGTTTGAGGTGATAACACCTGATGCATATTTAAATGATAATGTCCGGCATGCACATAGTAGAGTTATCCTAGACCTAGTATGTTTGCTCCATAAGATTAGAGAGATAGATAAGGTAGTTAGTGTTAGTTAATTCTCAAGGATTATAACTAAGAGTATAATGGAAATTAAGATTAGAATTAGAGTTAGATTAAAGTTAGGAATAGGAATGAGAGTTTGAGATAAGATACTAATGAGAGTCAGTTAGAGGAGGAACCTAAAATAGGTAAGCAATATAATGCACCCAGAATAACAGACAGTCCTAGTAAGTGGGACAGTCAGTTACAGTATGATAGGGGTTACTCAGGTATTTCTACAAGATTATGGATACAGTACTCAGGGCTATTTCTTATGGTAGGGTTACAGCAAGTACCCAGAGAGTATTAGTGTTATAACTCTATCTAAAGAAATGGTATACAGACAGAACAACAGACAATAGTAAAGACGTTGTGTCCAGATCACTCTTTATATAAGAGTTGGATCTGAAATGAATGGCTATCAGATAAAGCTAGACTCAGCTAAGCTAAGATCACTCTTCAGATAAGAGTTAGATCTTATACATATTGCTCGAGGATAGAGCACAGATTTAAACGAGATGAGAAAGTTATGATACGGATCCGTAATAATAGAAGGCAAAGGCCTATGGTAATTACCAATGGCGAATTGCAGATGGCAGTTTGCATATAGCTAAGCCATGATTGAAATGGCAATAGCTTACGGTAAGTCACAAGAAAAAAAGAAAGTTAAGAAGAACTCCTGAGTAAAAGAGAGATTAAGTAAAGTCTTGATAAGTAAGACGGGCTACGGAACATAGTGCTGGAGAATGATTTGTTGAGTTATCAACTATAGGGGAGTAGCTAACCCTGTAACTTAGTTCATTGGTTAAAGTCTTTCATCCATGATATTTCCAGTTAGCCTTTAGACTGAACTTAGTTCTCTTAAACGAAGACGGAGTCCACAGTTCAAATCTAAGTACTGGAATTCAAAAGATTGCAAGAGTATGCCTGAGGAACAAAAGAAAGAACCCCATATGTCTTAAGAATAGATAAGTATGAACAGATAGATCCTCTAGATGAGGATGAAGAGATTAAAAGGCCAAAGAGACCCAGAGAATAAGGTATAAGGTGGAGTAAAGTTAGAACACAGTTATATGAGAAAAAGAATGCTAGGGCTCAGAGCCATATGAAGTGTAACCTAGCCCTAACCCAGTAGCACGCTTAATTAAAAGGTGCTCAGGTCAAAGTAGCCTAGAGATGGGTGACCCACTGGGAAATACATTTTTGAGTCACAAAGTTAGAAAGATGTCTAGAACAAAGAGAAAGAAAATTTCTAGCTAGCATTGAAAGAAAACAAAATAGCATAATAAAATGAAAGAAGAGCATAAGCAGAGAATAGTATAAGTTCTCAGTAGAGAGAAAATAAGGGATACTGTTATTCCCTTGTACCAGTTCCAAGTAACAGAACTGTAAAGAAAGAATTGATGAAGAGTATTTCCTTATACCAGTTCCAAGAAGAGGAATTGTGGAAAGGAAAAAGACAGATAGATAGACAGAAAAGTTAAGAAAAGTTAGAAAGAGTCATGAGAGTTAAGGGATTAGCTCCCTTATGTCAGATCTATGTAGAGAAGATCTGAAATAAAAGATTCAAGTTATAGTTTTATATTTGAAGGAGGTTAGAAAGGCTTAAGAGCAAGATCCTCCCTAGAGGCTGGCAAAGCTATAAGTCAAAGATTATTCCAGAATGTAGAAAGAAAAGTATGAAGAATGATTCACAATGCGTAATGAGAAATACACAATACGTAAGAAAAGATACGTAATGAGAAGTGTGATATATGACAAAGACTTCAGAATTACATCAAATTTTTGGAAGATTATTATGAAAGAAATGGACACTACTCACAAGTCCAGTACAGTGAGTTATATATCAGTATGAGTAGATAGATAGATGACAAGATACAAGATAAGAGATAGATACCCTGAGCCTTAGTCATAAAATAGGAAAGGATATAAAGAGGAGATATTGAAAGGAATTGGAAGACACGCAGCGGAAACTAACTTTAAAATTTTTCCATTCACTGCCTAGATCTACCGAGTGTGCTTAAGTCAAGGAGTAAGAAATGTTACCTTCGGTATTCAAATTATGGTCGCGACCTCAGTATCTACTCGTCGCGACTTGTCGTCTCTAGAGTTGTTAGCCGGACGTCCTCAGTTTCTACTCACGACGGTCAGTCTCTGGAGTTTTCAATCGTGAGGTCCTCAAATTCTAGTCGTGACAGGAAGTCTCTGGAGTTTTCAGTCACGATATCCTCAGCTTCTAGTCGCGACGGGAAGTCTCTGGAGTTGTCAGTCGCAACGTCCTCAGCTTCTAGTCACGACGGGAAGTCTCTGTTCAATCCTTCAACGTTCAAGATGCCTAGTAGTCTCTTTTCGATCGTGAGAATTAAACATCATGATTTTTGGTTCTAGGAGAACTGGGAGGTAGTCTGATATGGGCAGGCTATTAAACCCGAGTCCCAGGGTAGTAATCTGATATGGGCAAATCACTTACCTATATTTTGTAGGAATCCGAGGGATGAGCTAAGTCCCTCAGGATTTAAAGATAAGTTAAGTCTTTGACCTATAAAATAGGGATAGTTCCCCTAGGTTCAAAAAGAGGAATGTAAGGAATATCCTAAGTCTTAAGCCTAGGAATTCTGCAGGTAGCTAGATATGGGCTGGCTCCTAAGTAGATAACCTGATATGGGCGGGTTGTCGAGCCTTTTAATTAACAATGACTCCCGAAGAGTTCAGGGGATGAGTTGTTGAAAGAGAATTTTGAGAACTTAAGA
Source organism: Leucaena leucocephala (assembly GCA_037074615.1). Lineage (NCBI taxonomy): Eukaryota > Viridiplantae > Streptophyta > Magnoliopsida > Fabales > Fabaceae > Leucaena > Leucaena leucocephala. The sequence continues at coordinate 255,671 of JAYWLJ010000058.1, forward strand.
TGAAGGATAAGAAGATAAGTAAAGATGTCAGAAAGAGAATACAGGGGCATAATCGTAATTATGGGAAAGATCGGGCTGGTAGCTGATGAGTACCATATTTTACCATAAAATAGAGAAAATTATGCTGATCATTTCACTGAACTGTGAAATATACATATGAGGTCTCTATGAGTATGTAAGAATTATGAAAAGTTAGGGACTTAATTGAAAAGGAGAAAAGTTTCCAGGGGCAAAATGGTAATTATAAAAAATTGAGCCAAAAGTGGCTTGGAATTGCCCGGAAGTATTTCAGTCCCAAATTTTACCAGTAGATAGAGGAAATGATGCTGGTTAATCTGGCTTAATACAGGAATTTTATCAGAGCTGTAGATAGCTGCAAATTATCTAATAATGAAAAAATATAAAAAATTCTTATCGGATATCCTAGACCTCATATATGGTGAAAAATTGCAGGAAGATGCGTGCTGTAGGGACGGATGTCAGAGAACTGACAGAATACCGAAAGGAGGTCTGTAGAAAAAGTTATTCACAAATTAGTGAATTCAGACCGGAGTTTGTGACCTTCGGGTATCCGATTGGGAGATTTATCGGTATTCAAATTAAGACTAAATGAGCCCAGATGACATAACGCAGATACCCATAGTGACACCAAGGGAGGACCAGACCCAGGATATCAGTTCATCGGATAAAAGATGATGAAAATGTGCAAAATATGCAAAATGCCCTTATGTTATAAAATAGTGAAAGAATGAGTAAAGGGTATTTTAGTTATTTGGCTAAGGTTATACAGTCAAGAAAGGTTATCTGGATAGTTCACCAGGGTCAGAGAATACTCTGATAAGATATGAAAAGATAATAATGCCCCTAGATTCATTAAAGTAAATAAAGATGAACTAAGGGCATTTTGGTAATTTTTCAAGTGATGTTTCCTTGGAATCGAGCTATCAGAGTACTTGGGCTTGATCAGATACCCAAGATAGCATTCCCAGAGTACAAAAACGTAGCCCAAGGAATATGTGAGTAAAAGTAGCATTAAAATACTATTTTAGTATTATTTCCGTAAAGTAAAGTTACCCGGTTGAAGTGGTAACCGGGGGATTGATCAGATAAAGCTTTGGACTTATCTAGAAGTCATGGGATGGTGTGAAAGGTGCCAGCAAGACGCCACATGACACTGATCTAGAGGGAGAAGAAAAGCTGAGGACATATGGCACGATCTTAGCCGTGTATTCCGGTGCAAGACTCTGGAATTCTCTGAAAGCACTGAGTCAGCATGTTGAGTCAGCAAGTAATTATGAAAGGCCATGAGTCATCAAGATGACATCACCATGATGATGCAATAAGTTGGATTAAAGAAAATAGGAAATTCCAGGAAAATCGGTGACCACAAAATCAAAGTTCTTGAGAATTACAGAAATGCCATCCATGAAAACTATAAATACCCACTCCCCCTCCCATTTTCATTCATCCCACGGCATACACAAATAAAGGAAGAGAAAGAAGAGAGAGAAAGAGAAAGAAAGAAAGAAGGAAGTTCTGGCAGAACTGGGAGCAGTATAGAGATAGTAGAGTTATGCTAAGCTAGTAAGGTAGTAACTAATCCTAGCTTTTATATAATGGCTTTGTGATTTAATGTGCTATTGTTTGGTTGGATTGTTGTCTTATATGTTATGTCTGAAGCTCTACTACATAATGCTATGATCACATGTTATTATTGAGTATGGAAGCACGCGGCATACTTATCTGTACACAATCACAAGCAAGCACTATCACACTGCATTACATATATTGTTATGGTTGTTACTACTGAGATTCCCCTGAATCTTATTCCCTATGTATAACCCATTACAAGGAAGTTATGTCAAAGTGAATTTTAAAATTGCTAAGAGGCTCCGTTATGCTGACAAAATTATGGCAAAATATTAGTTATGAAGGGAGGTGATACATATTGTGTATGTAGGTACTGTCTAAGGAGTCTGGAAGTGAGTGGACCTAACTGGTTCATCCAGTCTTTCCTGGTACTTATAAGAATGGTAGTTCTCACGGGAATTACCGAATCAGTACAAGATCAGTTATTTGTAAAGATGAAGCCTAGTAGTTATGCTGCCAGTTTTCAGGTAAGAAAAGATGTAATAGATATATGAGGATTTTGTGCATGCCCTATTGTATAACAATTTATTATTTAATAATAAATATTGTTTGGCATGTTCAACTTGTGCATAAGAAATTATGAGAGAGAAATTCGAAGGTCCTGAGGTAGCAGTGTTTTGATCTCAGTTTGACCTAGTAAATGAAAGAGTTTGGCCACAAAATTTGGTGAGCCAATAGCACACATCTGGGGCATTATGTGGATAGGTAATAAGCCTCATTTGGATGTGTAGAATGAGATAAATCAGTTCTCAAAGTAAAGGTTCAGAATAAGGAACTTAAGAGTAAAGTTTCAATTTCTGGGCTTAAGATAAGATATAGTCGAGCTAATATCGCTTCAGCAAGTTTACTCTGAGGGGTCTAAGGAAGGATGTTTCAAGAAGTCGATGACTTAGATCGGCTTCCTCTACCGGTATCCACACTAACAATGTTCCAATCACGAACAATGCGCTAGCGCCTCTTTTCCCTCAGAGATTTCTCAAGAATCCGTCCTCACCGTCTCTATTTTAGCCGTTTCTTATCTGCAAACTTTTTGCACTCTCCTTGTCACTCTGTTGTCAAAAACCCTAGCCCCTAATGTCAAATATATAGGATGTTATCGGTGTTCTGACTGAGTTGGATTTTGGAATTAATCTTATATTAATTATGAATACAATATCATATATATTGCATAATTTGATAAGAAACTAATTAAATAAATATAGTTTACATTAAATCCGTCCCAAAGATTTAATTTACCTATTCATTTAATTTAAAATAAAGATAAGACAGAATTATATTTGATTTATTCTCATAAATCAAATTTGAGATATCATATCAATTCAAATTTCAAATTCAAAAGTGATAGAGATTTAATTTATCCTTATAAATTAAATCTTGCAAATATCTATTATATTATATATAATATATATATACGAATTTATATATATATAAATATATATACACATCCACCCTAGTTATTCATTGAATTTGGACATGTCTTAGATTCAATGAATCTAGACATCATAGCTCGTGTTGGCCTGTTTTGTGTACAACCCTATAGGCCTATATGAAGTTGGCAGTGGGCTAGTTACTATACTGACCCACAAGTCGTAAGCGATCTCTAGCAAGACATCACGACTACCCAAATCATATGAGGATCGATGAACGATGTAACCTTTCATACAACCATATCAGGTCCCTTTTGTCACATGACATTTTGGTCATGGATGAGGCATGGAGAACGTCATCCTCCTGTTCCTGACCGTTACTCTCGATCCCTGAGTAATATGACTATAGAAATAGAACTACCTTTCTATTATAGTATGGCCATACATTTCTCAGACTCACTCATGGGGCCTAGTAATATCTCTCTGCGAATGTGAGGGACAAATCTCATCTTGACCATTCACATTCATTCGCATGAAAAACCACTAAGCCCGAACATAATCTTTATGATCACTCGGTCAAAAGTGACTTTTGACTAGGTCAAAGCTGAGCGTTTGTCATGTTGGAATCCATGATGATCTCAGGTCAAAGGGCAAAGGTGACATGATTTGTATATGAGAGAAGCTTATGACTTAACCCATGCAGCTCTCTTATAGCGGGTTAGTCTAACACTTTGTACTTTTACATATGCCTATCACTTTGATTTATATCTCTATATGTAACATCCCAATTTTTGGGTCTAGTTGAACTGGGAGGTAGTCTGATATGGGCAGGCTGCTAAACCCGTAGTCCTAGGGTAGTAATCTGATATGGGCGGATTATTTACCTGTATTTTGTAGGGATCCGAGGGATGAGCTAAGTCCTTCAGGATGTAAAGATGAGTTAAGTCTTTAACCTACAGAATCGGGACAGTTCGCCTAGGTTCAAAATGAGGAATGTGAGGAATATCCTAAGTCTTAAGCCTAGGAATTCTGCAGGAAGCTTGATATGGGCTGGCTCCTGTGTAAGATAACCTGATATGGGCGGGTTGTCGAGCTTTTCAATTAACGATGACTCCCGAAGAGTTTAGGGGATGAGTTATTGAAAGAGAATTTCTAGAACTTAAGATGAAGGATAAGAAGATGAGTAATAGATGCCAGAAAGAGAATGCAGGGGCAAAATCGTAATTTTAGGAAAGATCGGGCTGGTAGCCGATGAGTACCATATTTTGTCAGAAAATAGAGAAAATTATGCTGATCATTTCACTGAACTGTGAAATGTGTATATGAGGTCTCTATGTATATGAAAGAATTAGAATTATGACCAGGGGTAAAATGGTCATTTTGGAAAAGTGTGCGCGTGAGTGCTTTTTCAGGCCAAAACAGCCCGGACCGGATAAAATATCTGAAAATATCAGGAGATAGAGAAAAGGATTCCGGGTTGAATGAGGAGTCACAGAATTTTGATTTGAGGTCCCGATTTTTCTGTAAAAATTCCGGAAGATGGGAATTTACAGTTATAATCGGTAAAGGAAAAGCAGTCCCGATAGGGATGATCGGACTGTGGCCAGGGGGAGTATAGTGTTTCTAAGGCCTTTAGTGACACCAGGGAAGGCCCAGGCCCATTAGATCAGTCCAGTGGTAAAAGGGGCCGGTGTCCGGGAAAAAGGTGCGAAATGACAAAAATGCCCCTATATTATAGAACAGCTGAAGAATGAGTAAAGGGTATTTTGGTCATTTGTCTAAGGTTAGACAGTCCAGGGAAGTTATCTGGATAGTTGACCAGGGTCAGAGAGTACTCTGGTAAGATGAGAAAAGATAATAATGCCCCTAGACCTAGTAAAGTAAAGAAAGAGAGACTAAGGGCATTTTGGTAATTTGCCAAGGGGTGTTTCTTGGGAATCGTGCCATCAGAGTACTTGGGCTGGATCAGAGACCCAAGATGATATTCCAGGCCCAAAAACGTGGCCCAGTAGTTATGTGAGGAAAAGTGGCATTAAAATAATGATTTAATGACTTTTCAGTAAACTAAAGTTACTCGGTTGGCATGATAACCGAGGAGGTGATCAGATAAAGTCTGGGACTTATCTGGATAGCATTGAAAGCGTGAAAGGTCCCTTCCAGATGCCACATGGTGTCATCTTAGAGGCAGAAGAAAAGTTAAGGACACGTGGCACGATCTCAGCCGCTGATTCCGGTGCAAGACTCTGGAACTATCTGGAAATGCTGAGTCAGCTGAGGAGGTGTCCCGGGTTTTAGACATGTGAAGAATGTGGCGATGAGGTGTCCCGGTGAGGTGTCCTGGATGATGTCATGCATGATGCAGTAAAAAGGAATAAAGAAAAATAAGAAAAACCAGGACCACATGTTCAGATGGCTTCAAAATTACAGAAATGCCATCCATTAAAGCTATAAATACCCCCTTCCCCTCCCATTTTATGCATCCCACATTTTTGGCAAGAAAAGAGAGAGAAAGAAGAGAGAGAAGGAGAAAGAAAGAAATAAAGGAAGTTCTGGTGGAGTTGGAAGCAGTATAGAAGTTCTGGAGTTCTGCTTTTGAGGTAGTAACTAATCCTAGTTCTTATGTAATGTCTTTGTGATTTGTTGTGCTATTGTTTGGTTGGATTGTTGTCTTATATATTATGCTTGAAGCTCTATTACAATGCTATGATCATATGTTATTGAATATGGAAGCACGCAGCATACTTATCTATACACAATCACAAGCAAGCACCGTCACTCTGCATTACATATATTGTTATGATTATTCCTACTGAGATTCCCCCGAATCTCATTCCCATATATAACATTACAGGGGAGGTTCTGTCAAAATAAAATCTGGAAATTTTAAGAGACGCCGTTATGCTGCCGAAATTCTGGCAAGGAAGCAGGAACAGGGAAAGGAACTGATATGTACTGTGTACGTAGTGCTGTCTAAGGAGGCTGGAAGTGAGTGGACCCAGCAGGTTCATCCAGTCTTTCCTGGGTACTACGTAGAATGGTAGTTCTCATGAGGGAATTACCGAATCGGTACAACATCGGTTACTTTCTAAAGAAGAATTGTAGCAGTTATGCTGCCGAATTTTAGGCAGGAAAAGATGTAATAGAAATATGGTAATTTGCTGTATGCCTTGTTGTATGACATTTTATTATTTAATAATAAATGTTGTTTGGCATGTTCAATTTGTGAATGGGGAATTAAGGGAGAAATTCGCAGGTCCTGAGGTAGCAGTGTTCTGACCTCAGTTTGACCTAGTAAACAAAGGAGTTTGGCTATGAAATTTGGCAGGCTAGTCGTACACATCTGGGGCATTACGTGGATAGGTAATAAGCCTCATTTGGATGTGTAAAACGAGATAAATTAATTTTCAAATTAAAGGTCCAAAATAAGGAACTTAAGAGTAAAATTTTGAATTTCTGGGCTTAAGTTAAAATATAATCAAGCTAATGTTGCTTCCGCAAGTGTACTCTGAGGAGTCTAAGGCAGGATGTTTCACTATACATCTTCAAAGTCATACTGGTCTTATTTCATCTCTGCTCCCGCATAGATAACCGACCAGGGACATTTAGGATAAGATCATGAGTTATCCAAGGATGGTCATCATAATAAACATGCAAATAATATGATAACATAATTATGAAATTCATAAATCAACAATGTTCATAATACAATGATTGTCCCCTAATGCACAATTTCGAACAAATATATCCAAGGTAGTTGACTAAGGTACCAAGTAAATTTCGAGGACTAAATTTATTTTAAGGGGGTGAAAATGTCATATCCTAAGTTTTTTCTATCTGTATAAGACTGATAGAGGAAAGAGGTTTGAAGGGATTGTGACGATAAATAGAAAGAAAAGATAATGATTAAGATGAGTTTTAAGCTAAAGAATGAGAGAAGGTATAAAGTTGTAAAGAAAAAGGGGTTAAATTGCAATTTAGAGAAAGTCTAGGGACTAAATTGCAATTAATAAAAGTTTCAAGGACATAAAGGTCATTTTGGAAAAGAAAGGGACTAAAGTGAAAATTCTAAAAGTTCTATGGTACAAAATGGAAGTAGACATAAACTTTCGGCTATTAACTGTAATTATAAAAGTTTGAGGGCCTAAAGTGTAATTTTTATAAGTTCAAGGGTAAAATGGTAATTATGAGAAAGTTGAGCCGAAAAGGGCCAAAAAATGCTTGAAATCAGTTCAGTCCCAAATTTTATCAGTAGATAGAGAAAGTTGTGCTGGTAAATCTAGCCTAATACATAAATTTTATTCGAGTTTCAGATAGCTGAAATTTATCTGAAATTTTTATCAGATCTCTTGGACCTCAGATATAAGTGAAAAGTTACAGGATGATACGTCCTGTGAAACCAGAGGTTAGGGAACTGACAGAATCCCGAAAGAAGTTCTGTAGAAAAAGTTATTCACATATTAGTGAATTTTGACGGGAGTTCGTGAATGCCCGATATCCGATTAAGAAATTAATCGGTAAGCAAGCTGAGACTGAATGAGCCCAGATGGCGTCACACAGAGGCCCATAATGACACCAAGGTAGGCCCAGGCCCATGATATCAGTTCAGCGGTAAAAAGGGCCGGTGTCCAGAAAAGGGTGCAAAATGACGAAAATAACCCTGTGTTATAAAATAGTTAAAGAATAAGTAAAGGGTATTTTGGTCATTTGACTAAGGATAGACAGTCAAGAAAGGTTATTTGGATAGTTGACCAGGGTCATGGAATACTCTGGTAAGGTGTGAAAAGACAATTATGCCCTTAGGGTTAATATAGTGCAATAAAGGATACCAAGGGTATTTTGGTAATTTGCCAAGGGATCTGTAATTAAGTTTAGACCCAGTACAAGAATGTCAATGGTAGGAAGAATCCGGATACTGGATTTAAGGTCAAAAAACATATTATGGAATCTTAGAAAAATTAGATTCAGAAAACAGTCTAGTTTTTGGGAAATCGGACTAAGCTGGTACCGGATTGGACTGGAATTTTTCCAAATGCTTCCTCCCTTCACAATTTTGTCACATGGGCTATGAGGTGTCATTTGATGATGTCATGGATGATGTCACCATTTGGATTCTAGGGCAAGCTTATTTCAAGAGTGAATATGAGCCATTAGATCAAATAGTGCACAAAGTGATCTTGGCCATTCATTTTCCATGGGATTTTTCTATAAATACCCCACCATTTTCCTTGTAAAACTGTAGCTTATGGAATGCTTAGGGAAGCTATGTCAAAATGAAAACTCAAGCCAAGACAAAGAAGAATTCAAGGTCCAAAGTTCAAGCAAGCTAGAGATTAAATGTAAGCAATCTATCCAAGCTTATTTTCCTTTGATTTGGGAGCTTGAACTTAGGGTTTTTATGGAAGAAAGTTAAGTTTTCTCTAAGGTGTATATGCTGTCCAAAACCTTAGATGAAAGGAGAAAGAAGAAATTAAAGTTAGAGTTATGAGATTAAAGCTTAAACAAGCTAGTTACATGATTGGTTATTGAATCAAGTTGATATTCTTGACTTTGCCATGAATGAAACAATTCAGTTTTCACTGTTTATGATAGAAGGAGATGGAATTTCAATGATCTAATGCTTCCATTGAATTTGTATGATGATTTTGTGTAGGATTGGATAAGTTTTGAACCTTGGAAACATTGGAATTGAAAGTTGTAATGTTTGAAGTTCTTTTCTATACTGTTCACTCATATGAACAGTGATTGGAAATTCATGATTTTGATGATTCCAATGGTTTTAAAATGAAAAGTTATGTGGGATAAAGTAGAGAAACAAGTATGGGAAGCATTAGAATCAAAATGAGAATTTTTAAAAGAATTGTGTATGTTTTGCAAACCTATCTAGAACAGTGCATGGGAGCTGGAATTTCATGATTCTAAGCTCATAAATGGATTCAAAAGATGAAATTGTGTAGGGTAAAGTCAAGACATCAATTGATTCAAAGGCCAAGTCAATTAGTAAAGATTAAAGCAAGTTATATTAGTTAAAGCAAGTCAATGTTCAAGAGAAGTTAGATTGTAATAAATGAATGATAATGCAATGTTAGGATTTGGTTTGTGAGCTCAAAGAGGGAAGCCACACATCAAAGAGAAGTAAGAAGCAAGAGGCAAAGAGAAAGGATAGAGAAAGCAAGGAGTATGAGGTAGTGAACTTACCTACTTGTATGCTTATGTTGCTTGGATGCTTTATGTGATGTTTACTTACTTTGATGATGTGAAGTATGTATGATTAAGTGATGCTCTGTTTCTTTTTATGCTATGTCCATATGTTATAATTAAGGGACATGGAAGCATGTAAGTATCATTATGCAAGCATGATCATTAAGTGCACACATAGTAACATCAAGCATATAGTTGCATACATTGTATGGTTTCTGTTTGCTACTGAGATTTTCCCCAAAATCTCATCCCCTCCATGTCACCCCAAAATCATCAGTTTCTTCAAAGATGGAAGAAGATGAAGATGCAATAAGAGGAGTTAGGGAATAGATGGCATGATTGAGTGTAATTTATGTTATGACTTATGTATTGAATGCATCAAAGGCATTGACCTTTATGATGTAATGAAAATAGTAAATGATAGAATAAATGTATAAACTTTTACACTCATTTAGTTAATATGTCAAGCTTCATTTTGACACCAAGAATGTCTTATTCCGACGTCAATACAAAGAGAATGAATTTTTCAAAGTTAGGGAACCAAATCTGGAAACTGTGAAACTGACCAAATGAACAGTAATTTTCCACGCCAAAACTGTATTAATTGGTCAAGAGTTTGGTTAGATTCATATTTTTAATTTAAATAGGATTATGTTAGCTTCGTATATCAACTTGAACCACTTCATTTTGATTTTTGTAGAATTAGTTATGTTTTTTTTTAAAGTTGAGTAGCTGGTCTAGAATTTTACCACATGAACAGTAACTCACACATGAACAGTAACTCGTGCTCATAAATTCCAGATTGTGCCATTTGACTTTATTGATCATATAAGTGGTTCTAGATTCTATTGTTTGGTCCCTAATACGTACAAAAGTAAGGTGTTACATGGATGGGGTGAGATTTCGAGGGAAATCTCAATAGCAAACGATACTAAACAATGCATGTATTAATGTAATTGCTTGTGCTTGCTTGTGAAGGGGTTACCATAGTGTAATGAGCATGCTTCCATGTATCATATGAAATACAATTGGCTAAAGTAAACATAGAAACAGAGCTTCAATCATCTACACATATGCACACAATTTAACAAAGCCATAGCACAATCAAGCATAACATTCAATACATACAAGTTTAGGGTAAGTTTACTACCTTATTGCTTTACTCCCTTTCACTTTAACTTTGCTTTTTCCTTCTTACTTCTTCTTGATGTGTGGCTGCCTCTTTGGAGCACACTACCAAATCCTAACATCACATAATCATTCATTCATTATCATCTAACTCTCTTGAACATTAAACTTACTTTAACTAACATAACTTCCTTTAATCTTTACCAATAGATGTGGCCTTTGAAACAATTGATGTCTTAACCTTACCCTATACAATTTCGTCTTTTGAATCCATTTATGAGCTTATAATCATGAAATTCCAGCTCATATGCACTGTTCTAGACAAATTTGAAAACATCCACAATTCTTCCAAATATTCTCATTTTGATTCCAATGCTTCTCATACTTGTTTCTCTACTTTATCCCACACAACTTTTAATTTTAAAACTATTGGAATCATCAAAATCATGAAAATCTAATCACTATTCATGCGAGTGAATAGTAACAGAAAAGAATTCCAAATATTACAACTTTCAATTCCAATGCTTCCAAGCTTCAAAACCTATCCAATCCTACACAAAATCATCATATAAACTCAATGGAAGCATTAGATCATTGAAATTCCATCTTCTATCATGAACAGTGCAAACCGAAATATTTCCTCCATGGCAAAGTCAAGAACATCAACTTGATTCAACAATAAATCATCTAACTAGCTTGTTTAAGCTTTAATCTCATAATTCTAACTTTACTTTCTTCTTTCTCCTTTCATCTAAGGTTTTGGATAACATATACACCTTAGAGAAAACTCAACTTTCTTCCATGAAAACCCTAAGTTCATGCTCCCAAATCAAAGGAAAATAAGCTAGGATAGATTGTTACCTTTAATCTCTACCTTGCTTGAACTTTGGACCTTGGATTCTTCTTTGTCTTGGCTTGAGTTTTCATTTTACCATAGTTTCCCAAAGGCTTCTTGCTTCACGGTTTTGGGCAGAAATAGTGGTTCACGGTTTTACCATGTTTATAGAAAATTTCATGGAAAATGAATGGCCAAATTACTTTGTGCACTATTTGATCAAAAGGCTCATATTTATTCTTGGATTTAACTTTTCTTAAAATATAATTATGACATCATCCATGACATCATCAAGGGACACCTCATAGCCCATGTGATGAAATTGTGAAGGGAGGAAGCATCTAGAAAAATTCTAGTCCAATCCGATACCGGCTCAGTCCAATTTCCCAAAAACCAGACTGTTTTCTAAATCTAATTTTTTTGAGATTTCATAATATGTTTTCTGACCTTAAATCCAGTATCCAGATTCTTCCTACCATTGACATTCTTGTACTGCATCTAAACTTAATTACAGATCCCTTGGTAAATTACCAAAATACCCTTGGTGCCCTTTCATGCACTATATTAACCCTAAGGGCATAATTGTCATTTCATATCTCTTTATACCTTATCAGGGCATATACTGACTCTGGTAATCATTCCTGTACTCATCTTGGCATTTTGGGCCTGTCCAAAATGCCCTCCTTTCATCTCTAGTACAATATTATAACCTAGGGGTACTTTCGTAATTTCATATTTTTTCGGGATTCCTCTAGACATTGGCCCACATAACTGTCCAGTTACCTTATTGGGCCTTTATGACACCATTTTGGGCTTTTATATGGTCCACTACCTTTATGGCATAAATCCCAAGAAACCTCTCCCGAAGGTATTTATCGGGTATTTTATTCTACTGTAAATTCCATTAGAAATTCTACAGGAATCCTTTTCTGATCCTGTTAGTTTTATAAATTCTCATATTAATTATAAGAATTTACTATAAAGCTTTATCTGATTCTGAGGTCTGAAAAATACTTTAATAATTTCTCTTAACTTCAGAAATTTATATCAATTTTTCGGAACCTCAAATCGAAATTCTGTGTTGCGTCAAACTAACCGAAATAATTTTCTCTAGCTACTAGTAAAATTTGGGACTGAGCTGATTCCGGGCATTTTTAGGCCTTTTCCGGGCTACTGAGGATTGGATCAGTCGATTGGAAAAGATTTTTAAAGTTCTGGATTGCCCAACGGAGACAAAGGCTCAAATGGCTATCTACCAGCTGGAGAAGGATGCTGATAGGTGGTGGAAAAATACAGAACTGCTTATGCAAGCAAGAAACATTATAGTCACTTGGGAAGTGTTTCTTGAACAGTTCTATGCGAAGTATTTTCCTCAGTCTGTGAGGGATAAAAGGGAGGCAGAATTCCTTGTGCTGAGATAAGGAGAAAGAGAATCCTTTGACGAGTACTTGGCCAAATTCATCCGTCTATCTCAGTATTCAGCATATTTGCGCCAAGTAGATGATGAAAGGTGGATGACTGAGAGGTTGATCAGAGGGTTGAACTCTACACTGAAGGAGAACCTGACTCCTCAACAGTACAACCAGTTCAATAAGGCTGTAGAGGCATGCCGTATAGTAGAAAATAGTATAAATCACAGGATGCTGTCTAAGCCTATAAGCAGGGAATAAACAGTTCCTGAGAGGGCCGGTCAAAGCCAAAATGCTGCAAGAAATAACAACTATAGAAAAAGGAAGCAACCATGGCGGAATAGGAGACTTGGCAGAGGAAATTACTAAGGAGGGCCGAGTAACAGAGACCCCAGAGCATGAGTGTGCAACAAATATGGGAAAAATCATGGGGATAAGCCTTGTTGGGTGGGCCAAAATGTCTGCTATGCTTGTGGAAAGCCGGGACACTTTGCTCGGGAATGTCCTCAGGCAGCAGCTGATCAAAGGCCGCGGACGTAGGGACGCGTATTTGCACTCTCCAGAGAAGATGCACAGAAATCACCTGAGATGATTCAAGGTACAATCTATATCAATGACCACTCAGTGATTGCTCTGTTTAATTCTGGTGCAAGTCATTCTTTTATTTCCTATGATTGTGCTAGACGTCTAGGCCTGATGATTAGTAAATTGTATTATGACATATATGTGACAACTCCCACAAGTACTAGGGTAGTTACCTCTGATACTTGTTTGAATATTATTGTGCGGTATGAGCACTGTTATACAACCCCAGACTTAATATGCATGCATTTCTGAGAGATGGAGGTTATACTTGGTTTAAATTGGTTGTCCTCCAAAATGTAATGCTGGACTGCAAAAACAAGACGCTAGTTCTTGGTTCGACGGTAGCAGACCTGAGTCCAGAAGTATGACTGAATTTCATAACGGAGGCACAAGTAGATAAATGCTTGCGGAAAGGATGCCAAGGATACATGGTTTTCCTCTCTGTTCAAGCAGAAGTTGAAGAAGGAATTGAGACGATTGCAGTAGTTAATGAATTTCCTGAAGTCTTTCCAACGGAAATTCAAGGATTGCCTCCGGAGCGAGAAGTGGAGTTCGCAATCGATATTGTGCCTGGAGTGGGACCAGTATCTAAAGCCCCATATCGGATGCCTCTTAATGAAATGAGTGAGCTGAAGAAGCATATTGAGGAGCTTTTAGAGAAGGGTTTCATACGACCTAGTGTTTCTCCTTGGGGTGCTCCAGTGCTATTTGTTAAAAAGAAAGATGGCAGCTTAAGGCTGTGTATTGACTACAGAGAGCTGAACAAGATCACAGTTAAGAACAAGTACCCTCTCCCCAGAATTGACGATTTGCTAGATCAAATGGCGGGAGCGAGTCTATTCTCCAAGATTGATTTGCGATCTGGCTATCATCAGTTGAGAATTAAGTCAGGTGACATTTCAAAGACTGCTTTCAGAACACGATATGGGCATTTTAAGTTTTTGGTTATGCCTTTTGGTCTGACCAATGCGCCTGCAATTTTCATGGATTATATGAACCGGATCTTCAGGCCTTATTTAGATCAATTTGTGGTGGTATTCATAGATGATATTCTGGTTTACTCCAAGTCTGCTGAGGAGCATGAAAGGCATTTGAGAATTGTTCTTGGTACCCTCAAAGAGAGGCAGCTCTACGCTAAGCTTAGTAAGTGTGAGTTTTGGCTTTCAGAAGTCAAATTTCTTAGTCACGTCATATCCCAAGACGGGGTAGCTGTGGATCCTAGCAAAGTTGAAGCTGTTTTAAGCTGGGACAGCCAAAGACGGTGATAGAGTCAGAAGTTTCTTGGGCTTAGCAGGGTATTACAGAAGATTCATCCAGGACTTTTCTCGAATTGCCTTGCCACTAACCAAGCTTACCAGAAAGAATCAGCAGTTTAAGTGGGACGAGAAGTGCGAGGCTAGTTTTCAAGAGTTAAAGCACAAATTAACCATTACTCCTGTGCTGATTATCCCAGACCCAACTCAGACTTATGTAGTCTACACTGATGCTAGTAAACAGGGGTTGGGATGTGTGCTGATGCAGCAAGGTAGAGTAGTAGTATACGCTTCTTGGCAGTTAAAGCCGCATGAACAGAATTATCCTACTCATGATCTGGAGCTTGCAGCGGTTGTTTATGATCGAAGATATGGAGGTATTATTTAGATGGAGCTATAATTGAATTGTACTGTGACCATAAAAGCCTGAAGTATCTGCAGGATCAAAAAGAGCTGAATATAAGACAACGGCGATGGATGGAATTGTTAAAGGATTACGATTTCCAAATTAAATACCATCCAGGAAAAGCCAATGTAGTGGCTGATGCTCTGAGTAGAAAGGCGGTGAAGGTAGCATATATGATGATCAAAGAATTAAAGTTGATTGAGGATATATGAGATTGGAGCCCTTTGTATCAGATGCAAGCAACAGAAAGTTCCTACGGGGTAGTACATGTCAAAGCTTGCATAGAAGATGAGATTAAAGAGGCTCAAGGACAGGATAAGCTCACAATGATTTTTAAGGACAAGCTGGAGAGAGGGCAGACGAAGAATTTTTAGATTTCCTCAGATGGATTGTTGCTGTTTAGAGGAAGACCCTACATCCCTAATGCTAGGGGACTAAGGCAGAAGATTCTGGATGAAGCACACAAAAGCCAATATACAGTGCATCCAGGTATCACCAAGATGTATCATGATGTTAAAAGATTATTTTGGTGGCCTGGACTGAAGAAAGATGTAGTAGCTTATGTGTCCAAGTACTTAACATGCCAAAAAGTGAAGATTGAGCATCAGAAGCCAGCAGGAACATTGCAACCTCTAGATGTTCCTGAATAGAAGTGGGACAGTATTGCCATGGACTTTGTAGAAGGACTACCCATGACACCAACTAAGCATGATGCAACATGGGTAGTAATTGATTGGTTGACAAAGTCAGCTCATTTCCTGGCATTGAATAAGAGGGATTCTCTAGAGAAGTTGGCAAGATTGTACCTAAAGGAAATTGTTAGACTGCATGGAATCCCAAGCAGTATTGTGTCTGACAGAGACCCTCGATTCACGTCAAACTTTTGGAGGGCTTTGCAGTGAGAGATGGGTACTACTCTCAGATTCAGCATAGCTTATCATCCTCAAATAGATGGTCAGTCTGAGAGAACAATCCAGACACTAGAAGATATGTTGAGAGCATGTGTCTTGGATTTTAAAGGTAGTTGGGATACTCATCTACCATTAATAGAATTTGCATACAATAATAGCTATCAAGCTAGTATTCAGATGGCCCCATTCGAAGCACTTTATGGACGAAAGTGTAGATCTCCCTTATGCTGGCTTGAGTTAAGTGAGCGAAGAATGTATGGTCCTGATATTGTGGATCAGACTGCTGAGCAGATTGTAATGATCAAAAAACGGATGATGACGTCTCAAAGTTGACAGAAGAGTTATGCAGATGTCAGACGAAAGCTGTTGGAGTTTGAAGAAGGCGAGCATGTATTTCTTAAGTTAACTCCAACTACGGGAGCCGGACGATCAATCAAGGTGAAAAAGTTGCATCCTAGATACATCGGACCATTTCAGATTCTCTCAAGGATAGGATCAGTGGCCTACAAGTTGGTACTTCCTCCAAATCTCAGCCAGATACATGATGTATTCCATGTTTTCCATCTAAAGAAGTATGTTCCAGATCCAACGCATGTGATTGAACAAGATGAAATTGCGTTGCGAGATGACCTGACCTATGAAGTTGGACCAGTACAAATAGTTGATCGAAAGGTCAAGCAGCTGCAGAATAAGCAGATTCCTATAGTCAAAGTGATCTGGAAAGGACTAACAGAGAATGAAGCTACCTGGGAAATAGAATAAAAGATGAAGGAGATGTACCCTGATTTATTTCGGTAGGGTGTATATGTTGTAAATTTCGGGAACGAAATTTATTTTAAGGGGGAGAGAAATGTAACATCTCTAATTTCGGTACTAAGTTGTATGTACAGGTTAAATGAAATATATGAGATTTTTTGGAAAAGATGTGGCCATAATTATGTAAAGAAAAGGATTAATTGGAAGAGGAAGAAAGTCTAAGAGCCAAAGTGCAAAATTATGAAAATGCCACTGTGATGCCATAAGAAACCAGAAGTAAATGGAGGGCATTTTGGTCATTTCACACAATGGATGGATATCAGAGGAAATTTGATAGTAAATTATTATAATTAATATGAGAATTTATGGAGTTGACAGAAGTCAAAAAGAAGTCCTGTAGAATTAATTATGGAATTTACGGTGAAAAAGGACATCGATAAAGGGTTAAAGGAAACGTATGTAATTTTTAACAGGACTTATGGGTCTCAGAAAATTATGAAACTTTGTAGAGAATTCATTTTATATTAGAATGAATTTATAAAAATGTTAGAATAATTAAAAGAGGTGTTTAGCATTTATGCTAAGATCAGGGTAATTTATGGATATCGGTATAAGGAAAGTACATGGGGATTTGGGCCAATTAATTATTGGACCTAAAAGAGACCTAACATATCATCCTAGGCCAGCTCAATAAGGCCCAAAAGTTATCTTAGAGCCCAAGTCCAAAAATAAATAATTTATGAATTTTTGGAAATAAAAAAAAAAAGAGAATAAAGTAAGAATAAGGGTTTGCACATGGTGGGACCCACATGGACTAAAAATGGCGCCAAGAAGAGAGATTAGGTGTCCCAAGTGATGTCATGCTAGTGAGGTCATGGTGGTGAGGTCATGAGCCAAAGTGAAAAGATATTCCAAGATCAAACCTTTAACCATTAGATTAAATAGTTTCCAAAGTGATCTTGGCCTTCAAATGGCACATGACTTTTGCCATAAATACCCCCCCTTTCCATTCATTCTTCACACCCAAGAGCTCCTTTAGAGAGAGAAGTGAGTTCTAGAGAAAGAAAGTGGAAGAAAGCAAGGAAGAAGCAAGGGTCTTGAAGGAGCAAGTAAGGTAAGTTGATGTTCTTCACTTTACCATTTCGGTTTGCACTGTTCATGCACTGTTCATGATAGAAGAAAATGGAATTTAAATGATTTAATGCTTCCATTGAGTTTATATGATGATTTTGTATAGGATTGGAAAGGTTTTGAACCTTGGAAACCATTAGAATTAAAGGTTATAATGTTGAAAATTTCTCACGGTACTGTTCACTCGCGTGAACAGTGATTTGAATTTCATAATTTTGATGCTTCCAATGGTCTTAAAATGAGATTTTGTGTGGGGGTAAAGTGGAGGAACAAGTATGGGAAGCATTGGAACCAAAATGGGAATTTTTGAAAAAAGGGAGCTTATTGAAATAGACTTGGAATTTGTTTGGAATGGAGTTATAATTTGGTAATCATATTGTAATGTTTAGGTTTTGACATTTGTGGCAAGGAAAGACCATTACTAGAAGGAAAGGACAAGGATCTACAAGAGGTAGCGAGAATATCTAACTATAAACTTATGTGCTTTGATTGTTTTGCTTACTTGTTATGCATGAAGGTTTGGTTGAGCATGGAATGTTGTGATGATGATGATGATGTGATATGAGTATTGTGATACCCCTTGCAATATATGTCATGACAATATGCATGTTAGAGTTTGCTTATGTATAAGCATGAATTAGCTCCCATTGCATGATAACATGTTAGCCATTCAATCAAACATGCATAACCTTATAGTTTATATTACTTGCTATTGGGATTTCCATGAAATCTCATTCCTTCCATATAATTAAACATGCTCTAGGTGCTGGATCTTCTCAAGGCAAGAGGGTAAATGTTTATGGATGAGTGTACATAATTTAAAGAGTGTGCACTTTAATTACAAGATGATGTTTTGGTTTGTATGATGCATGCTACTCATAAATCCTATCTTAGGTAGTGTACTTACATCGGTATTTTGATTGACTTATATGATGAGTTTTCATATGAAATTTGGGATGAACATAGATAAGATCTAGATCTTTAAATGGACACCAAGAACGCCTCATGTGGTTAAGAACTCGAATTGTTATGATTTTTCAAAATCAGGAGTTAAAATCTGGAATAAGGTAAAACGACTACTCAGAGGCAGTGAGTTTCATGCGCTAATTTCATATAGTAAACGAATGAGTTTTTCCTCAAAATTTTGTGAGATTAAAGTAGACAAATGGAGCTTTAAATCCATATGTAATTCAACTCAATTGGATAAGTATACAAGGAGAAATGAATTTTTGAAATGGGGCAAAGAAACTGGAACTTCCAGATTTACCAAATGAACAGTAAAGTTTAACGAATAAACTGATTTGATCTGGATTAGAAGATCTCATTTTGATATTTTTCTCTAAAAGTTAAATGAAATATCTTTCATTACAAATTGGAATCACCTTAAAAGAAATTTCTATATTTAGTTATGAATTTCCAAAGTTCAGGTTGTAATATGGAATTACCCAGTGAATAGTGGCAGTGAACAGTAACCGTAAGCCCAACTCTTGGAAATTCATGTTTTTGAGGTTAAGAGGTATTCCAATATTCTAAAATAGTTCCAATTGAGTAAGGTTAAAGTTCAAAATTAAGGTCAAGATTTTAAGGTTAAGACTTAAAGATAGTTGTTAGAAAATACCGTTATGCTGGTAGACTATACAAAGTACTGTGTACGTAGGTGCTGTCTAAGGAGGCTGGAAGTGAGTGGACCTAGCCGGTTCATCCAGTCTTTCCTGGGTACTTGCGTAGAATGGTAGTTCTCATGGGGAATTACCGAATCAGTACAGTTATTTTCTACCAGGATTTTCGGCAAGAGAGATATAATCCACTTCAAGAGAGCAATAGCAAGAGTACTTGGAGAGATATAAAGAAGGATGTTTCATCAGGAAATTCATTGACGACTGGAATCTCATCAATTCCTTCTTCTACTTCTGTTTGAACAGAAAAGAATACCATATATCCTTGACACCCTTTCCGCAGCCATTTATTTGCTTGAGCCTCCGCTATGAAATTCAATCTTACTTCCGAGCTCAGATCAGCGACCTTTGGACCAAGAACTAGAGTCTTGTTCTTGTAGTCCAGTATTACATTATTGGAGGCTAACCAATTCAAACCAAGTATGACATCGATCTCTCAGAAAGGCATACATATTAAGTCTAGGGTGGTACAACAGTGCTCATATCGCATAATACTATTCAAACAAGCATCAGACGTAACTACCCTAGCATTGGTGGGAGTTTTCACATGTATATCATAACGCAACTTGCTAATCAGAAGGCCTAGGCATTTAGCACATTCATAGGAAATAAAGGAATGACTTGCACCCGAATCAAATAGAGCAGTCACATCATGATCATTGAGATAGATTGTACCTTGGATCATCTCAGGTGATCGCTGAGCGTCCTCCCTGGTGATCCGCAGGTATAACAAACATTCTGGCCCATTAAACATAGTCTATCACCATGGTTCTTTCCACACTTGTTGAAACATCCTTACGTTCGTATGTCTTAGGGACCATTCAGTAGCATTTAGAACCACTTTCAAGGTCATTGCAGTCCAATTTCTCAATCTGGAGTTTTACTCTTATCGAGTACTGTTCACTGTGTAAATTCCAGATGAGTGACCCGACTTCGAAAAATCATAACTAATTCTAGAAAAATATAAATGAAGTGTTTCCAATTTCTAAATGAAGCTAACTCAATTATATTTCAGGGAAAAATAACTCGTTGACCCTGCATTGACCTAGTCAACGTCAGTCAACGTTTCTATTTTACTGTTCATCCAGCGTTTTTCTCCTGAATCCAGCATTCTGGTCCCAACTTTGATAATTTATATCTCCTTGTGTAGACATCCAAATGATGCGTTTTATATATCAAATTAAATCTTGGTATGTCTACTATCTACCATAAAAATTTCGTACATTTATTCATCTATTTACTATTTTTAATCATTTATCAAATATGACTAGGTTACCACATGTTACTGTTCACAATGGTAAATTTCAGCATTTCTACTTTGCATACATATGCATACATCCATCATACAACAGTCAAACATGCCAAACAACAATTATTATTAATTAATAAGTTGTTTTACATCTGGTCATGTACATAAATTCTCATGGTTCTATTACATCTTTTTCTGCCTAAACTCCGGCAGCATAACCGCTACGCTTCATCTGTACAAAGAACTGAACCGTACTGATTCGGTAATCCCCTCATGAGAACTACCATTCTACGTAGTACCCAGGAAAGACTAGATGAACTGGCTAGGTCCACTCACTTCTAGCCTCCTTAGACAGCACTACGTACACAGTACTTATCATATACTGATGTTCAGTCTTTACTTCGGCAGCATAACGGCGTCTCTTAAAATTTCCAAAATTCATTTCGACATAACCTCCCCTGTAATGGGTTATTTATTGGGATGAGATCCGGGGGAATCTCAGTAGCAATAATCATAACAATATATGTAATGCAGAGTGACAGTGCTTGCTTGTGATTGTGTACAGATAAGTATGCTGCGTGCTTCCATGCTTAATAACATATGATCATAGCATTATAGCAGAGCTTCAGACATAACATATAAGACAACAATCCAACCAAACAATAGCACAACAAGTCACAAAGCCATTACATAAAAGCTAGGATTAGTTACTACCTGGCTAGCTTAGCAGAACTCCACTATCCTTATTCTGCTTCCAGCTCCGCCAGAACTTCCTTACTTCCTTTTTCTCCTTTCTCTCTTCCCTTCCTTCTCCTTCTCTCTCTTCTTTCTCTCCCTTCTCCCTTCCATGCGTGAATGCAAGAATGGAATGGAGGGGGGTATTTATAATTGCCTTCAATGGCAATTCTGCAGTTTCTATGAACTTTGATCCTGCGGTCCTGGTTTTTCCTGGATTTTCCTATTTTCTTTAATTCCTCCTTTACTGCATCATGCATGACATCATTGGGACACCTCACCAGGACACCTCAGCGCCACATTTTCCACATGCTGAAATTCCTGGACACCTCAGCAGCTGACTCAGCATGCTGACTCACCGGTCCAGTGTCCTGCCTCGTACTACGTGTCCTTAGCTTTTTCTTCTGCCTTTATGTTTGCGCCATGTGTCATCTTACTGGCACCTGTCACGCCTTCCAATGCTATCCAGATAAATCCAGGACTTTATCTGATCACCTCCTCGATTATCGTGCCAACCGAGTAACTTTACTTTATTGAAACAACATTAAAATAATATTTTAATGCCACTTTTTCCCACATACTTCATGGGCTACGTTTTTGGGCTCTGGGAATGTTGTCTTGGATCCTGATCAAGCCCAAGTACTCTGATGGCTCAATTCCCAAGAAACAGCCCTTGGCAAATTACCAAAATACCCCTGGGTGCCCTTTCTTGCATTATTTTAACCCTAAGGGTAAAATCGTCATTTTACACCCTTCTGTACTCTGTCAGGGCATATACTGACTCTAAGTAACTTCATCTGTATATACCTTGGCTTCTGGGCCTGTCCAGAACTACCAAAATGCCCTCCATTCATCTGTTACACTTTTGTACAACACAGGGGCATTTTCGTAATTTCGCACTTTTCCGGGGTTCTGCCGGACACTGGCCCACCTATCAGTCCAAGGGTCTTCCTGGGCCTTTGTTGGCGCCATTATTGGGCCTTTCTGGGTCCAATACCTTTATGGCACGCATTACGAGGAATCTTCCCCGTTAATAATTATTGAATATTTTATCTATTATTCACCGTTTATACACATATCCGGACACCGGCTCCTTCTGTCCGATACACTGGCCTGCGGTGTTCAGGCATCCCTGTGAGTCATATCAGTCATCTGACTGAGGTCATCCGAACTCATTCAGTCCCCTTTCAAATACCGATAAATGTCCCTATCGGATCCCCGGAGGCCTCACACTCCCGTCTGGATTTTCTAATTTGCGAATAACTTTTTCTACAGGCCTCCTATCGGTATTCTGTCAGTTTCCCGACATCCGTCCCATAAGGACGTATCATCCTGTATTTTCTCACCTAGATCTGATATCCAGGATATCCGGTATGAATTTTTATAACTTTTGGACGATCAGTCCATTTCTGGCTATCTGGAGTCTTCAAAAATTCCTGTATTAAGCCAGATTACCGAGCGTCACTTGCTCTCTCTACCGGTGAAATCTGGGACTGAAATGCTGTCGGACAGTCCAAACCACTTCCGGCCTGACTTTCTTTAATTACAATTTAGCCCCAGGGAACTTTTCTTCTTTTCATTTAAGTCCCTTTTTATTTGGCTAAAATTACACTTAAGGACCCCACCTTTTTGTCTACTTTCCTTTTTGGCCTTGAAACTTTCCATAATTGCACTTAAGTCCTTTCATTTCCTTTACTAGGTCTAGGGCATTATTGTCTTTTCATATTTTACCAGAGTATCCTCTGGCCCTGGTCAACTATCCAGATACCCCTTCTTGACTGTCTAACCTTAGCCAAATGACCAAAATACCCTTTACTCATTCTTCAGTTATTCTATAACATAAGGGCATTTTCGTCATTTTGCATATTTTTCCCGGACACCGGCCCCCCTTACCACTGAACTGGTATTATGGGCTTGGGCCTTCCCTGGTGTCACTACGGGCCTTAGACAACACTGTATGGCCTCTGGCCATAGTCCGATCATCTCTATTCGGACTGCTCTTCCTTTACCGATTATAACTGTAATTTTCCATCTTCGAGAATTTTTACAGAAAAATCGGAACCTCAAATCAAAATTCTGTGACTCCTCATTCAATCCGGAATCCTTTTCTCTATCTCCCGGTATTTTCAGATATTTTATCCGGACCGGGCTGTTTTGGCCTGAAAAAGCACTCACGCGCACACTTTTCCAAAATGACCATTTTACCCCTGGTCATATTTCTAATTCTTTCATATACCTAGAGACCTCATATGCACATTTCACAGTTCAGTGAAATGATCAGCATAATTTTCTCTATTTTCTGGCAAAATATGGTACTTATCGGCTACCAGTCCGATCTTTCCTATAATTACGATTATGCCCTTGAATTCTCTTCCTAGCATTTCTAGGCCTAAAAATTGGGGTGTTATACTTGTCACATGCTCGGGCCTTTGAATCTCTGTTGTTGAACCTTCCGCAGAAATTTCCTCTATTTGGCCTCCTGTTCGGCCATGGTCGCTTTCTTTTCCTGTAGCTGCTACCACTTGCAGCTTCTTAGTTTTGATCGGCCTTGTCAGGAGCTGCTTGATCCCTATTTCCCGATCTGAATAGCATTCGGTGATTCATTCTATTCTCAACAATACGGCATGCCTCCACGGCCTTATTAAACTGGCTGTATTGTTGAGGAGTTAACTTCTCCTTTAGCGTGGAGTTCAACCCTCGAATCATCCTTTCCTTCATCCAGAGCTCATCATCCACTTGGCGTAGATAAGTGGAATATTGAGATAGCTGGATAAACTTAGCAAGGTATTCATCAAAATATCCTTTCTCTCCTTGTCTCAGTACAAGGAATTCGGCCTCTCTTTCATCTCTAACTGACTGAGGGAAATATTTTTCATAAAACTACTCAAAAAACACTTCCCAAGTGATCGGAATGTCTCTTGCTTGCAGAAGTAACTCAGTGTTCTTCCACCACCTGTCAGCATCTTTTTCTAGCTGATAGATGGCCATTTGCGCTTTGGTTTCAGTCGGGCAATCAAGGACCTTAAAGATCTTTTCTAGTCTGCTAATCCAATCCTCAGCTATCTACACCTCGAACGTTCCTTCAAACACTGGAGGATTATACTTGCAGAACCTGATCATCCATTGTTGGATGCTAGCTACATCCTCTCTCGGATCAACCTGTCTCTGGGGTTGTACCAGCTGCTGTTGTACTCTCTCTGGTTCTCTACCAGCCGCTCCTGAAGGCTCAGGTGGTCTTAGGTTGGTTACTGCTTCTGCTACTGCTGTAGCTATGGCAGTATCTCTCTCCTGCTCATTGCGTGCCTGAGCTGCCCGCATCTCCTCCATCATCTTTTGCTGTTGTTCTAATCGTTCTAAAATTATTTGATTAAGATTTCCAGCCTCTCTTGGTTCCTCTGCTGGAATAGTTCTTCTTGTTTGAACCATTTTGTTATACTATAAGGTAGAAAAAGAATGCGATAAATAACATAATTCATATTCCATTCCAAACATAGTATACATACAAGGTATGCGTATATGTCACAGTCATACATACACTACCATACTAGCCTTTTATACATCACATACATACATTGAGAACATTACCCTCTCTATCATACCCTAATCCTTCTTAAACTTTATTCTAATAAACTCTCCTACAAAGTAGATCCAGTCGGATATGGTACAATATGGTTCTTCGTCAAAGTATTGATCCAACTCTGTTCTCCAGGTAGGGGTAGTTGGCAACACATCATCTATAATCTCTAGCCAAAGCCTCAGGCTCAACACATTTGGATCCCAAGATTGATATATCGCCTTTACCCTCGTGATAAAATCCTGATAAACCGTATAATCTTGATCCACATCTCTGACCAAGGTCTGCCTCAGCTCATACAGCTATCGGGCTAACACTACTGATCTCTCAAATTGTTCTCCACTCAGGTTCCTCCCTGGTACCATCCCTATTATCAGATCTCCCAAAGATATCTCTACCAGTGTCACTCTGGGTCCTGGAATGTCTGAAACATATCCTGCTACACCTTCCTGGCCTGTCTCCATCCCAATGTCTACTATACCCGGGGGTACCGCATTTATTGGAACAGCAGGAATAGGACCTTCTATCACCAACTCAATCATAAGGTTTAATCCTACTGAGGAACTGTCCACTTCAGAGTCACTAACTACTGGAGGTATCCAAGGATCAAAATCATTATTCATTATCTCCTCTTCCGAACTATCCGAACTAGAGATCTCTGGTCTAGGATCCCATTGATTCACCGTGGTTTCGGATCCGGATCTATATCTAGCCATCCTGCAAACACTAACTTAGTGTCCATTATGACAGCTTTATCATGGTATATCTATCTATAAATCATCTATTCAGAGTATTTCCTAAGCCAGAATCTTTTGCTCTGATACCAAAATAAAACATCCTTACTTTTGTACGTCTTAGGGACCATTTGGTAGCATTTAGAACCACTTTCAAGGTCATTGAAGTCCAGTTTCTCAATCTGGAGTTTTAATCTTATAGAGTATTGTTCACTGTGTAAATTCCAGATGAGTGACCTGACTTTGAAAAATCATAACTAATTCCAGAAAAATTGAAATGAAGTGATTCAAATTGCTTCATGAAACTAATGCAATTATCTTTCAGGGAAAAATCACTAGTTAACTATTCCTTGACCGAGTCAATGTAGGTCAACGTTACAATTTTACTGTTCATCCAGCATTTTTTTCCCTGAATCCAGCATTCTGGTCCCAACTTTGATAATTTATATCTCCATGTGTAGATATCCAAATGAGGCATTCTATATATCAAATCGAATCTTAATATGTCTACTATTTACCATAAAAATATCATACAGTTATTCCTCCTTTTACTATTTTTAATTATAGATCAAACATCATCAAGTCACCACACATTACTGTTCATAGTGGTAAATTCCAGCACTCGACTTTGCATACATATGCATATATCCATCACATATCAGTCAAACATGCCAAACAATACCTATTATTAAGTAAGTCGTCATACAACAGAATATGTACAAAATTCTCATATTTCTATTACATCTTTCCTGCCTGAAATTCGGCAGTATAATCGCTACGCTTCGTCTTTAGAAAGTAACTGATCTGGTACCGATTCGGTAATTCCCATGAGAACTACTATTCTACGTAAGTACCCAGGAAAGACAAGATGAACCGGATAGGTCCACTCACTTCCAGCCTCCTTAGACAGTACCTACGTACACAGTACGTATCAGCTCCTTTCTTTACTATTGCTATCTTGTCATAATTTCGGCAGCATAACGGCGTCTCTTAAAATTCCCAAAATTTACTTCAGCATAACCTCCCCTGTAATGGGTTATTTATTGGGATGAGATTCGAGGGAATCTAAGTAGTAATTAATAATCATAACAATATATGTAATGCAGAGTGACAGTGCTTGCTTGTGATTGTGTACAGATAAGTATGCTGCGTGCTTCCATATTCAATAACATATGATCATAGCATTGTAATAGAGCTTCAGGCATAACATATAAGACAACAATCCAACCAAATAATAGCACAACAAATCACAAAGCCATTACATAAAAGCTAGGATTAGTTACTACCTCAAAAGCTTAGCAGAACTCTAGAATCTCTGTACTGCTTTCCACACCGCCAGAACTTCCTTTCTTCTTTTCTTCCTCTCACTTTCTCTCTCCAGAACCTCCTTATCTCTCTAAATCTTGCTCTTGGCTGTGAGAATGAATGGCAAAGGGGGGTATTTATAGTTTTGATGGATGACATTTTCGTAATTTCCAAGCACTCTGAACTTGTGGCCACCGTTTTTCTGGAATTTCTTATTTTCTTTATTCCCTTTACTGCATCATCATGACATCATCCCAAAGGACACCTCATGGGACACCTCATCCCTTACATTTCTCACATGGAAAAATTGAGAGAGCCAAGAAGCCTCTAAAAAATTTTCAGTCCAATCCGGTACCGGCCCGGTCCGTTTCTTTGAAAACTGGACTGTTTTCTGAATCTAATTTTTCTGAAAATCCATATTATGTCTTCTGACCTTAAATTAAGTATCTGGGTCCTTTATATCATTGACATTTTATACTGGGCCTAAACTCAATTACAGATCCCCTGTAAAATGACCAATATACCCCTGGATGCCCTTTCTTGCACTATCTTAACCCTAAGGGTAAAATCATCATTTTACACCTTTCTGTACCCTGTCAGGGCATATACTGACTCTGTTTAGCCTCACCTGTGTATATGTCTTGGCTTCTGGGCCTATCCAGAATGACCAAAATGCCCTCCATTCATGTATTATCCTTTAGTACAACACAGGGGCATTTTCATAATTGTGCACTGTTCCGGGGTTCTGCTGGACACTGGCCTACCTATCACTCCAAGGGTCTTACTGGGCCTTTGATGGCACCATTATTGCGACTTTCAAGGTCCATTACCTTTATGGCACGCATTACGAGGAATCTTTCCCCGTCAATGTTCATCGAGTATTTTAGCTATTATACACCGTTTATACACATCTCCAGACAACGACTCCTTTTACCAGATACATTGGCCTACTGTGTTTAGACATCCCTGTGGGTCATAACAGTCATCTGACTGAGGTCATCTGAACTCATTCAGTCCCTATTTAAATATCAATAAATCTCCTAATCGGATCCCCGGAGGCCTCACACTCCCGTCTGTATTTGCTAATTTGTGAATAACTTTTTCTACATACCTCCTATCGGTATTCTGTCAGTTTCCTGACATTCGCCCCATCAGGACCATCATCCTATAATTTCTTACTTATATCTAAAATTTAGGATATCCTGTAGGAATTTTTATAACTTTTAGACTATCAGATCAATTTTAGCTATCTGGAGTCTTGAAAAATTCCTGTATTAAGCTGGATTACCCAGCATCACTTGCTCTATCTACTGGTGAAATCTGGGACTGAAATGCTTTCGGGCAGTCCAAACCACTTCTGGCCTAACTTTCTTTAATTACACTTTGGCCCCAGGGAACTTTTCTTCTTTGCACTTAAGTCCCTCAAATTTGGTTAAAATTACACTTAAAGACCCCACATTTTTGTCTACTTTTCCTTTCTAGCCTTAGACTTTCCATAATTGCACTTAAGTCCTTTCCTTTTCTTTCTTTTTCAATTTAATCCCTTTCTTTACATAAATAACCACATCTTTTTCATGAAAAATAACTCATATATTCCATTCAATCTGTACATACAAATCAGTACAGAAAATTAGGGATATTACATCCAGTTGCGACGAGTAGCTAAGGAGGTTGCGACCAAATATTCCAGAGACAGTATCTGTGAACTTGAGTCGCGACGAATAGTTGAAGATTAGGTCGCGACCAGAAATGCCAGATGCAACCAGTGACTTCTCCAGACCTCCAGTTCCTTGCTCCACTGTTTCGGTTAAAGGGCTAATATGTTCTAACCCTACTTATCCTCACTCACACTCAAAAATTACCTCTCATACCTTAAGATTTTTAAATGATTTGCTCCTTACTGATAGTGCATGTATGAAAGAGAGTGCCCCAAGCACGTTGTAGTTAAAGACTAACCTCAGCTTGGTGCGACGCTTAAGGAAGTAGATGACAAATTGGGAAACCCACACAAGCTGGATAAGAGCAATTTTGAGGGATATACAAAGGATGTGAAGGAAATATCTCCTGAGCTTGTTACTGATACTTGCCAACCACAGTTGGGCAAGTTCAAGTTTAAAGAGGAAACATTCAAGACAAGCTTGGATGGGCTTCATGATATAAGTAGAGTGCATGATCCTGAGAAGTTAGAGTAGATAGAGAAGACAATAGGGATAACTTTCCAATCAAACAGCCATCTCTCAAAGCTTTATGAGTTCCCAGCGCCACCTTGATGGCCAGGTTGTCCCTTTCCTATCTCTTACCTTTTACAAGTTTTCCTAATGCTATATGCTTGATATTGTGGTTTGATGATTAGGAAAGGGATGATTCAGTAGGATAATTTTTATTTTTAGTTTATTTCTGTTTATTCTATGTTTTTTCTGTTTTGAATAACACCCCGTTACTATCCATGTGCTACATACTCATTGATTTTTCTCTGAAACACCTACACACTCACATGCATGACTTTACCCATCCTGTCATCTTCACTTTACTTGTATTGCTTTATATGACTTGAATGTGACTGTATGCCTAACAAGAAAATTTGCATTGAGTGATCAGATTACTTGTTATGTTGGAGCTAGATTTGATTGACTTTATAGAGTGCTGTGATTTATATAGTTCTGTTGACAGTGTGGACACTGTCAAGTTTAAGTGTGGGGAGGATATTTTTCAGTCTGTACTTTTAATGTAAAAAAAAATTCCTTCTTTTAATCCAATCTTTCATCACAAAACTTTTAGTTTTTTATCTTAATGTGTGATGAATTGATGAAAATTGGATCCCCACTTGAAACTAATTTGTTATTTACTAAAAAGGTGTTAGTATGAAATATTTTGGGACTTTGAAAACTATCACCTGATAGTCTCTGTGAAAACTGGTCGTGACATATGTGTTGTTTGGTCGCAACCGGAAATGGAATGTTTCACTTAACATGCTCTCTGTGAACTTCCATCCTGACCTATGTGCTTTATGATCGCGACAATACCTCTTTGCTAATTTACATCGCGACGTGAATACCTTCCTATCGCGACTGTTTCTCTCCATGTATTTGAGTCGCGACAGGAACCTTCCTAGGTCACGACCACATGTTTTGATAATTCTGAGCATGTAACCCTAGGAAAATTGGTTGCGAAGATCACTGTATTCAGTCTCGACCTACTTTTAAAAATATCCATTTACCTTCTCTTTGTCTTGTGCAACACTGTATAAAAGGGTCCCTTTTGAACTACTGAAATGCTCTTACAAATGATTCATTGCCCCTTATTTCAAAACCTTTTTATCTCCTAGAAACCATTGCCACCCTTGAATTTTTCTTTGAAAATCTTGGATATTGAATTTGAAACACCTAAGCTCTTGCCGTTAAATTTAGGATTATCACATGGTTCTAAGTGATTACCTTGAAACTTTTAAATCATTGTTTAGAGGGTTTTAAGTTATGATAAGCTTTTTAATGCCTAGTGAATGATGAACATTATTTGAGACTTTATCTTATGAGCAAATTAGATCAAAACCCTTGCTGGATGGATTCTCGGCCTTAAATTCTATATTGAGTGATTATTCAATTGGTTTATATCCTCTATAACTTGTCTTGGCTCTGAGTTGAGAATTACTTGCATATTTATGAATTGAACATGATAGAGGCATTCATTTCTAAACCCTTTTATCCCAAACACAAGCCCACTACATATTGTATCCTTAGTCACCCCCTTTGAGCCCATCACTTTTTCTTTTCATCATTTTTTATAGAAAGTCATATATGCATAAACATCATTTTGAAATAAATCTTCATTCATGTCAAAAATTCATTACTATTGTGTTGTTGTGCTACAGCTTTTGTGCATGAGGTGGCAAATAAAAAAAAGAGAAAAAGCATATTGCACTAAAAAAAGGGTGCAAGAAAAGATTGAAGAAAAGAAAACAAAAAGAAAAAAAAAGAGAAATGAGGAAGGCACCATTATCAACTCCTATTAGCACAATTATCATTTCTACATCTCTAGAGACATGAATTAAGGCTATATACTCATTGTTGAATGCATATAAAACTTTCTATCCTTCATATTCCATTCCACGTGGCCCATCTCCATCATTACAACCCTAAAAGACCTCTTAATTCTTTGCATAAGTGCTATATAGTTTGCTAAGATTTAGAGCCATTACAAGCTTATGGTAGGATATTTTCCAATTTGAATATGAGTGAAAGAACCCTAACATTGAGAGGAAACAGAGAGCTAAACACTTACATCCTTTGAGAGGATCTATTACACTCATATAGTTGAGGTTGATTTCGTTTAGTAGTTGATTACTTGGCATTGCTCACATTATAACTTTTGCATTCCCAAAAGATGGTGGATTAATTATTTTCAGGTCACACTATGGATTATGTTGTTATCTTGGATTTAATAGTGTTGTTCTAGGTGTGATTCATTTCTTTGTCCAGGAGTACAAAGGTTCAAGTGTAGGGGAATTGATAAGACACATTTTGTGTATTACATGATTGTGTGTCACATCCTCACTTTCCTAGCTTCATCTTCTCCAAACCAGTACCCTGTTATGTTTGGAAAAGATAGGGGTAAGATTTCGGGGGAAATCTCAATAGCAAATGGTACTATTCAATGTATACAAGATGAATGCAAGTGCATGACATGCCTTCTTTATCTTTCTGTAGCTTCCATTTGCATATTTTCATGCTCCATGCTTATCACTACTATGCACAACCATAAACTCATAATGGGCAGAGAATATATCATTCATCATCATCATCACATATCATAATCATATTAACACACAAGCATATACCTCATGCATACAAGAATGGGTAAGTCCACTACCTAGCATGTAGCCCTTCCTTTAGTCCTTAACCTTTGATCTCAGGTTCCACCTTTTCATAGGTCAGAGCCTATACATAGCATAATAATATTTCATTATTATCTTATCCAGCATAACTCCACTTAACTCTGACTTATCTTGAGATAATACCCCTATTCTGACCATCCCCTAACTTTCTTTCTATACACAGCTAACCTTATAAAGAGAGATATTTCTCTATTCTAACTATCTAATTTATAAAAACAATCCTCTATATTATTAAGAAGGGACTAGAATAATTTACTTACTTTATTCCTAAGCTTGCCGAGTCCCTAAGCTCCTTGGATTGCTCCTAACTCCGCCAAAACTCCTTCTTTCTCTTCCTTTTTTCTCTTTCTCTCTCTCTCTCTTCCTTTCTCTTCTTGGCAGTGGTGTGTGGAATGGAAGGAGAGGGTGAGGGGTATTTATAGGTGGAAGGAGGTGGAATGGATGGTACAGATCGAATCACGATCAGATCGCTTAGCTTCCTCAAGAAGCTTCGCCTGCATCATCGAGATAACACATCCTCCATAATGACTCATCAAAAGTGACATCATCAAGGGACACCTCACATGCTTAGGTGGTATAATGGTGGGGCTCTTGGAACATCTCACCAGCTGACTCAGCGCTTCCAAAGTATTCCAGAGTCTTATCCCAGAATGAACAGCTGAGATTGTGCCACGTGTCCTTAGCTTTTTCTTCTTCCTCTATGATCATGCCATATGATGCCTTATGGGTCCCTTTTATGCTACCACATGGCTTCCGGATAAGTCCAAAGCTTTATTTGATCAATTCCCCAGTTATCACTTCAACCAAGTAACTTTACTTTGCTGAAAACTCACTAAAATATTATTTTAATGCCATTTTAATCCACATATTCCTTGGGCTACGTTTTAAGATTCTTGGAATGTCATCTTGGGTCTCTGATCAAGCTCAAGTACTCTGATGGATCAATTCTCAAGAAATATCCCATGGCAATTACCAAAATGCCCTTGGTTCCTCTTTATTTACTTCAATGAGTCTAGGGATATTATTGTCTTTTCACACCTTACCAGAGTATTCCCTGACCCTGGTTAACTATCCAGATAACCTTTCTTGACTGTCTAAACTTAGTCAAATGACCAAAATACCCTTTACTCATTATTTACTTATTTTATAACATAGGGGTATTTTTGTCATTTTACACCTTTTTTAGACACTGGCTCCTTTTATCGCTGAACTGGTATCATGGGCCTGGGCCTCCCTTGGTGTCATTATGGGCCTCTGTGTGACGCCATCTGCGCTCATTCAGTCCCATTTTTCTTGCCGATTAATTTTTCAATCGGATATCGGGCGTTCACGAACTCCCGTCTAAATTCACTAATATGTGAATAACTTTTTCTACAGAACTCCTTTCGGGATTCTATCAGTTCCCTGGCCTCTGGCTTCACAAGACGCACATTCTTGTAATTTTTCACTTAACTTTTCATAATTACCTTTAATGGCCCACAACTTGTGTCTACTTTTATTTCTTACCATGGAACTTTTAAACTTTTCACTTTAGTCCCTTTCTTTTCTAAAATAACCATTATGCCCCTAGGGACTTTTACTATTTACACATAAGTCCTTGTACTTTCATTTATTTACAGTTTAGTCCCTAAAAACCCTCTGTATGTTTCTACGACTTCTGCTCAAAGGGGTCTGGTACCCTATCTTTTTTAGGCTACTTTCTGAGTCTCTAGGCTTAAAAATTAGGATATTACATTGTGCGTGGCAATGTCCTAATTAAAGGGTAAAATAGTAAAAGAACTCTTCCAAACTACACATATACTGTTATTTACTGATTTGGACTTTTACAGTGAGCTTTTATGTTGAATTGTATGTATTTTGGAAGAGAGCAAGGACAAGGAAAGAAATCACAAGTCGATGAAAGTCAAATCACGTTTTGTACTTTTTTGTCATGACCAAAGTGTCCTCCGGTCGAGACCTTGATTCTTCTGGAAGTTTTTCTGTGTTCACAGGTCGCGACCAAAAACATGGATCAGGTCACGACTAAAATGCGAAATCGCTGAAATTGCGCGTTTTGAATTAGGTCAAGCATAAATAAAAGGCGAGGCAAGCTGCCATCGAAGGGAGGCTGGTTTTAGACCTAATTAGGCTAAGAAGCAGTACTCACACATTCTCTAAAGATTAATTCGACAACCTACATGTATCTTCCATCTTTTCTAACACTTTCCACATATTTCTTCATATTTACCCTTCATCTTTCCATCGTTTATTCATGGCATCACACCTGAACAGCGATTACAGTGCAGCAGAACTCATGAGAGGCTAAATCCTTAGTCTCTTTGAAACATCCTTACTCTCCTAGC
Organism: Leucaena leucocephala; assembly: GCA_037074615.1. NCBI lineage: Eukaryota > Viridiplantae > Streptophyta > Magnoliopsida > Fabales > Fabaceae > Leucaena > Leucaena leucocephala. The sequence continues at coordinate 289,806 of JAYWLJ010000058.1, forward strand.
TCCATCTTCTCCAAACCAGCACCCTGTTATGGTTGGAAAAGGTAGGGGTGAGATTTCTGGGTAAATCTCAGTAGTAAACGGTACCATTCAATGCATACAGGATGAATGCAAGTGCATGATATGTGGTTCCTTTATCCTTGTTTAATTTTCATTTGCATACTTTTATGCTCTATGCCTATCACTATTATGCATAACCATCAACTTATAAACAGGTAGAGCATACATCATCACCACATATCATAGGCATATTAACACACAAGCATATTGTAACATCCCAGTTTTTAGGCCTAGAGATGCAGAGATAGCCTAAGATTAAGAGGCTACTAGACCCCTTTTTAGCAGAAGTTCCAGAGGAACGTAAAGAGTTTCAGGGACTGAGCTGCGAGTAAGTAAAGGTACGGGGACTTATGTGTAAACAGTGGAAGTCCCAAGGGGTAAATGCCATTTGGGGATGATGTAAAGGTCAAAGGTTCAAGAGTTGACCAGTTAGGTCACGATGATAAAGACGTTGATCGCGACGAGAGTGTATTATGGTCGCGACTAATATTGGCAGAGAGGCTTGGTCGTGATGGAGATGTATGTAGTGTCGCGATTAATGAGTAGAATAAGCCTAGTTACGACTAAAAAGTGATGTGGTCGCGACGAAAGACTATTATGGTCGCGACTAAAGAATGTTGTGGTCGCGACTAGTGAATGCTGTGGTCGCGACTAATGAACACAGAAGGTGTTAAGTCGCGATTAGATGATGATGAGGTCGCGATTAGTGACTAAAGTAGTGCCAAGCGTATGGGCCATGAGTTGAGAATGTCCAAAAGAGATAGTTACCCGGTTAGAGATAGACTGGAGGCAGGAGGCCAGATACAGGAAAGGTTATCTAGAAACTATGAGGTGGACTGATAAAGTATCCTCATGGGACCCACAAGATGCCACATGGCATTAGAGTGATGATTCAGTAACCTTTCAGTAGAGTAAAGTTACTCGGTTGGCACAAAAACTGAGGAGGTGATCAGATAAGTCTGGGACTTATCTGGATAGCATTGGGAAGCATGCAAGGTCTCTTCCAGGCGCCACATGGCATTAGTCTGGAGAAAGCAGATAAAGCTGAGGGCACATATTACGAGGCAAGAGACTGGACCGGTGAGTCAGCATGCTGAGGCGTCCAGGGATTTCAGCATGTGATAAATGTGAAGCTGAGGTGGCATGCTGAGGTGTCCTGATGATGTCATGCATGGTGCAGTAAAGGAGGAATTAAAGAAAATCGGAAATTCCAGGAAAAACTAGGACCGCAGGATCAGAGTTCATGGAAACTACGAAAATGCCATTGGAGGAGGTTATAAATACCCCCCTCATTTGCATTCACGCATGGCTTGAGTAAGGGAGAGAAAGAAGAGAGAGAAGGAGAAGGAAGGGAAGAGAGAAAGGAGAGAAAGGAAGTAAGGAAGTTCTGGCGGAGCTGGAAGCAGAATAGAGATAGTAAGGTTCTGCTAAGCTAGCCAGGTAGTAACTAATCCTAGCTTTTATGTAATGGCTTTGTGATTTGATGTGCTATTGTTTGGTTGGATTGTTGTCTTATATGTTATGTCTGAAGCTCTGCTGTAATGCTATGATCATATGTTATTAAGCATGGAAGCACGCAGCATACTTATCTGTACACAATCACAAGCAAGCACTGTCACTCTGCATTACATATATTGTTATGATTGTTGCTACTGAGATTCCCCCGAATCTCATCCCCATACATAACCCATTACAGGGAGGTTATGCTGAAGTGGATTTTGACAAAGCCAGGAGACGCCGTTATATGCCAGAGTTAAGACTGAACATCAGTATATGATAAGTACTGTGTACGTAGTGCTGTCTAAGGAGGCTAGAAGTGGACCTAGCCGGTTCATCTAGTCTTTCCTGGGTACTACGTAAAATGGTAGTTCTCATGAGGGGATTACCGAATCAGTACAGTTCAGTTCTTTGTACAGATGAAGCGTAGCGGTTATGCTGCCGGAGTTTAGGCAGAAAGAGATGTAATAGAGATAGAAAGATTATGTATATGTCTTGTTGTATATGCCATGTTGTATGACATTATGTTATTCAATGATAAATATTGTTTGGCATTTGCAATTTATGTATGTTAAAGTAAAGGGGAAATTCGTAGGTCCTGAGGCAGCAGTGTTCTGACCTCAGTTTGACCTAGTAAACGGAGGAGTCTTGCCACGAGATTTAGTGAGCCGGTAGTACACATTTGGGGCAATCCATGGATAGGTATTATGCCTCATTTGGATGTGTATAATGAGAGAAACCAGTTCTCAAAGTAAAGGTTCAGAATAAGGAACTTAGGAGTAAAAGTTCAATCTCTGGACTTAAGTTAAGCTAATATTGCTTCCGCAAGTGTACTCTGAGGAGTATAAAGGAGGATGTTTCACATATACATCAAGCATACAAGAATGGTATTTCCACTACCTGGCACGCAGCTTTCCTTAACCATTGATATGAGGTTCCACCTTTCCACAGGCCAAAGCCTATACATATCATAATAATATTTCATTATGATCTTATCCAGCATAACTCCACTTTTCTCAAGCTTATCTTAAGATAATACCCCTATACTGTCCATCCCCTAACTTTCTTTCTATCCACGTCTAACCTTATAGAGAGATATTCCTCTATTATGGCTATTGAATTCATAATAATACTCTAATTTATTAGAGCAGGGGCTAGAATGAATTACCTTATTCCCAAGCTCTTGAGGCTGCTCCTAGCTTAGCCAGAACTCCTTCTCCTTCCTTCCTTTCTCTCTTCCTTCCTCTCTTTCTCTCTTTCTCTTTCTCTCTCTTTCTTTCTCTTCTCATATTTATAGTGGAGGCAAAGTGAAATGGATGGACTAGATCAAATCTTGATGAATGGCTTAGATTGCTTTGCTTGCTCACCAAGTCTTGCTTACCTCATCATGATGACATCATCATTCTTCATGACTCATCACTTATGACATCATCATGGGACACCTTACACCATGACTCATCACTCATGACATCATGAAGGGACACCTCGCATGTTGACTCAGCGCTTCCAGAGAATTCTGGAGTCTTTTCCTGGAATGAGTGAAACATCCTGCCTTAGACTCCTCAGAGCACACCTGCGGAAGCTATACTGGCTGTACTGATTCAGTAATTCTCTCATTAGAACTACCATTCTACGTAAGTACCCAGGAAAGACTGGATGAACCGGCTAGGTCCACTCACTACTAGCCTCCTTAGACAGTACCTACGTACACAGTACGCATCATATCCTTTCTCCACTACTGCTATCTCTGCTGAAATTTCAGCAGCATAACAGCGTCTCTCAAAATTCTCAAAATCTACCTCGACATAACCTCCCTGAAATGGTTGTACAAGGTGGATGAGATTCGGGGGAATCTCAGTAGTAATAATCATAACAGTATATGTAATGCAGTGTGACAGTGCTTACTTGTGATTGTGTACAGATAAGTATGCCGCGTGCTTCCATACTCAATAACATATGATCATAGCATTGCAGTAGAGCTTCAGACATAACATATAAGACAACAATCAACCCAAACAATAGCACATCAAATCACAAAGCCATTACATAAAAGTTAGGATTAGTTACTACCTGGCTAGCTCAGCAAAACTCTACTATCTCTATTCTGCTTCCAGCTCCGCCAGAACTTCCTTACTTCCTTTCTCTCTACCTTTCCTCCTCCTTCTCTCTAATCTTTCTCTCTCCCTTCCCTTGCCATGCGTGAAGCCAAATGAAGCAAGGGGGTTTATATAGGGTTTCCCAATGGCATTTCTGTAATTTCCATGTCATCTGATCCTGTGGTCCTGGTTTTTCCTGGAATTTCCTATTTTCCTTTATTTCCTCCTGTACTGAATCACCAGGCCACCTCAGCATGCCACCTCATCGCCACATTTTCCACATGTCTAAATTCCCTGGACACCTCAGCAGCTGACTCAGCATGCTGACTCACCGGTCCAGAGTCTTGCCTCGTAATGCGTGTCCTAAGCTTTATCTGCTTCCTTCAGACCAGAGCTATGTGGCGCCTGGAAGAGACCTTGCACGCCTTCCAATGCTATCCAGATAAGTCCGAGACTTATCTGATCACTTCCTCAGTTTTCATGCCAACCAAGTAACTTTACTCTACTGAAAGGTCACCGAATCACTACTCTAATGCCATGTGGCATCTTGTGGGTCTCATGAGGATACCTTATCAGTCCATCTCATGGTTTCCAGATAACCTTTCCTGTATTTGACCCTCTTCCCCAGTTCTATCTCTAACTGGGTAACTATCTCATTTGGACCTTCACAACTCTTGGCCCACTAGATCTCATACGTCTAACACCACTTATAGTCACTAGTCGCGACCTAGCCATCATCTCATCGCGACACAACACCTTCTGTGTTCATTAGTCGCGACCATAACAGTCTTTCGTCCCGACCACAACATATTCTAGTCGCGACCCCATCACTTTCCAGTCGCAACCAGGCTCATTCTACTCATTAGTCGCGACACCACATACATATCCGTCACGACCAATCCGCTCTGCCAATATTAGTCGCGACCAATATACTTACTCGTCGCGACCAAAAGTCACCAATACATCTTTCTCATACTGTCTGCTTTCTTTCTTATGGACAACTCTACTGCTAGCAGTGTCCATTCCTTTCATATCTCACCCCATAGAATCTTAGCATAATTCTGGGGTCTATCTTATCTCACTTTCTTCTTATCCTTCATCCTAAGTTCTAGAAATTCTCTTTCAATAACTCATCCCCTCTTCGGGAGTCATTGTTAATTGAAAGGCTCGACAACCCTCCATATTAGGTTATCTTACACAGGAGCCAGCCCATATCAAGCTACCTGCAGAATTCGTAGGCTTAAGACTTAGGACATTCCTCCCATTCCTCATTTTGAACCTAGGTGAACTGTCCCGATTCTGTAGGTTAAAGACTTAACTCATCTTTACATCCTGAAGGACTTAGCTCATCCCTCGGATCCTACAAAATACAGGTAAATATCCGCCCATATCAGATTACTACCCTAGGACTACGGGTTTAGCAGCCTGCCCATATCAGACTACCTCCCAGCTCAACTAGACCCAAAAATTGGGATGTTACAATTCTCCTCCCCTTTAAGAAATTTCGTCCTCAAAATTTCAAGGAATACCTCATCTTTCCTGAAGAGAACTTCTTACTGATCTATATAACTATGTGATTCTTATAACGCAGTCATATCTATAACCAGTAAGATCATCCCTCTCTGTCTTATTCGCACTCCAGTGATGGTCTAGAGGAGCAACAGCTTGGTCCCCAGACCTTCCACATGGATTCTTAGCAACTAACATCTCTCATTATAGTTGCTTACAGCTATCTATGTCCTAACCCCTCATACAGCAACCTCATCACTGAGCTAAGACAGATTTATTATCTTACTAATTATTTCTCATAACTCGTTATAATAACCACATTCTCTAGATCAGAAAAGAACTCTTCATCATCCACATCATCATCTAGGCATATAGTTCCTTACAGCTCAGTCGCCCTTACAGTTATGGTTCCTCTTAACCATTCTTAGGGTCGACCTCAGGGAAATTGGAGACTCTGTCTGTGGTAAGAGCAAACACCTTTCCTAGGGATGTCAGCATTCGTAGGTAACTCTCGCCAAGTGGCCTTTCTCTCACCACTGCATTGCCCTGCTCGATACTCCTATGTGCCATGGCTCACCACTTTGACATCTCTACTCTCCAACCTGATCTTCACCTTGATCAGACCCCTGCCTAAACTATTGCCTCTTTCTCTTGCTATTGGCTTCACAACTTGAGCTACCTCCCAGAGTACTCTTAGCCAATACTTCTTTACCTCTTTCTCTTGATCCTAGCGAACTTCACTCGCATGGATCTCATTCATCATCTCTTACTATCATTTCTATCCTCTAGGGTACTCTACCCTAGGTTTACTACTTCTCTGTGATGGAATCCCTCTGCTTAGGGAACATCAGCCCATCACATCTCTAGCCTTAGGCCATGTCCTAGGCTCATTACTAGGTAAACATCATTCTAGCTCTTAGCTTTTCTATTCAACCCAGCTGAATAAAACCTTTACAATGTAGATCTACTCCTAGTTAGCACATAGAGGATCTACCGCATTCTAACTAGCTTATCATTAGATCTCTGTCCTTTAGTCGCGACCTAAATCCTCTCACGTCATGACCTGGACCCCTTTGCACACTAGCCGCGCACTGCCTCGTTACTCGTCGCGACCATAGGCCTCTTCACGTCGCAACCTTAACTCTTCAGTCGTGACACAAGACCTTTCTCATCGCAACCTCAGCTCTCTGCCATACACCGTCGCGACATGGCAACATACTCGTCGCGACCAACAATATCTGTCGCGACCTAAACTACATTAGTCGCGACCTGAGTGCTATACTCTCGTACTCAAGGGCAAATACTCTATCAGAGCATCACTAAGCCAGAACCTTCTGTTCTGTGCCAGAATCTTATGCTCTGAACCAGAGTCCTTTCTGGTCTATGCCAGAACCTATTGCTCTGATACCAAAATGAAACATCCTGCCTTAGACTCCTCAGAGCACACCTACGGAAGCTATACTGGCTGTACTGATTCGGTAATTCTCTCATTAGAACTACCATTCTACGTAAGTACCCAGGAAAGACTGGATGAATCGGCTAGGTCCACTCACTACCAGCCTCTTTAGACAGTGCCTACGTACACAGTACGCATCATATCCTTTCTCCACTACTGCTATCTCCACCAAAATTTAGCAGAATAACGGCGTCTCTCAAAATTCTCAAAATCTACCTCGACATAACCTCCCTGAAATGGTTGTACAAAGTGGATGAGATTCAGGGGAATCTCAGTAGTAATAATCATAACAGTATATGTAATGCAGTGTGACAGTGCTTGCTTGTGATTGTGTACAGATAAGTATGCCGCGTGCTTCCATACTCAATAACATATGATCATAGCATTGCAGTAGAACTTCAGACATAACATATAAGACAACAATCCAACCAAACAATAGCACATCAAATCACAAAGCCATTACATAAAAGTTAGGATTAGTTACTACCTGGCTAGCTCAGCAGAACTCTACTATCTCTATTCTGCTTCCAGCTCCGCCAGAACTTCCTTACTTCCTTTCTCTCTTCCTTTCCTCCTCCTTCTCTCTAATCTTTCTCTCTCCCTTCCCTTGCCATGCGTGAAACCAAATGAAGCAAGGGGGTTTATATAGGGTTTCCCAATGGCATTTCTGTAATTTCCATGCCATCTGATCCTGTGGTCCTGGTTTTTCCTGGAATTTCCTATTTTCCTTTATTTCCCCCTGTACTGCATCACCAGGCTACCTCAGCATGCCACCTCATCGCCATATTTTCCACATGTCTAAATTCCCTGGACACCTCAGCAGCTGACTCAGCATGCTGACTCACCGGTCCAGAGTCCTACCTCGTAATGCATGTCCTAAGCTTTATCTGCTTCCTTCAGACCAGAGCTATGTGGCGCCTGGAAGAGACCTTGCACGCATTCCAATGCTATCCAGATAAGTCCGAGACTTATCTGATTACTTCCTCAGTTTTTGTGCCAACCAAGTAACTTTACTCTACTGAAAGGTCACCGAATCACTACTCTAATGCCATGTGGCATCTTGTGGGTCTCATGAGGATACCTTATCAGTCCACCTCATGGTTTCCAGATAACCTTTCCTGTATCTGACCCTCTTCCCCAGTTCTATCTCTAACTGTGTAACTATCTGTAATATCCTTAATTTTCTGTACTGGTTCCTATGTACAGAATAAATGGAATATATGAGCTCTGTTTCAGGAAAAAGATGTGGTCCTTTATGTAAAGAAAATGATTAAATTGCAAAAGAAAGGAAAAGAAAGGACTTAAATGCAAATATGGAAAGTTTAAGGTAAGGAAGGAAAGGTAGACAAAAATGTGGGGTCTTAAAGTGTAATTTTAGCCAAATTAAGGGACTTAATTATAAAGAAGGAAAAGTTCCCTGGGGCTAAAGTATAATTAAAGAAAATAGGCCAGAAGTGGTTTGCACCGCCCGACAGCATTTCAGTCCCAGATTCTACCCGAAGGTAGGGTAGGTGACGCCGGGTAACCAAGCCTAATACCGGAATTTTTGAAGACTCCAGATAGCCAGAAATGGACTGATCGTCCAAAAGTTATAAAAATTAATACCGGATACCCTAGGTTTCAGATATAAGTGAGAAAATACAGGATGATGTACCCTTATGGGGCGGATGTCGGGAAACTGACAGGATACCGATAGGAGGTCTGTAGGAAAAGTTATTCACAAAATAAAAATTCCAGACGGGAGTGTGAGGCCTCCAGGGATCCGGGTTGGAGATTTATCGGTATTTTTAAAGGGGCTAAATGCGATCGAACGACTTCGGTCAGATGACCGTTATAAGCCCCAAGGATGCCTGAACACAGTTGGACACTGTATCTGGGGAAAAGAGCCGGTGTCCGAAAAAGGTGTATAATCGGTAAATAATAGTTAAAATATTCAATGAACTGTGTTAAAGGAAGATTTCTCGTAATGCGTGCCATACAGGTAATGGACCCAGGAAGCCCAAAAATGGCGCCATTAGAGGCCCAATAAGACTCTTGGACTGATAGGTGGGCCAGTGTCCAGCATATCCCCGGAAAAGTGCGAAATTACGAAAATGCCCCTATGTTGTACAAAAAGGGCAGCAGATGAATAAAGGGTATTCTGGTCATTTTAGACAGACCCAGAGGTCAAGACATGTCTAAATAAGGTTGACTAGAGCCAGTATAAGCTTTGACCGAGTCCAGAAAGGTGTGAAATGACAATTTTGCCCTTAGGGTTAAAATAGGACAAGATAGGGCACCAAGGGCATTTTGGTCATTTCGCAGGGGATCTGTAATTGAGTCTGGACCCAGTATTAAAAAGCTAATGATATAAAGGGTCTAGATACTAAATGTGAGGTCAGTAGACATAAAAAGGATCTTCAGAAACATCAGGTGCAGAAAACAGCACGTTTTTCGAGGCGATGGACCGGGCCGGTACCGGAGTGGATCGGAAAGCTTCCGGAAGGCTCTAGCTCCCTCTCAATTTCGCCATGTGAAGAATGTGGGAGGTGAGGTGTCCCATGAGTTGGCATTGAGTGATGTCATGCATGATGCAGTAAAAGGAATAAAGAAAAATAGGAAATTCAGGAAAAACCAGGACCACAGGATCATAAGTCTTCAAAATTACAAGATTGCCATTGCTCAACACTATAAATACCCCCCCCTTACCCCTTCATTTCGGTGCAAGCAAGAAAGAGAGGAAGAAAGAAGTTCTTGAGAGAGAAAGTGAGAGAAAGAAAGAAGTAAGGAAGTTCTGGTGAAGTTGGAAGTAGTAGGGAAGTTCTAAAGCACTGCTTTTGAGGTAACAACTAATCCTAGCTCTTATGTATTGTCTTTGTGATGTGTTGTCTTGTTTGGTTGATTGTTGTCCTATATGTTATGCTTGAAGCTCTATTCCAATGCTATGATCATATGTTATTGAATATGGAAGCATGCAGCATACTTATCTGTACACAGTCACAAGCAAGCACCGTCACTCTGCATTACATATTTTGTTATGATTATTGTTACTGGGATTCTTTTGAATCTCATTCCCAAACATAACATTACATGGGAGGTTCTGTCAAAATAAAATTTGGAAATCTTAAGAGACGCCGGTAGGCTGCCGGAATTCCGGCAACGAAGACGGAACAAAGAAAGGAACTGATACGTACTGTGTACGTAGTGCTGTCTAAGGAGGCTGGAAGTGAGTGGGCCCAGAAGGTTCATCCAGTCTTTCCTGGGTACTACGTAGAATGGTAGTTCTCACAAGGGAATTACCGAATCGGTACAACATCGGTTACTTTCTAGAGAAGAATTGTAGCAGTTATGCTGCCGGATTTTAGACAGAGAAGGATGTAATAAAATATGAGAGAGTGAATCATGCACTGATATATAACAGTTGATTATTTGACATTAATTGTTATCTGGCCTGTATGACTGATATGTGTTGGTTGTATGCTTGGGTTTGTAAAGACTAAATGCTGAAAATAGGCTCAGTGAACAGTAACTCGTGAAGACCCATTCATGTTTGATAAATCATTAAAAATAGTAAATGATTGAATTAATGTACGAAATTTTTAGGGTATAAAGTAGACCTACTAATATTTAATTTGATATATAGAATGTCTAATTTGGATGTATACACGAAAAGATATAAATGGTTAAAGTTGGGACCAGAATGCTGGATTCAGGAGAAAGTCATTGGATGAACAGTAATATTTGAACGTTGACCCACGTTAAATTTGTCAAGGATTGGTCAACCAATGATTTGTCCCTGAAATATATTTGAGTTATCTTCATGTAGCAATTTGAACCACTTCATTTCGATTTTTCTAGAATTAGTTATGAATTTTCAAAGTCAAGTCACTCATCTGGAATTTGCCATAGTGAACAGTACTCGATATGAATAAAATTCCAGATTAAGTGTTTAGACTTCAATGACCCTGAAAGTGGTTTAAGTGCTACTGAATGGTCCCTAAGATATATAAAAATAAGGATGTGACATTTTGGTATCAGAGCAAAGGATTATGGCTTAAGAAATGCTCTGAGTAGATGATTTATAGAAAGATATACCATGATAAAACCGTCATAATTGACACTAAGTTAGTGTTTGCAGGATGGCTAGACATAGATTTGGGTCTGAAACTACAGTAAACCAATGGGAATTAAGACCAGAGGTCTCTAGTTCAGATAGTTCAGAAGAAGAGATAGTAAGCAATGATTCTGACCTCTGGACACCTCCAGTAGCTGGTGATTCTGAGGAGGATAGTTCCTCGGTAGGATCAAACTTTCCAATTGATGATCAGGAGGTGATGATAACAGAAGGCCCTATTCCTGCCATTCCCATAAGTGCGGTACCCTTGAATATAACAGACAGTTCAGGATCCAGTCAAGTACGTGTTCAGAGTAATGCGCCAGATCCCAGTAGGCCCGAAGTGACTATAGTAGAAATGTATTTGGGAGGTTTAATCGTAAGAATGGTCCCAGGGAGAAACCTGAGTAGAGAGCAACTTGAGAGCTCGGTAGCATTAGCCCGACAACTATACGAGTTGAGGCAGACCCTGTTTGAAAACATAGATCAAGATTACTCGGTCTACCAGGAGTTTATCACAAGGGTGAAAGCCATATATCAAGCCTGGGATCCAAATGTGTTAACCATGGGGCTTTGGCTAGAAATTATGAATGACGTATTGCCAAAGACTCCTACCTGGAGATCGGAGTTGGACCAGTATTTTGATAGAGAATCATATTGTACCATATCTGACTGGATCTACCTAGTAGGAGATTATATTAGAATGAAGTTTAAGAAAAATTAGAGTAATATTTCTAATGTATAAAAGACTAGAATGGTACTGTGATATGTACATATACTCTGTATGTATATTATGTGTGAAATGAAATGAAAAGGAATTATGTTATTTATCGTATTCCCTTCTGTTTTTAAGTATAACAAAATGGTACGAACGAGGAGAACTATTCCAGCTGAGGAACCCCGAGAGGCTGGAAACTTTAATCAAATGATTCTAGAACGATTAGAACAGCAACAAAAGATGATAGAAGAAATGAGAGCTGCTCAAGCACGAAATGAACAAGAAAGAGATGCTGCCATAGCCGCGGCAGTAGCAGCAGCTGTAAATAATTTAAGACCGCCAGAGCCTTCAGGAGCAACTAGTAGAGAACCTGAAGAAGTACCACAGCAGGCGGAACAGCCCCAGAGAAGGGTTGAATCAAGGGAGGAGGCAGTTGGCATCCAGCAATGGATGGTGCGATTTTGCAAACACAATCCTCCCATATTCGAAGGGACATTTGAAGTACATGTAGCAGAAAATTGGGTCAGCAGATTAGAGAAGATCTTTAAGGTCCTCGACTGCCCGACTGAAACCAAGGCCCAAATGGCCATCTATCAATTGGAAAAGGATGCGGATAGATGGTGGAAGAATACAGAGTTACTTCTCCAAGCAAGAGATATTCCAGTTACCTGGGAAGTATTTCTTGAGCAATTTTATGAGAAATATTTTCCTCAATCTGTCAGAGATGAAAGGGAGGCTGAATTCCTTGTGCTGAGGCAAGGAGAAAAAGAATCTTTTGACGAATATTTGGCCAAGTTCATCCGGCTATCTCAATATTCAACTTACCTACGCCAAGTGGATGACGAACGCTGGATGACAGAAAGAATGATTCGAGGGCTGAATTCTATGTTAAAGGAGAAGTTAACTCCCCAACAATACAGCCAGTTCAATAAGGCTGTGGAAGCATGTCGAATCGTTGAGAACAGCATGAATCATAGAATGCTGTCCAGATCTGGGAGTAAAGATCAAGCGACTCCTGATAAGGCCGGACGGAATCAAGAAGCGGCCAGTGGGAGCGGCTATAAGAAAAGAAAGCGCCCGTGGCAGACCAAGAGGCCTAATAGGGGAAATTTCCGCGGAAGATCCAGTAACAGGGATCCAAAGGCCCCAGTATGTGAAAAGTGTGGAAAGAATCATGGTGACAGACCATGCTTGATGGGCCAGAATGTATGCTATACCTGCGGAAAGCCCGGACATTTTTCCAGGGAATGTCCTCAAGCTATAACTGATCCAAGGCCAAGGACGGCGGGACGAGTGTTTGCACTCACTAGAGAGGATGCTCAGCGATCATCTGAGATGATCCAAGGTACAATCTATCTCAATGATCATGCTGTGACTGCCCTATTTGATTCGGGTGCAAGTCATTCCTTTATATCTTATGAATGTGCTAAATGCCTAGGCCTTCTGATCAGCAAGTTACGTTATGATATACAGGTGAAAACCCCCACCAACGCTAGGGTGATCACATCTGATGCCTGTCTAAATAGTGTGGTGCGTTATGAGCACTGCAGTACCACCCTGGACCTGATCTGTATGCCTTTCCAGGAGATTGAGGTCATACTCGGTTTAAATTGGTTATCCTCCAATAATGTGATGTTGGACTGCAGAAACAAGACCCTAGTTCTTGGTCCAAAGATCACTGATCGGAGCTTAGAAGTACAACTGAACTTCGTGACAGAGGCTCAGGCAGAAAAATGTCTACGGAAAGGATGTCAGGGATATGTGGTATTCTTTTCTGTTCAAGCAGAAGTGGAGGAAGGCATCGAGGAGGTTCCTGTAGTCAATGAATTTCCTGAAGTCTTTCCAAAGGAGATTCAGGGATTGCCTTCGGAGCGTGAAGTGGAGTTTGCGATCGACATTGTACCTGGAGCTAGACCAGTATCAAAAGCCCCATACAGGATGGCTCCCAACGAAATGATGGAACTGAAGAAGCAAATTGAGGAGCTATTGGAGAAGGGTTTTATACGACCCAGTGTATCGCCATGGGGTGCTCCAGTACTGTTTGTCAAGAAGAAAGATGGTAGCTTAAGGCTGTGCATTGACTACAGGGAATTAAATAAGCTTACAGTTAAGAACAAGTATCCTCTTCCCAGAATTGATGACCTGCTAGATCAATTGGCAGGAGCGAGCTTATTCTCCAAAATTGACTTGAGATCTGGCTACCATCAACTAAGGGTCAAGCCAGATGATATTCCAAAGACGGCGTTCAGAACGCGCTACGGACATTTTGAATTGTTGGTGATGCCTTTTGGACTAACCAATGCACCTGCTATTTTCATGGACTATATGAACCGGATTTTCAGGCCTTATCTAGATCAGTTCGTTGTGGTCTTTATTGATGATATTCTGGTGTACTCCAAATCTCCAGAGGAGCATGAAAGGCATTTGAGGATTGTTCTTGGTACCCTTAAAGAGAAGAAGCTCTATGCTAAGCTGAGTAAGTGCGAGTTTTGGCTTTCAGAAGTCAAATTTCTCGGTCATGTCATATCCCGAGACGAGGTAGCTGTGGATCCTAGCAAAGTTGAAGCAGTTTTGAGCTGGGAACAGCCAAGGACAGTGACAGAGATTAGAAGTTTTCTTGGCCTAGCAGGGTACTACAGACGATTCATTCAAGACTTTTCTCGAATTGCCTTACCACTTACCAAGCTGACCAGAAAGAATCAGCAGTTTAAGTGGGATGAGAAGTGCGAGGCTAGCTTCCAGCAGTTGAAGCAGAGATTAACGACTACTCCCGTGCTGATTATTCCAGACCCAACTCAGACTTATGTAGTCTACACTGATGCTAGCAAGCAGGGGCTGGGATGTGTGCTTATGCAGCAAGGTCGAGTAGTAGCCTACGCCTCTCGGCAGTTAAAGCCACATGAAGAGAATTATCCCACTCATGATCTGGAGCTTGCGGCGGTGGTCTATGCCCTGAAGATATGGAGGCACTATTTATACGGAGCAACGATAGAGTTGTTTTGCGACCACAAAAGCCTGAAGTATCTGCAGGATCAGAAGGAGTTGAACATGAGGCAGCGGCGATGGATGGAATTGTTAAAAGATTATGACTTCCAGATTAAATACCATCCAGGAAAAGCCAATGTGGTAGCTGATGCCCTGAGTAGAAAGGTGGTGCAGGTTGCATACATGATGATCAAGGAATTGGAACTGATAGAAGATATGCGCGACTGGAGCCCTCTATATCAAATGCAACTGACGGAGAATCCTTTTGGAGGAGTTCATGTCAAATCTTGCATAGAAGATGAGATTAAAGGGGCTCAGGAACAGGATAAGCTCGCAGCAATATTCAAAGACAAGCTGGAGAAAGGGAAGACAAGGAATTTTGAGATGTCCCCAGACGGATTGCTACAGTTTAGGGGAAAACCCTATATCCCAAATATTGGGGGATTAAGGGAAAGGATTCTTGAGGAAGCACATAAAAGCCGATATACGGTACATCCAGGTATGACCAAAATGTACCATGATGTTAAAAGGTTATTCTGGTGGCCTGGACTGAAGAAAGATGTTGTAGCTTACGTATCTAAGTGCTTAACCTGCCAGAAAGTGAAAGTTGAACATCAAAAGCCAGCAGGAACGTTGCAGCCTTTAGATATCCCTGAGTGGAAATGGGATGGGATTGCCATGGACTTTGTGGAAGGACTACCCTTGACACCAAGTAGACATGATGCGGTTTGGGTAGTAATCGATCGACTGACAAAGTCAGCACATTTCCTGGCAATCAATAAGAGAGATTCTCTAGAAAAGCTGGCAAAGCTGTATATAAAGGAGATCGTTAGGCTCCATGGTATCCCAAGCAGCATTGTGTCTGATAGAGATCCTCGATTTACTTCAAGTTTCTGGAGGGCTCTACAGGAAGAAATGGGCACTACTCTCAGATTCAGTACAGCTTATCATCCTCAGACAGATGGTCAATCTGAAAGAACAATACAGACGTTAGAGGATATGCTGAGAGCATGTGTCCTAGATTTCAAAGGCAGCTGGGATATCCATTTACCCCTTATAGAGTTTGCATATAGAGTTTGCATATAACAATGGTTATCAGGCCAGTATACAGATGGCACCTTTTGAAGCACTCTATGGACGGAAATGTAGATCCCCCTTATGCTGGCTAGAGTTGAGCTAGAGAAGAATGCTTGGTCCGGATATAGTGGATCAAACTGCAGAACAAGTTGCGGTAATTAGAAAACGATTGTTGACGGCTCAAAGCAGACAGAAGAGCTATGCAGATGTCAGAAGGAAGCCGTTGGAGTTTGAAGAAGGAGAACATGTATTCCTTAAGTTAACTCCAACCACAGGAGCCGGACGATCGATTAAGGTAAAGAAGTTGCATCCAAGATACATCGGGCCATTCCAGATTCTCTCAAAGATAGGAGCAGTAGCCTACAAGTTGGCTCTTCCTCCAAATCTCAGCCAGATACATGATGTGTTCCATGTTTCTCAATTAAAGAAGTATATTCCAGATCCATCTCATGTGATAGAGCAAGATGAGGTCGCACTGCGAGATGACTTGACCTATGAGGTTGGACCGGTACGAATTACTGATAGAAAAGTCAAGCAGTTGCGGAATAAGCAAATTCCTTTAGTTAAAGTGATCTGGAAAGGCTTGACTGAACAAGAGGCTACATGGGAAACAGAAGAAAAGATGAGAGAAAAGTACCCTGAATTATTTGTATAGGATAGATGTAATGTCAATTTCGGGGACGAAATTTATTTTTAGGGGGAGAGAAATGTAATATCCTTAATTTTCTGTACTGGTTCCTATGTACAGAATAAATGGAATATATGAGCTCTGTTTCAGGAAAAAGATGTGGTCCTTTATGTAAAGAAAATGATTAAATTGCAAAAGAAAGGAAAAGAAAGGACTTAAATGCAAATATGGAAAGTTTAAGGTAAGGAAGGAAAGGTAGACAAAAATGTGGGGTCTTAAAGTGTAATTTTAGCCAAATTAAGGGACTTAATTATAAAGAAGGAAAAGTTCCCTGGGGCTAAAGTATAATTAAAGAAAATAGGCCAGAAGTGGTTTGCACCGCCCGACAGCATTTCAGTCCCAGATTCTACCCGAAGGTAGGGTAGGTGACGCCGGGTAACCAAGCCTAATACCGGAATTTTTGAAGACTCCAGATAGCCAGAAATGGACTGATCGTCCAAAAGTTATAAAAATTAATACCGGATACCCTAGGTTTCAGATATAAGTGAGAAAATACAGGATGATGTACCCTTATGGGGCGGATGTCGGGAAACTGACAGGATACCGATAGGAGGTCTGTAGGAAAAGTTATTCACAAAATAAAAATTCCAGACGGGAGTGTGAGGCCTCCAGGGATCCGGGTTGGAGATTTATCGGTATTTTTAAAGGGGCTAAATGCGATCGAACGACTTCGGTCAGATGACCGTTATAAGCCCCAAGGATGCCTGAACACAGTTGGACACTGTATCTGGGGAAAAGAGCCGGTGTCCGAAAAAGGTGTATAATCGGTAAATAATAGTTAAAATATTCAATGAACTGTGTTAAAGGAAGATTTCTCGTAATGCGTGCCATACAGGTAATGGACCCAGGAAGCCCAAAAATGGCGCCATTAGAGGCCCAATAAGACTCTTGGACTGATAGGTGGGCCAGTGTCCAGCATATCCCCGGAAAAGTGCGAAATTACGAAAATGCCCCTATGTTGTACAAAAAGGGCAGCAGATGAATAAAGGGTATTCTGGTCATTTTAGACAGACCCAGAGGTCAAGACATGTCTAAATAAGGTTGACTAGAGCCAGTATAAGCTTTGACCGAGTCCAGAAAGGTGTGAAATGACAATTTTGCCCTTAGGGTTAAAATAGGACAAGATAGGGCACCAAGGGCATTTTGGTCATTTCGCAGGGGATCTGTAATTGAGTCTGGACCCAGTATTAAAAAGCTAATGATATAAAGGGTCTAGATACTAAATGTGAGGTCAGTAGACATAAAAAGGATCTTCAGAAACATCAGGTGCAGAAAACAGCACGTTTTTCGAGGCGATGGACCGGGCCGGTACCGGAGTGGACCGGAAAGCTTCCGGAAGGCTCTAGCTCCCTCTCAATTTCGCCATGTGAAGAATTTGGGAGGTGAGGTGTCCCATGAGTTGGCATTGAGTGATGTCATGCATGATGCAGTAAAAGGAATAAAGAAAAATAGGAAATTCAGGAAAAACCAGGACCACAGGATCATAAGTCTTCAAAATTACAAGATTGCCATTGCTCAACACTATAAATACCCCCCCCTTACCCCTTCATTTCGGTGCAAGCAAGAAAGAGAGGAAGAAAGAAGTTCTTGAGAGAGAAAGTGAGAGAAAGAAAGAAGTAAGGAAGTTCTGGTGAAGTTGGAAGTAGTAGGGAAGTTCTAAAGCACTGCTTTTGAGGTAACAACTAATCCTAGCTCTTATGTATTGTCTTTGTGATGTGTTGTCTTGTTTGGTTGATTGTTGTCCTATATGTTATGCTTGAAGCTCTATTCCAATGCTATGATCATATGTTATTGAATATGGAAGCATGTAGCATACTTATCTGTACACAGTCACAAGCAAGCACCGTCACTCTGCATTACATATTTTGTTATGATTATTGTTACTGGGATTCTTTTGAATCTCATTCCCAAACATAACATTACAGGGGAGGTTCTGTCAAAATAAAATTTGGAAATCTTAAGAGACGCCGGTAGGCTGCCGGAATTCCGGCAACGAAGACGGAACAAAGAAAGGAACTGATACGTACTGTGTACGTAGTGCTGTCTAAGGAGGCTGGAAGTGAGTGGGCCCAGAAGGTTCATCCAGTCTTTCCTGGGTACTACGTAGAATGGTAGTTCTCACAAGGGAATTACCGAATCGGTACAACATCGGTTACTTTCTAGAGAAGAATTGTAGCAGTTATGCTGCCGGATTTTAGACAGAGAAGGATGTAATAAAATATGAGAGAGTTAATCATGCTGATATATAACAGTTGATTATTTGACATTAATTGTTATCTGGCCTGTATGACTGATATGTGTTGGTTGTATGCTTGGGTATGTAAAGACTAAATGCTGAAAATAGGCTCAGTGAACAGTAACTCGTGAAGACCCATTCATGTTTGATAAATCATTAAAAATAGTAAATGATTGAATTAATGTACGAAATTTTTAGGGTATAAAGTAGACCTACTAATATTTAATTTGATATATAGAATGTCTAATTTGGATGTATACACGAAAAGATATAAATGGTTAAAGTTGGGACCAGAATGCTGGATTCAGGAGAAAGTCATTGGATGAACAGTAATATTTGAACGTTGACCCACGTTAAATTTGTCAAGGATTGGTCAACCAATGATTTGTCCCTGAAATATATTTGAGTTATCTTCATGTAGCAATTTGAACCACTTCATTTCGATTTTTCTAGAATTAGTTATGAATTTTCAAAGTCAGGTCACTCATCTGGAATTTGCCATAGTGAACAGTACTCGATATGAATAAAATTCCAGATTAAGTGTTTAGACTTCAATGACCCTGAAAGTGGTTTAAGTGCTACTGAATGGTCCCTAAGATATATAAAAATAAGGATGTGACACTATCTCATTTGGACCTTCACAACTCTTGGCCCACTAGATCTCATACGGCTAACACCACTTATAGTCACTAGTCGCGACCTAGCCATCATCTCATCGCGACACAACACCTTCCGTGTTCATTAGTCGCGACCATAACAGTCTTTCGTCGCGACCACAATATATTCTAGTCGCGACCCCATCACTTTCCAGTCGCAACCAGGCTCATTTTACTCATTAGTCGCGAAACCACATACATATCCGTCACGACCAATCCGCTCTGCCAATATTAGTCGCGACCAATATACTTACTCGTCGCGACCAAAAGTCACCAATACATCTTTCTCATACTGTTTGTTTTCTTTCTTATGGACAACTCTACTGCTCTAAGTGTCCATTCCTTTCATATCTCACCCCATAGAATCTTAGCATAATTCTGGGGTCTATCTTATCTCACTTTCTTCTTATCCTTCATCCTAAGTTCTAGAAATTCTCTTTCAATAACTCATCCCCTCTTCGGGAGTCATTGTTAATTGAAAGGCTCGATAACCCTCCATATTAGGTTATCTTACACAGGAGCCAGCCCATATCAAGCTACCTGCAGAATTCCTAGGCTTAAGACTTAGGACATTCCTCCCATTCCTCATTTTGAACCTAGGTGAACTGTCCCGATTCTGTAGGTTAAAGACTTAACTCATCTTTACATCCTGAAGGACTTAGCTCATCCCTCGGATCTTACAAAATATAGGTAAATATCTGCCCATATCAGATTACTACCCTAGGACTACGGGTTTAGCAGCCTGCCCATATCAACTACCTCCCAGCTCAACTAGACCCAAAAATTGGGATGTTACAATGAGCGGCTGAGATCGCACCACGTGTCCTTTACCTTTTTTTACCTTTTCTCTCTCCATTAACTCAATGCCATTTGGCATCTTGTGGGTCCCATGAGGATATCTTTTCATGCCACCATATGGTTCTGGATAACCTTTACTTTATCTGATCCTTTCCTAGTTCTATCTCCGACCAGGTAACTATACTCTATTAAAATATCATTTCACTCTCTCTTGGACCTTCATAACTCTTGGGCAACTTGATTCCTGGCGTTTAACATATTTTCATTACATAGTCACGACCTAACTATCCTTCTGTCGCAACTTCATGCCTTCTGTGTTCATTAGTCGCGACCTCAACATCATTTGGTCGCGACCTAAACACTATCTAGCCGCGACCTCATCACTTTTTAGTCGCAACCAGACTCATTTTGTCAATTAGTCGCAACCCACATATCTTCCAAACACGTCTTGACCTTTTTGCAAACATTAGTCGCGACCACACTACTTTATCGTCTCGACCAAAATGGTCAACTCTTAATTCTGTAATCTTTGACCTTCACATTTCTCAAAATAGCCATTTTACCCCTTGGGACTTTCATAAATCCCTGTACCTTTGCTTACTCGCAGCTTAGTCCCTGAAAACTCTCTGTGCGTCTCTGGGACTTCTGCTCAAAGGGGGTGTAGTAGCCTCTCAATCTTAGGCCATTTCTGCGTCTTTAGGCCTGAAAATGGGATGTTATATTTCTCCTCCCCTTAAATAAATTTCATCCTCAAAATTTAATTAGTACCATAGCCAAATTACCTCAACATCTGGCAAAGTACTTTATCATAAAACTTTATATCTCTTTTATACCATACTTTTCTTTTCTCTGGATCAACTCAGTCAGAGTTGAAATCTACCTTCCCTTTTATGGACTACTTACTGCTCTCATAAGCAGTGTCCATTTTTTTTCATATCAAATTCTCTCGAATATTACTGTATTCGGGAGTTTCCATCAATTACTCATCATACTTTCTCTTATTACTTCTCTTAGCATCTCGCAAACTGCCTTAGAATCAGCAAAGCTTCATCATTTTTTTCATATAATCATATTTCTCTTATCATCTTCAATAATTCAACATTATACAGAGAGAGGGCTTATGCAGTTATTCTTTTCTTTACTTTACTGCTAAATAGGAGCACATACTCTAACATGCATAATGCCTGGCCAACGTGCTGCAGGACTGCATACCTGTTCATGCTTGCAAAGTCTTAATATCAGAGCTCATGCATTCCTTTTCTTAATATGCACAGCTCTAACACTCGGAGCTTTAGCGTATTTTACAAACATAACATAATGCCTGGCATTCCATGCAAGGAGTGAAAGCTCTCACTTTCATCTGTAACATAACATTCAACCATATTATCCCTTTCAAAAAGGGAGCCTCTCCATCTGTTTATAAAATTACTTCTCAGCACATATTTCTCATTATGTATCTCCTTAGATACTTCTCATGCTGTTTTATGGCCTATCTTGCCAAATATGGCTATATTATGGTGCATCTCACTCTTTCATGACTTATATTGCCTTCTCATGACATATCTGGGATACCATAAATCTAACATTCTCTTATAACTTTGTCAGCCTCTCAGCAGAATATTGCTTTATTGCTTCTCGTTCTCCTGAACAAAGTCATAATTTAAATCTTTCATTTCAAATCCACTCTTATTTGGACTTGACAGAAGGGTTCTAATCCTTTACTGTTCATAACCCTTTCTTACTTTTCATAACTTTGTTTATCATTTTACTTAACTTTATGCATATATGCCAAACTTCTATGGCATTTACACTCTTTCATATCTTACCCCTCAACATCTTGGTGTAATTCCGGGGTCTATCTTACTTTAACATTTTACTTTTCTTACCTTGTCCATCTATGCCAAACTTCTGTGGCAACTTGACCCTTTCTCATTACTCCTTCTTAGACTACTCTTGCCTATACATCTTTCTGGATGAAGGCTACATTACCCTTCATACGGCTCTAAACCTTAGCATTCTCTATCTCATAGAACTACTGGGTTCTATCTTTACTTCACCTTAAAACTACTGGCTACATTACCTTTCTAGCCTTTTAAATCTCTTTATCCTCATCTGGAGGATCTATCTGCTCATACTTTTCTATTCTCAACACATATGGGGTTCTCTTCTCTGTTTCTCAGGCATACTTCTACAAAACTTTGAATACCAGCACTCAGATTTTGAACTTGGACTCCATCTTTATTTAAGGGAAAACTAAGTTCAGTCTGTATCATATAGGCTATCTGAGAAAAACTATTATAAAATATTTTTTCTAGGTGAGTTTATCAACTAGTGAAGCTTCCTTACCTTAACTTTGTCTTTGGCATTCATCTTCCCAGAGATACTACATTGTACTTATATCTCATGGCTCATTACTTTCCTTAGGCTAGGTCTAACTGCGACCTTGGGATCTAATTGCTATCAATCATTAGCCTCTTCAGAATCTAACTGTGACTCTGAAGCTGTCAGGATCTAACTGCGACCCTGGAGCCATGCTAAGATCTAACTGCGACCTTCCAGAATCTAACTGCGATTCTGTTATACTGTATCATAATCTCTGGAAGATCTTAAACCAACAGACTAAGTTATAGGATTCATTGCTTCTACTTGTTGATAACTCGAATTTTTTTTAAATATATTCAGTAGCCTCATATTATTTACCCAGACTTTACTTATTTCCTTTTCACTCAGGAGTTTCTCATTTCATTCTCATCTTTCATAACTTTACTGTATCTGGTACTGTAGAGAGCTACAAATGCTTTATCATGCTCATATCCTTCATAATCTATCTATCTCATCTGATGGACATGGCTTTATTATGTGCTCAATTGTCCATGCTTTCAGTTCTATTTCCTAAGCAGTTTGACTCTATCGCAAGAGCAATCTAGCTCTATTGCGAGAACGTTAACTTATATTACATAGACACTGCTCCTTCTCAGAGCTACATCATCTAGCATAACTACATCTCATTTCATTTCATGTTCAAAGAACATCATTTACATATCTCATTCCCATTAAAGGGATATGTCCTGAGTACTATAATCATCATTCTGTAAGGAATTGGAAGACACGCAGCGGAAATAAACTTTAAAAATTTTCCATTCCTTGCCAGGATCTACCGTATGTGTTTAAGTCAAGTGGAAAGAATCATTACCCTTAGTGTTGCTCAGCGAATTTCACAGCTTCTCTACGTGGGTGGTGATCTCTTTCTGATAGCAAGAAATCGATGGAGTGTTCCTCAGCGACCTTCACAGATTCTCTCCGCGGACGGTGGTCTCTTTCCGATCACAAGAAGTCGACGCCTCAGGTCGGCTTCCTCTACTGGTATCCACACGAACAGCGTTCCAACCACGAACGACGTGCTAGCGTCTCCTGTCCCTCCAAGGCTTTCACAAGTCTCCGTCTCTATTTCGGCAGTTTCTTGTCTGCAAACCTTTTGCAGATTCCGTTCGGCCTTTTGTGTTCTGTATTATTTTCAAACGTAGCTCCTCCAATCAGATATAGAGGATGCTATGCGTTTTTACACTTGACCTAATTGGATTTTGGAGTTAATCTTATATTAATTCCGAATTGATACAATATCATATATTGTATAATTTTATAAGAAACTAATTAAATAAAATAATATTAAATCCGTCCCACAGATTTAATTACTTATTTATTTAACTTTAAATAAAGATGAGACTGAGTTATATTTGATTTATTCCCATAAATCAAATTTGAGATATCCTATCAATTTAAATTTCGAATTTCAAACGTGATAGAGATTTAATTTATCCTTATAAATTAAATCTTATAAATATCTCTTATATGAGATATCCTATCAATTTGAATTTCGAATTCAAACGTGATAGGGATTTAATTTATCCTTATAAATTAAATCTCATATATCTCATATATAATATATATATATACGAATTTATATATATACGAATATAAATAAATATATATACATTCACCTGGATCTTTCATTGAATCTGGACATGTCTTAGATTCAATGAATCTGGACATCATAGCTCGTGTTGGGCTATTTTGTGTGCGACCCTGTAGGCCCATATGAAGTTGGCAGTGGGCCATTTGCTATACTAGCCCACAAGTCGCAAGCGGTCTCTAGCAAGACATAACAACTACCCAAATCATATGAGGATCGATAAACGATGTAACCTTTTATACAACCATATCATGTCCCTTCTGTCACGCGATATTTTGGTCATGGATGAGGCATGGATAATGTCATCCTCCTATTCCCGACCGTTACTTTCTCGATCCCTGAGTAGTCTGACTATAGAAATGGAACTACCTTTCCATTACAGTATGGCCATACATTTCTCAGACTCACTCATCGAGGGGCCCAGTAATATCTCTCCACGAATATGAGGGACAAATTCCATCTTGACCATTCACATTCCTCCGCATGAAAAACCACTAAGCCCGAACATAGTCTTTATGATCACTCGGTCAAAAGTGACTTTTGACTAGGTCAAAGCTGAGCGTTTTGTCATGTAGGAATCCATGATGATCTCAGGTCAAAGGGCATATTGACATGGTTTGTATATGAGAGAAGCTTATGACGTTACCCATGCAGTTCTCTCATAGCGGGTCGGTCCAACACCCTGTACTCTTACATGTGCTTATGACTTTGATTTATATCTCTATACATCTTCAAAGTCATACTGGTCTTATTTCATCTGTGCTCCCACATAGATGATCGACCAGGGACATTTAGGATAATATCATGAATTATCCAAGGATGGTCATCATAGTAAACATGCAAATAATATGATAACTCAATTAATAAATTCATAAATCAATAATATTCATAAGACAATGATTGGCCCCTAGGGCACGATTTCCAACAACCTCCCACTTGCACTAGGTACAATCATTAATTTGACTAATTCCCATTGACCTAACATGACGCTCATGCTTTGCCTGCACAAGCGGCTTTGTTAGAGGATCAGCAACATTATCTTCTCCTGCTACTTTGCATATTTTTATATCACCTCTATCGTTGATTTCTCTGATGAGATGAAATCGCCTGAGTATATGCTTGGTCCTTTGATGTGACCTAGGCTCTTTGGCCTGTGCAATAGCACCGCTATTGTCACAGAGCAAAGTTATTGGATCTGAGATGGTAGGTATCACCCCTAGTTCTGTGATGAACTTCCTGATCCAAACGGCTTCCTTAGCTGCATCAGATGCTGCTATATACTCAGCTTCCGTTGCAGAATCTGCTACAGTGCCCTGCTTAGAGCTCTTCCAGCTTACTGCTCCATTATTGAGGAGGAATATGTATCCAGACTGCGATTTTTGGTTGTCCTGGTCAGTTTGGAAACTCGCATCTGTGTAACCAGTTACACAGAGCTCATCATCCAATCCACCATAGACCAAGAATAAGTCCTTAGTCCTTCTTAAGTACTTAAGGATATTCTTGACAGCAGTCCAATGGCCCTCACCAGGGTCCTGTTGGTATCTGCTAGTCATACTTAAGGCAAACGAGACATCCGGTCGAGTACATAACATGGCGTACATGATAGATCCTATGGCCGAGGCATATGGAACCTTACTCATGCGACCTCGCTGATCAGATGTACTAGGACACAGATCTTTGCTGAGGTGAGTACCATGAGACATGGGTATGAAACCCCTCTTTGATTCGTGCATACTGAACCTATGCAGTATTTTGTCTATGTATGTACTCTGACTGAGTCCTAGAAGTCTTTTAGATCTATCTCTATAGATCCTGATTCCTAGGATGTAGGTGGCTTCACCCAAGTCTTTCATCGAGAAAGACTTTCCTAACCAAGACTTGACAATCTGCAAGGTAGGAATGTCATTCCCAATAAGTAGGATGTCATCGACATAGAGTACCAAAAACACAACTGTGCTCCCACTAACCTTCTTGTACACACAAGGTTCATCAATGTTTTGAAGAAATCCAAACTCTTTGATTACTTCATCAAAACGATGATTCCAACTCCGAGAGGCTTGCTTTAGTCCATAAATGGACTTTTGAAGCTTGCACACTTTACCAGAGTCCTCGGAACGCACAAACCCTTCAGGTTGTGTCATGTACACATCCTCAAGGAGCTTTCCATTAAGGAAGGCTGTCTTGACGTCCATCTGCCATATTTCATAGTCATAATATGCTGCAATAGCAAAGAGGATTCTGATTGATTTGGCCATTGCTACTGGGGAAAAGGTCTCATCATAGTCCACACCATGAGTTTGAGTAAAACCTTTTGCAACCAGTCGTGCCTTGAAGACATTTACATTGCCATCCATGTCAGTTTTCTCTTTGAAAACCCACTTGCACCCGACGGTTTTTACACCTTCAGGCGGGTCGACTAAGGTCCAAACCTTATTGTCGTACATGGATTGCATCTCAGACTTCATGGCACTAAGCCATTTTTCGGAGTTTGGTCCCACTATAGCTTCTCGATAGGTAGTCGGCTCATTATGCTCAATGAGCAACACATCACGACTATCAGAAATCAGAAATCCATATCTCTGAGGCTGAAGTCGTGTCCTATTAGACTTTCGTGGACCTTGCGTGACTTGAGGAGTCTCAACAACTTGTTGTGAGTCTTCTCTATTTTCCATCTGCAGTTCTGTGGTGTCTTGTAGCTCTCGAACTTCTTCGAGTTGTACCTTACTCCCACTGGTTCTTTTAGAGATAAATTCTCGTTCAAGAAAGATACCATTTCTGACAACAAACACCTTGTTATCAGCAGGGTTGTAGACGTAATATCCCTTGGTTTCCTTAGGATATCCCACAAAAAGGCATTTTGAGGATTTGGGCGCTAATTTGTCTGAGGCTTGTTGCTTAACATAGACCTCGCATCCCCAAATCTTGAGGAAAGACAAACTAGGCGTCCTCCCAGTCCATATCTCATACGGAGTCTTTTCGATTGCCTTAGATGGAACACGATTGAGTGTGAACGCAGCTGTCTCTAGGGCATAGCCCCAAAAGGAGGGCGGAAGATCTGTTCGACTCATCATGGATCGAACCATATCTAATAGTGTTCGATTTCTCCGTTCAGAAACGCCATTCCATTGTGGTGTCCCTGGAGGAGTCAATTGTGAGAGTGTCCCACAATTCCTAAGATGATCTATGAACTCTTGGCTCAAATATTCACCACCCCGATCAGATCGAAGGGCTTTAATTGTTTTGCCAAGCTGGTTTTGTACTTCATTTTGAAATATCTTGAACTTTTCAAAAGATTCAGATTTATGTTTCATTAGATAGATGTACCCATATCTGCTGAAATCATCTATGAATGTTATAAAGTACGAATAACCTCCTCTGGCATTTGTGTTCATCGGTCCACACACATCTGTATGTATGAGGCCCAATAAATCAGTGGCCCTCTCACTGTGCCCAGTGAAAGGTGACTTTGTCATCTTTCCTAACAAGCAAGACTCGCAAGTGTCATATGATTCAAAATCAAATGAGTTTAGAAATCCATCTTGATGGAGTTTGGAAATGCGTTTCTCATTTATGTGGCCCAGACGACAGTGCCAGAGGTATGTGGGATTCAAATCGTTTGGTTTGACCCTTTTGGCGGTTATGTTATAGATATTTCCATGATTGGGTTGTTCCAAATTTAATATGTAATGATCAACATGCAAATCACCATGAGCATATAAAACATCATTACGATAAATAGAACATCTACTATTCCCAGCAATGGAAGTGAAACCTTCCTTATCCAAATAAGAAAGTGAAACAATGTTACTACTTAAAGCAGGAACATAATAGCAATTGTTCAAAACTAACAAAAGCCCAGTGGGCAGAACTAATTCATAAGTGCCTACAGCTAACGCAGCAACCCTTGCTCTGTTTCCAACTCGTAGGTCAACTTCACCCCTTTTCAACTTCCTACTGTCCTTTAGTCCCTGCACATTCGTACAAATGTGAGAACCACATGCAGTATCTAATACCCATGAGGTGGAAGTAGAAAGATGAATGTCTATAACATAAATACCTGAAGCGATAGCCCCGCTATCCTTCTTGTTCTTTTTCAGATCTTCGAGGTAGAGTTTGCAATTCCTCTTCCAATGACCCGGTTCATTGCAGAAGAAGCAGACTCCTTCCTTCGGAGGCTTTGCCTTCTTTGGTGCAGGCTTGGTTTCGGGCTTGCCTGACTCTTTGGTCTTACCTGATGAGCCATGACCCTTCCCCTTGCCTTTGCCTTTCTTTTTCGTACCCTTTCCTTTCTGAACCATCAAAACACTACTGGGTTTCTTCTTAAGACTCGGCTCAGCAGTTTTAAGCATCCCATGCAGTTCAGAAATAGATTTCTCCATGTTGTTCATGTTGTAGTTCATAACAAACTGGTCATAACTTTCCGGGAGTGAGTTTAAGATCAAATCTGTAGCTAACTCCTGGCTCATGGGAAATCCAAGCCGTTCAAGGTGATCAATGTACCCTTTCATCTTTAAGACATGAGCACTGACTGATGCACCTTCAGCCATCTTGCAGGAATGTAAGGCCTTAGTGGTCTCATACCTCTCTTGCCTTGCCTGTTGCTGGAACATTTCCTTGAGATGCACAATCATCTCATAAGCCTCCATGTGTTCCAGATCTCTTTGGAGCTCCGGAACCATGGTGGCTAGCATCAAGCATCCCACATCGACAGAGTCTTCCTTATGCTTCATATAAGCATCTCTCTGAGCTCTGGGAGCATTGGCGGCTGGCTCCTCAGGAATGGGTTGATCTAGGACATGCGCCTTTCTTTCCTGCTTGAGAACAATTCTCAAGTTCCTAAACCAGTCAAGAAAGTTTGTCCCATTGAGTTTGTCCTTCTCAAGGACAGATCGCAGCGATAATGTAGCAGTATTACTAGTCGTCATGATTCTACAATTAAAATATGCAATGTAATTAGTAATCTCCCACTAAATAAACAACCCTCAATGCAATAGTTAGTGGGCTAAGATCCATATTTGGCTCAAACTTAAGTCCGCTTTGGCAGGACGCTTAGATTAAGTTATTTAGGTAGGTAACACCTTTACCAATTACATCAAATGTAACTCTTAGATATTCATGGGATCCTATCATCATATGATCTGGCATGTTCTAATCCCATCTAATGCCTTGAGATCCAAAACCGTTTTGTTAATCTCAATTAAGTCAAACAATAATGAACCTATGAGAGTAGCACCATTACTCTTTGCTTATCTCCCCAAGATAACTCAAAAGCACCCACTTTGGTGGAGTCCACAATTGAGCGATCAAGGTTTTGACAAGTGTTCATAAATTGACAGCATTATGACTTAAGATTTCTTTTAGAGGGCTTAATTAACTATCTGTTTTTATGAGGATGCATGTATCCCAGTTTGTAACTCATACAAATAATATGCATGTGCTGATCTAATCATAAGATGCATAATTCAAACGTGATACAATATGGCTCACCTATCCTAAGTCCCCTCAAGCCAATGAGAGGAGCTCTCTAGTAAGAAAAGAGAAATTACATATAGAAACCTCTTTTAACATTCGAGGGGAGTGAGATGAGAGGAGAAGGTACATTGAGAGTATATTGAGGAAGGCACGACACGCAGGCCGTATTTTTAAAAATTACAACACTTGCAATCTAGAGCCATATTGTTCACCATACCCAAACATTCAAGAATCAATATTCAGATCTAATCGAAGGGCAAAAAACATTTACAAAGTAACATTTGTTACGGTTATGTTGCGCTACGAACAGGTAGCTACGGCGGTCTCTCCGCGACCTTCACAGATTCTCTCCGCGGACGGTGGTCTCTTTCCGATCACAAGAAGTCGACGCCTCAGGTCGGCTTCCTCTACTGGTATCCACACGAACAGCGTTCCAACCACGAACGACGTGCTAGCGTCTCCTGTCCCTCCAAGGCTTTCACAAGTCTCCGTCTCTATTTCGGCAGTTTCTTGTCTGCAAACCTTTTGCAGATTCCGTTCGGCCTTTTGTGTTCTGTGTTATTTTCAAACGTAGCTCCTCCAATCAGATATAGAGGATGGTATGCGTTTTTCCACTTCACCTAATTGGATTTTGGAGTTAATCTTATATTAATTCCGAATTGATACAATATCATATATTGTATAATTTTATAAGAAACTAATTAAATAAAATAATATTAAATCCGTCCCACAGATTTAATTACTTATTTATTTAACTTTAAATAAAGATGAGACTGAGTTATATTTGATTTATTCCCATAAATCAAATTTGAGATATCCTATCAATTTAAATTTCGAATTTCAAACGTGATAGAGATTTAATTTATCCTTATAAATTAAATCTTATAAATATCTCTTATATGAGATATCCTATCAATTTGAATTTCGAATTTTAAACGTGATAGAGATTTAATTTATCCTTATAAATTAAATCTTATAAATATCTCTTATATGAGATATCCTATCAATTTGAATTTCGAATTTCAAACGTGATAGAGATTTAATTTATCCTTATAAATTAAATCTTATAAATATCTCTTATATGAGATATCCTATCAATTTGAATTTCGAATTCAAACGTGATAGGGATTTAATTTATCCTTATAAATTAAATCTCATATATCTCATATATATAATATATATATATACGAATTTATATATATACGAATATAAATAAATATATATACATTCACCTGGATCTTTCATTGAATCTGGACATGTCTTAGATTCAATGAATCTGGACATCATAGCTCGTGTTGGGCTATTTTGTGTGCGACCCTGTAGGCCCATATGAAGTTGGCAGTGGGCCATTTGCTATACTAGCCCACAAGTCGCAAGCGGTCTCTAGCAAGACATAACAACTACCCAAATCATATGAGGATCGATAAACGATGTAACCTTTTATACAACCATATCATGTCCCTTCTGTCACGCGATATTTTGGTCATGGATGAGGCATGGATAATGTCATCCTCCTATTCCCGACCGTTACTTTCTCGATCCCTGAGTAGTCTGACTATAGAAATGGAACTACCTTTCCATTACAGTATGGCCATACATTTCTCAGACTCACTCATCGAGGGGCCCAGTAATATCTCTCCACGAATGTGAGGGACAAATTCCATCTTGACCATTCACATTCCTCTGCATGAAAAACCACTAAGCCCGAACATAGTCTTTATGATCACTCGGTCAAAAGTGACTTTTGACTAGGTCAAAGCTGAGCGTTTTGTCATGTAGGAATCCATGATGATCTCAGGTCAAAGGGCATATTGACATGGTTTGTATATGAGAGAAGCTTATGACGTTACCCATGCAGTTCTCTCATAGCGGGTCGGTCCAACACCCTGTACTCTTACATGTGCTTATGACTTTGATTTATATCTCTATACATCTTCAAAGTCATACTGGTCTTATTTCATCTGTGCTCCCACATAGATGATCGACCAGGGACATTTAGGATAATATCATGAATTATCCAAGGATGGTCATCATAGTAAACATGCAAATAATATGATAACTCAATTAATAAATTCATAAATCAATAATGTTCATAAGACAATGATTGGCCCCTAGGGCACGATTTCCAACACGACCCTGTAGGCCCATATGAAGTTGGCAGTGGCCCAGTTACTATACTGACCCACAAGTCGTAAGCGGTCTCTAGCAAGGCATTATGACTACCCAAAACATATGAGGATCGATAAACGATGTAACCTTTCATACAACCATATCACGTCCCTTTTGTCACACGATATTTCGGTCAAGGATGAGGCATGGAGAACGTCATCCTCCTATTCCTGACCATTACTTTCTCGATCCCTGAGTAGTCTGAATATAGAAATGGAACTACCCTTCCATTCCAGTATGGCCATACATTTCTCAGACTCACTCATCGAGGGGCCCAGTAATATCTCTCTACGAATGTGAGGGACAAATTCCATCTTGACCATTCACATTCCTCCGCATGAAAAACCACTAAGCCCGAGCATAGCCTTTATGATCACTCGGTCAAAAGTGACTTTTGACTAGGTCAAAGCTGAGCGTTTGTCATGTAGGAATCCATGATGATCTCAGGTCAAAGGGCATAGTGACATGGCTTGTATATGAGAGAAGCTTATGACTTGACCCATGCAGCTCTCTCATAGCGGGTCGGTCCAACACCCTGTACTCTTACATGTGCTTATGACTTTGATTTATATCTCTATATATCTTCAAAGTCATACTGGTCTTATTTCATCTCTGCTCCCGCATAGATGACCGACCAGGGACATTTAGGATAAAATCACTAGTTATCCAAGGATTGTCATCATAGTAAACATGCAAATAATATGATAACATGATACAATGATTGGCCCCTAGGGCACAATTTCCAACATCCTCCCACTTGCACTAGGAACAATCATTAATTTGTCTCAATCCTATTGACCTAACATGACGCTCATGTTTTGCCTGGACAAGCGTTTTTGTTAGAGGATCAGCATCATTGTCTTCTCCTACTACCTTGCATATTTTTATATCACCTCTATCATTGATTTCTCTGATGAGATGAAATCGCCTGAGTATATGCTTGGTCCTTTGATGTGACCTAGGCTCTTTGGCCTGTGCAATGTCACCACTATTGTCACAGAACAAAGTTATTGGATCTGAGATGGTCGGTACCACCCTTAGTTCAGTAATGAACTTCCTGATCCAAAGGGCCTCCTTAGCTGCATCAGATGCTGCTATATACTCGGCTTCCGTTGCAGAATCTGCTATAGTGCTCTGCTTAGAGCTCTTCCAGCTTACTGCTCCATTATTCAGGAGGAATATGTATCCAGATTGCGATTTCTGGTCATCCTGGTCAGTTTGGAAACTTGCATCTATGTAACCAGTTACATAGAGCTCGTCTTCCAATCCACCATAGACCAAGAATAAGTCCTTAGTCCTTCTTAAGTACTTAAGGATATTCTTGACAACAGTCCAATGGCCCTCACCAGGGTCCTGTTGATATCTGCTAGTCATACTTAAGGCAAACGAGACATCCGGTCGAGTACATAACATGGCGTACATGATAGATCCTATGGCCGAGGCATATGGAATCTTACTCATGCGACCTCGCTGATCTGGTGTACTAGGACACAAATCCTTGCTGAGGTGAATACCATGAGACTTGGGTATGAAACCCCTCTTTGATTCCTGCATACTGAACCTATGCAGTATCTTGTCTATATATGTGCTCTGACTCAGTCCTAGAAGCCTTTTAGATCTATCTCTATAGATCCTAATTCCTAGGATGTAGGTGGCTTCACCCAAGTCTTTCATCGAGAAAGATTTTCCTAACCAAGACTTGACAATCTGCAAGGTAGGAATGTCATTCCCAATGAGTAGGATGTCATCGACATAGAGTACCAAAAATACAACTGTGCTCCCACTAACCTTCTTGTACACACAAGGTTCGTCAATGTTTTGAAGAAATCCAAACTCTTTGACTACTTCATCAAAACGATGATTCCAACTCCGAGATGCTTGCTTCAGTCCATAAATGGACCTTTGAAGCTTGCACACCTTACCAGAGTCCTCAGAACGCACAAAACCTTCAGGTTGTGTCATGTACGCATCCTCAAGGAGCTTTCCATTAAGGAAGGCTGTCTTGACGTCCATATGCCATATTTCATAGTCATAATATGCTGCAATGGCAAGGAGGATTCTGATTGATTTGGCCATTACAACTGGGGAAAAGGTCTCATCATAGTCCATACCATGAGTTTGAGTAAATCCTTTTGCAACCAGTCGTGCCTTGAAGACATTTACATTGCCATCCATGTCGGTTTTCTCTTTAAAAACCCACTTGCACCCGACGGTTTTTACACCTTCAGGCGGGTCGACTAAGGTCCATACCTTATTGTCGTACATGGATTGCATCTCAGACTTCATGGCATTAAGCCATTTCTCAGAGTTTGGTCCCACTATAGCTTCTTGATAGGTAGTGGGCTCATTATGCTCAATGAGCAACACATCACGACTATCAGAAATCAGAAATCCATATCTCTGAGGCTGAAGTCGTGCCCTATTAGATCGCCTTGGGCCTTGCGTGACTTGAGGAGTCTCAACAACTTCTTGTGAGTCTTCTCTACTTTCCATCTCTAGTTCTGTGGCGTCTTGTGGCTCTCGAACTTCTTCGAGGTGTACCTTGCTCCCAGTGGTTCTTTTAGAGATAAATTCTCGTTCTAGAAAGATACCATTTCTGACAATAAACACTTTGTTATCAGTGGGGTTGTAGACATAATATCCCTTGGTTTCCTTAGGATATCCCACAAAAAGGCACTTTGAAGATTTGGGCGCTAACTTATCTGAGGCTTGTTGCTTAACATAGACCTCACATCCCCAAATCTTGAGAAAAGACAAACTAGGTTTCCTCCCAGTCCATATCTCATACGGAGTCTTTTCAACTGCCTTAGATGGAACACGATTCAGTGTGAACGCAGCTGTCTCTAGGGCGTGGCCCCAAAAGGATGGTGGAAGATCTGTTCGAATCATCATGGATCGAACCATATCCAATAGTGTTCGATTCCTCCGTTCAGAAACCCCATTCCATTGTGGTGTTCCTGGAGGAGTCAATTGTGAGACTATTCCACAATTCCTAAGATGATCGATAAACTCTTGGCTCAAATATTCACCACCTCGATCAGATCGAAGGGCTTTAATTGTTTTGCCAAGCTGGTTTTGTACTTCATTTTGAAATATCTTGAACATTTCAAAAGATTCGGATTTATGTTTCATTAGATAGACGTAGCCATATCTACTGAAATCATCTATGAATGTAATGAAGTACGAATAACCTCTTCTGGCATTTGTATTCATCGGTCCACACACATCTGTATGTATGAGGCCCAACAAATAGGTGGCCCTCTCACTGTGTCCAGTGAAAGGCGACTTTGTCATCTTTCCTAACAAACAAGATTCGCAAGTATCATATGATTCAAAATCAAATGAGTTGAGAAATCCATCTTGATGGAGTTTAGAAATGCGTTTCTCATTTATGTGGCCTAGACGACAGTGCCAGAGGTACGTCGGATTCAAATCATTTGGTTTGATCCTTTTGGCGGTTATGTTATAGATATTTCCATGATTGGGTTGTTCCAAGTTTAATATGTAATGATCAACATGCAAATCACCATGAGCATAGAAAACATCATTACGATAAATGGAACATTTACCATTCCCAGAAATGGAAGTGTAACCTTCCTTATCCAAATAAGAAAGAGAAACAATGTTACTACTCAAAGCAGGAACATAATAGCAATTGTTCAAAACTAACAAAAGCCCAGTGGGCAGAACTAATTCATAAGTGCCTACAGCTAGAGCAGCAACCTTTGCTCTATTTCCAACTCGTAGGTCAACTTCGCCCTTCTTCAGCTTTCTACTATCCTTTAGGCCCTGCACATTTGTACAAATGTGAGAACCACATGCAGTATCTAATACCCATGTAGTGGAAGTAGAGAGATGAATGTCTATAACATAAATACCTGAAGCGATAGCCCCGCTATCCTTCTTCTTTTTTAGATCTTCAAGGTAGAGTTTGCAATTCCTCTTCCAATGACCCGGTTCATTGCAGAAGAAGCAAACTCCTTCCTTTGGAGGCTTTGCCTTCTTTGGTGCAGGCTTGGTTTCGGGCTTGCCTGACTCTTTGGTCTTACCAGATGAGCCATGACCCTTCCCCTTGCCCTTGCCTTTCCTTTTCATACCCTTTCCTTTCTGAACCATCAAAACAGTACTGGGCTTCTTCTTAACAGTCGGCTCAGCAGTTTTAAGCATCCCATGCAGTTCAGAAATAGATTTCTCCATGTTGTTCATGTTGTAATTCATGACAAACTGGTCATAACTTTCCGGGAGTGAGTTCAAGATCAAATCTGTAGCTAACTCCTGACTCATGGGAAATCCAAGCCTCTCAAGGTGATCAATGTACCCTTTCATCTTTAGGACATGAGTACTCACTGATGCACCTTCAGCCATCCTGCAGGAATGTAAGGCCTTAGTGGTCTCATACCTCTCTTGCCTTGCCTGTTGCTGGAACATTTCCTTAAGATGCACAATCATCTCATAAGCCTCCATGTGTTCCAAATCTCTTTGGAGCTCCGGAACCATGGTGGCAAGCATCAAGCATCCCACATCAACAGAGTCTTCCTTATGCTTCGCATAAGAATCTCTCTGAGCTCTAGGAGCATTGGCTGCTGGCTCCTCAGGAATGGGTTGATCTAGGACATATACCTTTCTTTCCTGCTTGAGAACAATTCTCAAGTTCCTGAACCAGTCAAGAAAGTTTGTCCCATTAAGTTTGTCCTTCTCAAGGACAGATCGCAACGATAATGTAGCAGTATTACTAGTCGTCATGATTCTACAATTAAAATATGCAAGCGAATTAGCAATCTCCCACTGAATAAAACAACCCTCAATGTAATAATTAGTGGGCTAAGATCCATATTTGGCTTAAACTTGAGTCCGCTTTGGCAGGACGCTCAACTTTAAGTTATTTAGGTAGGTAACAACTTTACCAATTACATCAAATGTAATTCTTAGATATTTATGGGATTCCATCATCATATGATCCTGCATGTTTTAATCCCATCTAATGCCTTGAGACCCAAAACCGTTTTGATAATCTCAATTAAGTCAAACAATAACAAACATAAGAGTAGCACCATTACTCTTGCTTATCTCCCCAAGATAACTCAAATGCACCCACTTTGGTGGACCTACAAATGAGCGATCGAGGTTTTGACAAGTGTTCATTAATTGACGGCATATGACTTAAGATTTCTTTTAGAGGGTTTAATTAATTATCTGGTTTATAAGATGCATGTATCGTGGTTGTATCTCATACAAGTATTATGCATATAAAACATACATGCAGTGATCTAATCAAAAGATGCATAATCTTAAACGTGATACAATATGGCTCACCTATCCTAAGTCCCCTCAAGCCAATGAGAGGAGCTCTCTAATTAGAATAGGAAAAGTACATAAGGAAACCTCGTTTTAACATTCGAGGGGAGTGAGATGAGAAGAGAATGTACAACGAGAGTCATTAGAGGAAGGCACGACACGCAGGCCGTATTTAGAAAAATTACAACACTTGTAATCTAGAGCCATATTGTTCACCATACCCAAACATTCAAGAATCAAAATTCATGCTATTTGAATGGCAATAAATGTTTCAAAACATTCATATATCAGGAAAGTCAATACATATTACGATTATGTTGCGCTACGATTAAATAGCCACGGCGGTCCCGCTAGCCGGTTAGACCCCATCAATATTAATTGATCAAATCAATTGATATACACCACCGATTTCAGTTTCCTTTTAGATTCCGTATATGTCATACATAAACAGATTCCATATATGTCATACATATCACGTATGTTATCATATAATCAGCTAAGAAGTCTAACATACATCACATGTATCAATAATCAAACCTAACTTAAACACAAAACGGCATGGCTTTGATACCACTGGAGGGAATTGGAAGACACGCAGCGGAAATTAACTTTAAAAATTTTTCCATTCCCAGCCAGGATCTACCGAATGTGTTTAAGTCAAGGAGAAAGAAGTGTTACCTTCGGTTTCGAGCTTTGGTCGCGACCTCAGTGTCCACTAGTCGCGACTCCTCGCCTCTGGAACTTTCAGTCGCGACCTCCTCATCTTCTAGTCGCGACCTGTCGCCTCTGGAGTTTGTAGTCGCGACCTCTTCAACTTCACGTCGCGACCTGTATCCTCTTTTCGGATTTCTGACGTTCAGATGCCCATTTGGTCGCGACCTAAGTGTTTTCTGGTCGCGACCTTTCTTCGTGTCTGGCCGTATCGTAGAAGTCGACAGCTCAGATCGGCTTCCTCTACCGGTATCCACACGAACAGCGTTCCAATTGCGAACGACGTGCTAGCGCCTCTTGTCCCTCTAGGGCTTTCTGGAGATTCCGTCCTCACCATCTCTATCTCGGCAGTTTCTTATGTGCAAACCTTTTGCACTCTCCCTGTCCCCTCTACTCACGACTGAATGTGTGTGAAGAGATCTATCTTGTGTGTGGAACCCTAGCTCCTAATGTCAAATATATAGGAAGCTATCGGGCTTCTAATAGGGCCGGGCTTCAGAATTAATCTTATATTAATTCTGAATTAATACAATATCATATATTGCATAATTTAATAAGAAACTGATTAAATAAATATGGTTTATATTAAATCCGTCCCACAGATTTAATTCACCTATTTATTTAATTTAAAATAAAGATAAGACAGAATTATATTTGATTTATTCTCATAAATCAAATTTGAGATATCTTATCAATTTGAATTTCAAATTCAAATAGATCATATCCATTTAAATTCAAATTCAAAAATGATAGAGATTTAATTTATCCTTATAAATTAAATCTTACAAATATCTCTTATATTATTATATATATATAATATATATATAAACTAATTTATATATATATATAAAATATATATCCACCCTAGATTATTCATTGAATTTAGACATCTCTTAGATTCAATGAATCTGGACATCATAGCTCGCATTGGGCTGTTTTGTGTGCGACCCTGTAGGCCCATATGAAGTTGGCAGTGGCCCAGTTACTATACTGACCCACAAGTCGTAAGCGGTCTCTAGCAAGGCATTACGACTACCCAAAACATATGAGGATCGATAAACGATGTAACCTTTCATACAACCATATCACGTCCCTTTTGTCACACGATATTTCGGTCAAGGATGAGGCATGGAGAACGTCATCCTCCTATTCCTGACCATTACTTTCTCGATCCCTGAGTAGTCTGAATATAGAAATGGAACTACCCTTCCATTCCAGTATGGCCATACATTTCTCAGACTCACTCATCGAGGGGCCCAGTAATATCTCTCTACGAATGTGAGGGACAAATTCCATCTTGACCATTCACATTCCTCCGCATGAAAAACCACTAAGCCCGAGCATAGCCTTTATGATCACTCGGTCAAAAGTGACTTTTGACTAGGTCAAAGCTGAGCGTTTGTCATGTAGGAATCCATGATGATCTCAGGTCAAAGGGCATAGTGACATGGCTTGTATATGAGAGAAGCTTATGACTTGACCCATGCAGCTCTCTCATAGCGGGTCGGTCCAACACCCTGTACTCTTACATGTGCTTATGACTTTGATTTATATCTCTATATATCTTCAAAGTCATACTGGTCTTATTTCATCTCTGCTCCCGCATAGATGACCGACCAGGGACATTTAGGATAAAATCACTAGTTATCCAAGGATTGTCATCATAGTAAACATGCAAATAATATGATAACATGATACAATGATTGGCCCCTAGGGCACAATTTCCAACAAGGTAATCATAGAAATAGAGCTTCAATCATCTACACATATGCACACAATTCAACAAAGCCATAGCACAATCAAGCATAACATTCAATACATACAAGTTTAGGGTAAGTTTGCTACCTCATATACTTAACTTTCTTTCACTTTAACTTTGCTCTTTCTTCTTACTTCTCCTTGGTGTGTGGCTGCCTCTTTGGAGTTCACAATCACACCCTAACATCACATAATCATCCATTCATTACAATCTAACTTCTCTTGAACATTAAACTTACTTAACTACATTAACTTCCTTTAATCTTTACTAATTGACTTAGCCATTGAATTAATTGATGTCTTGACCTTACCCTACATAATTTGGCCTTTTGAATCCATTTATGAACTCAAAATAACCAAATTTCAGCAACTATGCACTGTTCTAGACAAAATTTGCAAAACATACACAATTCTTCCAAAAATTCCCATCTTAATTCCATTGCTTCCCATACTTGTTTCTCTACTTTACCCCACACAACTTTTCATTTTAAAACCATTGGAATTATCAAAATCATGAAAATCCAATCACTGTTCATACGAGTGAACAGTAATAGAAAAGAACTTCAAACATTACAACTTTCAATTCCAATATTTCCGAGGTTCAAAATCTAACCAATCCTACACAAAATCATTATATGAATTCAATGGAAGCATTAGATCATTGAAATTCTATCTCCTTCTATCATGAACAGTGTATGAACAGTGCAAACCGAAAAATTTCATCCATGGCAAAATCAAGAATATCAACTTGATTCAACAACTAATCATCTAACTAGCTTGTTTAAGCTTTAATCTCATAACTCTAACTTTAATTTGTTCTTTCTCCTTTCATCTAAGGTTTTGGACAGCATATACACCTTAGAGAAAACTCAACTTTCTTCCATGAAGACCCTAAGTTCAAGCTCCCAAATCAAAGGAAAATAAGCTAGGATAGATTGCTTACCTTTAATCTCTAGCTTGCTTGAACTTTAGACCTTGGATTCTTCTTTGTCTTGGCTTGAGTTTTCATTTTGCAAGAGGTTCCCCAAGGGTTCATGAGCCACGGTTTTACATCAGATTTTGGGTGTATTTATAGGCAAATTCCATGGAAAATGAATGGCCAAGATCACTTTGTGCACTATTTGATCTAATGGCTCATATCTATTCTTGGATTTATCTTTTTCTTTAAAAGATAATTATGACATCATCAAGGGGACACCTCATAAGACATGTGGCAAAATTCCAGGGACAGGAAGCTTCTGGAAAAATTTCAGTCCAATCCGGTACTGGCTCAGTCCGATTTCACAAAAACTAGACTATTTTTTTAATCTAATTTTTCTGAGATTCCATAATATGTTTTCTGACCTTAAATCTAGTATCCGGATTCTTCCTACCATTGACATCCTTATACTGGGTTTAACTTAATTACAGATCCCTTGGAAAATGACCAAAATACCCATGGTGCCCTTTCTTGCACTATATTGACTCTAAGGGCATAATTGTCATTTCACACCACTTTGCACCTTATCAGAGCATATACTGACTCTGACTAACTCTTCCTATACCTGAATTGGCATTTTGTCCTGTCTAAAATGACCAAAATGCCCTCCATTCATCTCTAGCTCCTTGGTACAACACAGGGGCATTTTCATAATTTCACACTTTTCCAGCAAATTTCTGGACACTAGCCCTTTTCCCCGATGAATTGATATCATGGGCCTAGCCTCAGTTGGTGTCATTATGGGCCTCTGAGTGACGCCATCTGGGCTCATTCAGTCCCAGTTTGCTTATCGATTAATTTCCCAATCGGATATCGGGCGTTCACAAACTCCCGTCAAAATTCACTAAAAAGTGAATAACTTTTTCTATAGAACTCTTTTCGGGATTCTGTCAGTTTCCTGGCCTCTGGCTTCACAAGATGCACATTCCTGTAACTTTTTACTCATATCTGAGGTCCAAGAAATCTGATAAAAATTTTAGATAACTTTTAGACTATCAGATAAATTTCAGCTATCTGGAACTTTAATAAAATTTCTGTATTAGGCTAGATTAACCAGCATCATTTCCTCTATTTACTGGTAAAATTTGGGACTGAAATGCTTCCAGACAATTCTAAGCCACTTCCGGCTCAACTTTCTATAATTACCATTTTGACTCTTGAACTTTCCTTAAATTACATTTAGGTCCTTAAACTTTTTGAAATTACACTTAATGGCCCAAAGTTTGTCTACTTTACATTTTGCTCCATTGAACTTTTATACTTTTCAATTTAGTCCCTCTTCTTTAAACCTCCATCTAATCATTCTTTTCTTTTACATTCATCATCACAATCCTTTCCAAACCTCTTTCCTCTATCAGTATCATATAGGTAGGGGAAAATTAGGATGTGACACTAGATTTACTGTGGCCTTAGGATCTAACTACGATCTACCATAAGCCTCTTTAGGATCTAACTATGACCCTAGAGCCATGTTAGGATCTAACTGTGTTTCCCTAAAATCTTATGTGATTCTGTTGTACTGCATCATCATCTCTAGAAGATCTTTGAACCAAGAGACTAAGTTATAAGGTTAACCACTTTCACTTGTTGATAACTCAATCAATAATTTTTTTAAGGAATACATTCAGTAGCTCATATTACTTACTAAGACTTTACTTATTTCCTCTCTTACTCAGGAGTTCCTTCTCTGCTTTCTTACTTTATTGTGGCTTACCATAGGTTGTTGCCTTGTGAAATCATGGTTTAACTACCTGCCATTGCATTCTATTTCTATGGCCACATCATAACTTCTCATTTCAATCTGTGCTATAACTGCGAGCAATTTGTATATGAACTGTGCTCTTATCTGAAGAGCAATCGGTATCATATCTAACTCTTATCTAAAGAGTGATCTGAACTCATTTGAATCTAGCTCTATATGAGATCCATTTGTTTCAGATCCAACTCTTGTCTAAAGAGTGATATAAAAGTAATTTCTTTACTATTATCTGTTATTCTTTCTGTATACCATTTCTTTTGATAGAGTTATGGAACTACCACCCTCTTCGTACTTGCTGTAATAACAAGGCTCTCGGATTATTGCAGTCTGAGCCATCAAAATTAAGTGAATTGCACTCTAGTAATGTAGTATAAGGCACAACCCTATCGTTCTTCTCAAGGAGCCTTTCTAAAGTAATCCTAGCAAATTAGATGTCAAATTCAACAGTAAACCTGAGTAAAGAGTAAATGGTTTTGTGATTTTGTGGGTGCAGTAAAATAAAAATGCAGTAAAATAGATATTTTTGTGTTTTTGTTTAAGATGGAAAATGGTTGGTTTGTGAAAGTAGTATATGATGATAGGCTCTTGATGATGAAAAATATCTATCCTTGCTCTCAATGTATATGGAGTTTGAAATCACTAAGTCTTGAATAAAACCTCAATCGATCGATTGAGTCAAGAACCCTAATATTCTTTAAACTCCTTTGATCAAAGCTAGTTTAAAGACTATTATTGAACTGCTAAGGATCACTTAGTGTGTAATTTAAACCAGATGGAAGAATGCCCTCGAATGAGAGTCGATTGAAACATCCTTCTTTATATCTCTCAAAGTACTCTTGCTATAGCTCTCTTGAAGTGGATTATATCTCTCTTGTCGAAAATCCTGGTAGAAAATAACTGTACTGATTTAGTAATTCCCCATGAGAACTACCATTCTACGTAAGTACCAAGGAAAGACTGGATAAACCGGCTAGGTCCACTCACTTCCAGCCTCCTTAGACAGCACCTACGTACACAGTACTTTGTATAGTCTACCAGCACAACGGCATTTTCTAGCAATATCTTTATT
Source organism: Leucaena leucocephala (assembly GCA_037074615.1). Taxonomy (NCBI): domain Eukaryota; kingdom Viridiplantae; phylum Streptophyta; class Magnoliopsida; order Fabales; family Fabaceae; genus Leucaena; species Leucaena leucocephala. The sequence continues at coordinate 332,854 of JAYWLJ010000058.1, forward strand.
CCTTAACCTTAAAACCTTGACCTTAGATTTTAAACTTAATCCTTAACCTTACATATACTCAATTGGAACTATTTTTAGAACATTGGAATACCTCTTAACCTCAAAAGTATGAGTTTCCAAGAGTTGGGCTTACGGTTACTGTTCACTGCCACTATTCACTGGGTAATTCCAGATTACAACCTGAACTTTGGAAATTCATAACTAAATCTAGAAAAATCATTTTAAGGTGATTCCAATTTCTAATGAAATCTATTTCATTTAAATTTGAGAGAAAATATGAAAATGATATCTTATTGTCCAGATCAAATCAGTTTATTCGTTGAACTTTACTGTTCATTTGGTAAATCTGGAAGTTCCAGTTTCTTTACCCCATTTTCAAAAATTTATTTATCCTTGTATACTTATCCAATTGAGTTGAATTACATATGGATTTAAAGCTCCATATGTCTACTTTAATCTGAAAAAAATTTGAGGAAAAACTCATTCGTTTACTATATGAAATTAGCGTATGAACCTCACTGCCTCTAAGTAGTCGTTTTACCTTATTCCAGATTTCAACTCCTAACTTTGAAAAATCATAACAATTCGAGTGCTTAACCAAATGAGGCGTTCTTTGTGTCCATTTAAATATCTAGATCTTAGCTATGTTCATACCAAATTTCATATGAAAACTCATCATATTATTCAATCAAAATACCGATGGAAGTACACTACCTCAGATTGGATTTATGAGTAGCATGCATCATACAAACCAAAACATCATCTTGTAATTAAAGTGCACACTCTTTAAATTATGTACAGTCATCCATCAACATTTACCCTCTTTCCTTGAGAAGATCCAGCACCTAGAGCATGTTTAATTATATGGAAGGAATGAGATTTCATGGAAATCCCAATAGCAAGTAATATAAACTATAAGGTTATGCATGTTTGATTGGATGCCTAACATGTTATCATGCAATGGGAGCTAATTCATGCTTATACATAAGCAACTCTAATATGCATATTGTCATGACATATATTGCAAGGAGTATCACATACTCATATCACATCATCATCATCATCACACAACATTCCATGCTCAACCAAACCTTCATGCATAACAAGTAAGCAAAACAATCAAAGCACATAAGTTTATAGTTAGATATTCTTGCTACCTCTTGTAGATCCTTGTCCTTCCTTTCTTGAAATGGTCTTTCCTTGCCACAAATGTCAAAACCTAAACATTACAATATAATTACCAAATTATAACTCCATTCCAAACAAATTCCAAGTCTAGTTTCAATAAGCTCCCTTTTTCCAAAAATTCTCATTTTGGTTCAAATGCTTCCCATACTTGTTCCTCCACTTTACCCCCACACAAAATCTCATGTTAAGACCATTGGAAGCATCAAAATTATGAAATTCAAATCACTGTTCACGCGAGTGAACAGTACCAGTGAGGAATTTTCAACATTATAACCTTTAATTCCAATGGTTTCCAAGGTTCAAAACCTTTCCAATCCTACACAAAATCATCATATAAACTCAATGGAAGCATTAAATCATTGAACTTCCATTTCCTTCTATCATGAACAGTGCAAACCGAAATGGTAAAGTGAAGAACATCAACTTACCTTACTTGCTCCTTCAAGACCCTTGCTTCTTCCTTGCTTTCTTCCACTTTATTTCTCTAGAACTCACTTCTCTCTCTAAAGGAGCTCTTGGGTGTGAAGAATGAATGGAAAGGGGTGGTATTTATAGCAAAAGTCATGTGCCATTTGAAGGCCAAGATCATCTTGAAAACTATTTGATCTAATGGTTAAAGGTTTGGTCTTGAAATGTCTTTTCTCCTTGTCTCATGACCTCACCACCATGACATCACTAGCATGACATCACTTGGGACACCTAAGCTCTCTTCTTGGTGCCATTTTTGAGTCCATGTGGGTCCCACCATGTGCAAACCCTAATTCTTACTTTATTCTCTTTTCTTTTTCTTTTCAAAATCCATAAATTATTCCTTATTGGGCTTGGGCTTCAAGATAACTTTTGAGACTTATTGGGCTGGCCTAGGGAAAAAATGTTGGCCTCTTTTGGGTCCAATAGCTATTTGGCACAAATCCCAATGTACTTTCCTTATACCGATATCCTTAAATTATCCTGATCTCAAAATAAATCTTAAATATCTCCTTTAATTGTTCTAACATTTTTAGAAATTCATTCTAATATAAAATGAATTCTCTACAAAGTTTCATAATTTTCTGAGATCCAGAAGTCCTGATAAAAATTACATATGTTTCCTTTAACCCTTTATCGGTGTCCTTTTTCACCGTAAATTCCATAATTAATTCTATAGGACTCCTTTTTGACTTCTATCAACTCCATAAATTCTCATATTAATTATAATAATTTACTATTAAATTTTCTCTGATATCTATCCATTGTGTAAAATGACCAAAATGCCCTCCATTTACTTCTGGTTTCTTAGGGCATCACAGTGGCATTTTCGTAATTTTATACTTTGGCTTTTAGACTTTCTTCCTCTTCCAATTAATCCTTTTCTTTACATAAATATGGCCACATCTTTTCCAAAAATCTCATATATTTCATTTAACCTGTACATACAACTCAGTACTGAAATTAGGGATGCTACATCGATCGACTGACCCTAGAATTCAAGCAATCGAATCAATTAGCAACGATCGTTGACAACCGTTCAACTAGCTTAAACTCAAAACTAAAATATTGTATTTAAACTAGCATTCAAAACATCCAAAGTAAATTACAATTGTCTAATATAAGAATAATCAATCGATATTCAAAACTTATTCATATGATGAAAAACCCTAAATCTAGAAGCAATCATAATATGACAAGATGCAAATTAGAACAGAAGAAACTCCCTGTTTTAGTCCGTGAGCTCTAGATATTAGATCCATCACCAAGAGACTAAAGGTTTAGCCTCTCATGACTTCTGCTGCACTGCAATCGCTATTCAGATGTGATGCCATGAAGAAACTATGAAGAGATGAAGGTGAATGGTGTAGAAAGATGGAAGATAAGTAGAAAGTGTGTGGAGAGCGCTCGAGTACTACTTCTTATCCTAATCAAGTCCAAAAACCAGCTTCCTCCCTTGACAGCAGCCTCCCTCTCTTCTTATAACAGCATGACCTAATTCAAAACGCGCAGTTTCAGCGATTTCGTACTTTTAGTCGTGACCAGATACATTTGTTGGTCGTGACCTATGAACAGTGAGAATCTTCTAGAAGAATTATGGGTCGCGACCTTAGGACTCTTTGGTTGCGACTAAATAGCACAGAGGCATGGTTCCACTTTCATTGATTTATAATTTCTTTCCTGGTCCTTGTTCTCTTCCAAAGTACTTGCAATTCAACATAAAAGCTCACTGTAAAAGTCCAAATTAGTAGATAACAGAATATATGTAGTTTGGAAGAGTTATTTTACCATTTTACCCTTTAATTAGCATATTGCCACGCACAATCATGTAATACAAAAAAGTACAATTTAAGGCATGAAATGAATGGTAAAGTTATTATAAAACTCTCAAAATTGTCATAGAAACCATATAAAAATGTGTCTTATCATGTAACCCTAACATAAGAAATGGCCCAGAGTATTATATTCACCAGCCTGTAAAAATAGCTAAGTAATCCACACTCATATTGTATCTGATTGTCATATTGTAACTGACTATCCCACTTACTGAGACTGTATGTTACTCTAGGTACATTCCTATTACTTTATCATTACTGAGTTAAATTATCTAATTGCATGTTGTATAGTATGGGAGCAACATAACTTTCTCATCATATATACTCTACTATGCATGTACTACAAAAAGGGAGTATTCATTCATCATAGCATACTCTAACATGCATAATGTGCAAGGAGATACAATCATCTATGCATACTCTAACATGCGTGTCATCATATGACAACTGCAAGGAGATGTAACTATTAATCATAACTTATGGCAACATAATTCCATATCCTCATCATATAATTTGTTCAATTATCCATCATACGTAGACTACAATTAAACAACTAACTAGGTAAATTTTAAAGCATTATTTTCCTTTATCACATTATTTGCCAGATCTTGATCATTTATTCAGGAACATGAGATAACTACTTATCTAACTTAGGATGCCATGTTACCCTCCTACTAAGGTATAAACTCAACCCTTCACTACTCTATCTGACTCTTGATCATTACTCTTTCTTAAATAAGGGAGTCTCTTTATCTTTTAAACTTTGGCTACCTTTCTCTTTACTATCTCTTAACTTCTTCGTCTATATATCAGTTCCAATTTGTTCTTAACTGGATTATAATTCCTTTCTAGTCTTTTTCTTCTCATTCATCATCTACTACTATTACTTCTGCTCTCTGGGGTACTCTATTCTAGGTATACTAGGTTACTATTTCTTCATGATGGGATTCCTCTATTTTAGGAGCATTATCTCTCTATCTATTAACCATCAAGTCTCTAACCTTATGCCATGTGCTAGGCTCATTTATAGGCAAGTCTCAATATGACTTTTGATTATTTTGCTCTGGAAAGACTAGCTAAACAAAGTCTTTCATAATATAGATCTACTCCTAGTGATCACACAGAGGATCAAATTCTAAAAATCATCTTAAACTGATCTTTTGTATCTCTATACCTTATATCTCTACCTTGTCAGCACCCTGATAAGACACAATTTGTGTATGGTTTTTGTGACATTTTTAAGGTTTTTATAACAACTTTACCATTCATTTTATGCCTGTATTGTGCTTTTGTGGTAATACATGATTATTCCTCCAAACTGATTGTGCTGGTTAAAGGGTAAAATGATAAATTCACTCCTCTAAATTGTGTATACGTTATTCCTTTACTAGTGGGACTTTTATAGTGAGCTTTGGTTATGATTTACAGGTATTTTGGAGGAGCAAGGACTAATGTGAGTAGAAAAGAAATCATAAGATAAAGAAAATCAAATCAAGGAAGTAGCTTATGTGGCCTTTAGTCATGACCAAAGTGTCGACAGGTCATGACCTAATTTCTTCTGGGAAGTTCTCTGCGTTTATAAGTCACGACTAAAACATGGATCTGGTCACGACTAAAGAAGACAGTCACTGAAGCTGCGTATTTTTTGTTAGGTCAATCTGAAAATAAAAGGGAGGTAAGTCGCAGACGCAAGGTGAGGCTAGTTTTTGACCTGATTAGGCTAAGAAACAGTGCTCGAACTCTCTCTCAACTCCCTCTGCTACCTACACATTATCTCCATCATTCATCTTTCTATCACCCCTTCTAATTTCTGCATGGCGTCGTATCTAGGCAGCGATTATAGCATAGTAGGAGTCATGAGAGGCTAAATCCTTAGTCTCTTAGTGATGGATCTCATATCTTGAGCACATGGACTACACTGGGAAGTTTTCTGTTTTAATCCGCACATTTTTCATGTTTTGATACTACTAGATCTAGGGTTTTTATTATATGAACAAGGGATTGAATGTCGATTGATTATTCTCAAATTAGACAATTGTAATTGACTTTGGATGCTTTGAATGTTGGTTTTTAATATAATATTTTAGTTTCGATTTTAAGATAGTTGGACTATTATCATTGATCGTTGCTAATTAATTCAATTGCTTGAAATCTAGGGTTTGTCGATCGACGATAATTCGAGGACATTTTCATTATCTGATTTAAATTACACACTAAGTGTTTTTTAACAGTTCATTATAAGAGTTTTTAAACTAGCTTTAATCAAAGGAGTTTAAGAAATATTAATGCTCTGGACTCAATCGATCGATTGAGGTTTTATTTAAGACTTAGTGATTTCAAAACTCCCATATCAAATTAAGAGCAATGATAGATATATTTTCATCATCAAGAGTCTGTCATAACATATTTCTTTCACAAACCAACTCGTTTTCATCTTAATCAAAAATATAAAAATATTTACTTTACTCTACCCTTATTTTATTGCATAAAAAAATTAATCAAACCCAAAACCCATTTTACTTTCATTAGGTTTTCAATGGATTTGTCACCAATTTACTAGGTCTCCAATAAAAAGGCTCCTCGAGAAGAATGATAGGGTTGTGCCTTATACTATATTATTGGGTGCAATTATTATTATTTTGATGGATCAGACAATGACAATCTGAGCTGTTTATCACACCCCGTGGTTATCCTTATTAATTAGAGGTTGGCACCTTTATTCTCATCGTTGCCATAATGTCTGGTCTCTGTGTATCCCAGTCACGACCTGAGTATTGGCTAGTCGCAACTCATGTTCTCTATAAACTTTCATCGCGACCATCTTACTCGACTTGTCATGAAAAAATAACTCTATGTTCTTCTGTCATGACCAAAAGTCTTCTCCCGTTACAACCTTACCTCCTCTGTACACATTGTCACGGCTTAAACACCTTCACATTGTGACTTGGACATACCTTTCTCTAATCATTCTCTTTCTAAGATTCCTTATTTGAATCCTTCTTCAAACATTAAACCAATCATCTAGGGAGGGGATCTTATTAGTTCACTTAAGGTTCAAACATAAATAGTATTGACTAAGCACCATAACCTTAAGATAATGTTAACTTCTTAAGTTTAGGGTCTTGGAGTTATCCTATCTGATGCCAGAAACTTTAATCTGATACAAAAAATGTAACACCTTACTTTATACGTCTTAGGGATAATTCGTTAGCATTTAGAACCACTTATATGACCTTTGAAGTCTATTAGCTAAATCTAGAATTTTACTATTTATGAGTTACTGTTCATATGGTATATCTAGATTCAGCGATGAATTTCAAAAAATCGTAATTAATTTTAAACAAATCGAAAGGAAGTGATTCAAAAAGATACACTAAGCTAACATAATGAATTTTAAAGAAAATATACTTTCTTAGGCCCAATGATCAGTTAACTGAGTCGATTATGACATCAAATTTTACTGTTTATTTAGTCAAAAATTCTGAAAATAGATTCTGGTCCCTGACTTTGGAAAATCCACTCTCTTTGTATAGATATCCAAATAAGGCGTACTTGATGTCAAAATAAAGCTTGATATGTTAACTAAAGTGTCTGTAAAAGTGAATACATTTATTCTATTATTTACTATTTTTCATTACATCATGAATATTGTTGCTCAAACTAGTCATATAACATTATTATTGTTAGAAATTGTGCCCTAAGGGCCAATGAATGCATTATGAAGATTATTGACTTATGAATTTCTTAATTATGTTATTACATTATTTGCATGTTTACTGTGATGACCACCCTTGGATAACTCATGATCTTATCCTAAATGTCCCTGGTCGGTCATCTATGCGGGAGTAGAGATGAAATAAGACCACTATGACTTTGAAGATATATAGAGATATAAATCAAAGTCATAGGCACATCTAAGAGTACAGGGTGTTGGACTGACCCGCTATGAGAGAGCTGCATGGGTTAAGTCATAAGCTTCTCTCATTTACTAGCCATGTCACTATGCCCTTTAACCTGAGATCATCATGGATTCCTACATGACAAACGCTCAGCTTTTACCAAGTCAAAAGTCACTTTTGACCGAGTGATCATAAAGGCTATGTTCGGGCTTAGTGGTTTTTCATGCGGAGGAATATGGATGGTCAAGATGGAATTTGTCCCTCACATTCATAGAGAGATATTACTGGGCCCCTCGATGAGTGAGTCTGAGAAATGTATGGCCATACTGTAATGGAAAGGTAGTTCCATTTATATAGTCAGACTACTCAGGGATCGAGAAAGTAACGATCAGGAACAGGAGGATGACGTTCTCCATGCCTCATCCATGACCAAAATATCGTGTGACAAAAGGGACGTGATATGGTTGTATGAAAGGTTACATCGTTTATCGATCCTCATATGATTTGGGTAGTCGTAATGTCTTGCTAAAGACCGCTTACGACTTATAGTAACTAGCGCACTGCCAACTTCATATGGGCCTATAGGGTCACACACAAAATAGCCCAACTCGAGCTGTGATGTCCAGGTTCATTGAATCTAAGACATGTCTTGATTCAATGAATAATCTATGTTGGATTTATATATTTATATATCTAAATTCGTATATATATATTATATATAATATAAGAGATATTTGCAAGATTTAATTTATAAGATAAATTAAATCTTTATCACTTTTGAATTTGAATTTAAATTGATATGATCTATTTGAATTTGAAATTTAAATTGATAAGATATCTCAAATTTGATTTATGAGAATAAATCAAATATAATTATGTCCTATCTTTATTGTAAATTAAATAAATAGATAAATTAAATCTGTGGGACAGAGTTAATATAAACCATATTTATTTAATTAGTTTCTTATCAAATTATGCAATATATGATATTGTATTAATTTTAGAATTAATATAAGATTAATTCTGAAATACAGCCCAATTAGAACACCGATAGCATTCTATATATTTGACATTAGGACCTAGGGTTCGAGAGGAGAGAAAAAAAAAGGCAAGGAGAGTGCAAAAGGTTTACAGATAAGAAACTGCCAAAATAGAGACCGTGAGGACGGAATCTCGAGAAAGCCCTAGAGGGACAAGTGGCGCTAGCTGTAATATCCTAAATTTTCTGTACTGCTTCCTATGTACAGATTGAATGGAATATCTGAGTTCTGTTTCAGGAAAAAGATGTGGTCCTTTATGTAAAGAAAAGGATTAAATTGCAAAAGAAAAGAAATGAAAGGACTTAAATGCAAATATGGAAAGTTTAAGGTTAGGAAAGAAAGGTAGACAAAAATGTGGGGTCTTAAAGTGTAATTTTAGCCAAATAAAGGGACTTAAGTGCAAAGAAGAAAAAGTTCCCTGGGGCTAAAGTATAATTAAAGTAAATTAGGCCAGAAGTAGTTTGGACTGACCGGTGGCATTTCAGTCCCAGATTTTACCAGAAGATAGGGCAAGTGACGCTGGGTAATCCAGCCTAATACTGGAATTTTTGAAGACTCCAGATAGCCAGAAATGGACTGATCGTCCAAAAGTTATAAAAATTCATACCGGAT